>CM062847.1:4051918-4651918 GCA_031772225.1 Eubasilissa splendida | reverse complement strand
TTCTTCGGTGCGCACTGTACGACGTCTCTGTGGATGCGTATTATCAATTAGAGTATGTATGATCCATGGTTATTCGAATTACATGTTCGAATTGACGATTATGTCGATCGTAATATGAACGTAGCGCACGGTAAGTTTCGCGAACTGAACAACGAAATGACAAACCAAACTGAGTCCAAATCAGCTGTCAGCTGTCAAATTGGCTGTCGATAGATAAAATGTTGCCAATTCGCAAAACAATCCCCTAAAAAAATACCCTTTATAACCAGTACCTCATAAATCTCAGTATTGGCCTGATCTTGGTGAAACATCCAACGATAATTGGTCATTGTAATGACTACCAGCAATCACTGATATACTAGAACCTGAACCTCAAATTGTTCAATCGCAGTTACCATTGAATACCACATATTTTCATCAACACAGAATATAATAAATAATAGAATAATAATTCAGACCATTTATTTGACTTTCTTCAATAATAAACCCAGTAAGAGGGCCAAATGTATTTAAGGGATGATTAGAAATTCTCATTATTAATATTGAACCTTTCTTTTTGTTTCGCTAAATACGAATTTATTTATTGTGTGATATCATTTATGGAATAGCGAATCTGATCCCGGTAATCGGGATCCCGGTCTGTTTTACTGTAATCAAATCCTGGGATTAGTTCCGAAACTTTTAGGATTTCGGATTGTCTGCGGTGCCAAAATTATATCAATACTAAACGATAAAACACTCCCCGCTTTGCTATTACTTCTGGCATATTATTCATAATTATAAAATGGTTACCGAATCAAATTACCTACTATTAAAAAAAATTGTTGTGAAGTTGCAATCCCGGTAGTTACAGAAAAAATATTTTTTCAATATATGGAAATAATATATAATAAATAATTTAATTTTACATCAATCGGTTTTAATATTTTTGCGATAAATATAATATATATTTACAGTTTTTTTATTAATATATTCTATGCTTACTTATTTAAGTATAAATATATATCTTAAATTGTATTTATTCTTTTTGACCTTTTTAACCATGATCCCGGTGTCCCGGGATCATCTAAATCGAATTCATAAATCCTGGGAATGGCTCGGGATTGAATTCGCTATTGTGGAAGAAAATCTTTTATGAAAATCTTCTTGGAAGGATGGGTTAAATATCGTTGTAAGTCTCTCCGTCATTTCTCCTCCTTTTTCTTCTTCTTCTTCTTCTTCTGCTTCTTCTTCTTCTTCTTCTTCTTCCTTCTGTATTACCTCGTATCACTGTTATAAATATATCATTATATTGATGTATAACGCTCCCCAAAACTCAACAAAAGTTTTGATAAAATCTTTTAAAAATCGTCAATATTTCAACTATTGGAAGCTTATTAAAACAAAACTTCCCGTCATATCCTTGCTTTTCTTGTTAATTAAATTTCGAGAGCGTTCAGTTTCGTGCAGGTGGGGTGGGCTAATTTGAACAAGTATAAATCCCAAACAAGATAAATACCGCATTGTTCTGAGATTTTAATTCAACACATCCCCTAAATAACTATTTCACTCCGAGGAATACGAAATGGAGAAACTTACTCTTTGCGGTTAATGGGGGAAGCAATTATAAACAACGTGGCATGATTATTATATTCCTTTTAATGCATTTATGTGAAGGGTGCACAAAGGTCCTGCCCTCCCTTCGGTTTAATTTCCCTAAACTGCACAATGGAGAACCAATATAATACGTTATCTAAGGCTGCGCTCATTGTATTCTTATATTTTTTGCAGATATTATTAAGGGATTGTAAAAAACACATACATTTAACACGCCTTATCTACATGGCAATCCTTCCTACTTAAAGTATCGTAAATAAAAAATTACATTTTTAATCATACTATTGTAGTATTTTGCACGCATTTGATACTTTTTTTTTTGTGCACAAATCACTCTTGAAGGGTGGATTGCCTGTTTGAAAGAAGAAGAAGATACATTTTTATATGGCTGTATTTTTTTTTATATTATGTTTATTAGTACCTACATCATAGAATACATTATTTTTTTTGCCACGTAAGTAAGTATCAAATACGTGCAAAACACTAAAATGATTAAAAACGTAATTTTTTACTTACTATACTTTACGTAGGAGGGGTCAATATATAGATAGCGTAATAGCGAATTTTAACATGTGGTATATGAAATAAGGTGATTTACCGGTATACCGATACAGAGGTGCTCGCTTTAATAATTATTTTATAAGAGTTTAGAGATGTTATTTAAAATAAACTCTGAATCCGTGCATGACGTGTTTTTTTTTTCTAAAAATAACCGAATACTTGAAATATATTCAAACTTAATTAAGTTTTCTCTAGTTATAATAAATAAATGTGCTTAACAGATGTATCAATTTGAAAGAACTGCAGCATATAAGTTCGAAAAATTTATCGTCAACTTACTCTGTTTGTGTGGTGTAGTCAGTTAACACATTTCCCCGGATAGGAAAGGTTCCAGGTTCGAATCCTGATAGCAACAAAAATATTTTTTCGATAACTTAAATTTTCCTGTATATCTATCATTCTAATTGATATATTTAATTTGTATTAATATATGTCAATTGAGGTTGTATTAACGAACAATAATTGAGGAGTTATGAAATCGTTTCGAAAATAAATGGATATTTTTACACAACGAAAAAATATTTTGTCTCAAAATCAACACTATAATTTATCTATCTTTTAAATTATAACAAAATAGTATTTAAGAAATCTCAAACATTACCTACCTACGTGATTAGACAATTGATTGTAATATATTTGTTGGATAGTATCTCAGGCGAAACTGGCCACAAATGGCTATTCTGCTACCCCCATAAAACACTTTAGGACCTTTAAGTTAATCTCCATTAGGTGAAGTGACAAAATGCAGGAAAAGCACGTGGTACGTGACCCACCCCACCCACAGCCTGCTCGCATCAAAAGGTTGTAAAATTCCGGTATAAAAATCCCTTTTTAGTCGTTTATAAGCGGCGTTATAAAACCTTCAAATTGTATAGTAAACATTTTTGAAAATCTTTTATGTACGGTATCTCTTTAACTATATAGCCTGGTGGTCGTAAGAGTTTATAATCTTACGAGTAATAGGCGATCTGTTTGTGCCTCTTCGATACCATCAAAACTACATAGCGACATAAAAATGTGCACAGAAAACTGAACACTGTCGGTAATAGTAGATTACTTACATCAAATAGCTACACGAGCGTCTATAATCTAATCACAGGTTCAAGGCGGTTAATCAAATGTGGATTCAACTTAACTGAAGTTAAAAAAAAAAAAAAAAATTGTTAAAAAAATAAAATGAAAGCTAGGTGCTGGCTAGTGAAATACATCTAGGACGGCCGGGTGACGAAATTGCAACGAGCACGAGACCGTGTGGTTTATCTAAGCTACCGGTAAAAGCGTCCCCTAAAGGTCTGTATCTTTACAAACACAGAGCACATACAACGCGCCGCCCGACAGGAAGTCGAGGCAAACAAAAGCGGTCATGCACTCATTACAATTTCGCCACTCGACTGACCTAGATACACTTCACTAGCCAAGCTCGAGCGCTCGTTCGGCAATGTTATAGTTTCTACTGTACGCTGGATTTCAGTTTTTCCCACTGATATCCACAAATGTAACTAAACAGACTTTTTTTCTCTTCTCTTCGTTACACTTCCATCACCCGGCCGACCTAGACACATTTCACTACCTAGCACAAGCGCTCGCTCCGCGATGTCATAGGATACGTCCAAGACGCCAAATTTCTGCTGTTCGTATGAGAGGCATGATAGCTTTAGGCCTCCTGCTGACATTCACAAAACCCAGCCGTGTTCTTCCCCTCTTCTCATCTAATGGAACTCATTGCAATTCCGCCACCTGGCCGACCTGGACTCACTTCACTAGCCAGAACGAGCACTCATTCCGCGATGTCCAGGATGCCAAATTCTTACTGTATGTATGAAAGGCGTAGTGGCATGGTGGGTTAGGCTTCCTGCTGGCATCCGCAAAACTTATCAAAATCAAATATAACTGAAGAATAGAATATTGATCGATTACGGTCCAGGATATGAAGTTAATTAGATACCGGTGCTACTGGGAGGTACTGCATTTAAAATGGCCGGCATTAAAAAGTAAATATTTCCATTGTATTATACACATATCCAGCCAGCGCAGGTTGTATGAGGCGTGGGCGCGCACAACCCTGCAGCGCCACTTGACCCTCCCGCCGTGATGATATACGCGCACCCTTCTGTACAACAGCCCTGTTATGGCCTTTCTTCCCCGGTACCCCATTAAATCAGCCAAACGAACATTATTACGCATATTCTATCAATTATTCACTATGCGATCACATTAAATACAGTTATATTGGCATTTTTATTCCCGAATGTGTTATTTACTTGACGATATATTACTTTTATTATTATTCACGTCGGATCATAACACAGTAGTTTCGGATCGCCGCCGCAGCACATAAGAAAACATCTTTAAATCGCACTAATATCAATAACATTGGTAATGACCCGTGTCCACGTATGAGATTTTTATGAGATTTTCGACTCAAGACAAACTTTAAAATGCGGATGTTGCTCCCGAGAGGTTCTTTAAAGACAACTCACAGCTTTATATTATACTAACTGAAGTACCCAGCGTTGCCCGAGCTTAACACAGAATGAAGAAGTTTCAATTAAAAGGATGGGGATAGTTATTTCGAAATCTCAGGCAGACATTAATTTTAAATTTATTTGGAACGTCAAGTGTGCAGAATTCGTTTCATCAAGTTGTAGCAAAATTCTACTTTAAGGGGTGAGAAAGGGGGATGGGGGTAGTTTTTTTGAAATCTCAAGTAGACAGTAATTTTTCTCTTATTTGGAACGTCAAGTGTGCAAAATTTCTTCAAGAAGTACCAAAATTATACTTTAAGGGGTGGGAAAGGGGGATAGGAGTAGTTTTTCAAAATCTCGTGTCTCTTATTACTCTTAAGATTAGGACACTACTTAAGACATACTCACCAAGTCCTTCCTCTCCTCCCAATCCCCTTCCACTCCCTACTCTCACCTCTCTCTCGCATTATATTAATCTTTATTGAGTTTTTATAATTTTTTTAAATAGATAATTGTACGGATTTATATTGGTTAGAGTTTTTGTCTCTTTCTATCTAAGTTTCTAGCTGAGAATCCAAATCAAAATCTTAACATGTATATTTGATATTCAAATGTATCTCAACTAAAATCTCTGAAATTATCTTTTAGTGTCTCCTTCTGTGGACACGGGCCTTAAAAATTATAATACTTATTTATTTACTGTTTCCGAGGTAAGTTTGTGAAACTCCAAGATCACATATGTGAAAATAAAACACTTGTGTTTTTATTCTACTTTAATATTTACTTAAGACGCGTTTCGCCTTACAATGACATTATCAATCTAACAATTCAACTCGACAACTTTTAATTTTAACTATAATGGGGGACAGCTATACAACTTTATTGACATGAGATATTGAATTCTATTTATTTTGGATACAGCCTTAAATAATTATGCATTTAACGTAACATTTTATTTTAATATAGATTCCTGAAACTTTATTATGAAACAGCATTAAAGAAGCAAATTTTTATAATTAATATGAGAACACATTCTTATTGTGAAATTGTAATTATTCAGAACACAGTTCTGTGATATTTTAAATATTAATTAAATGTATTAATTAGAAAGATATACATTTAAATCAATTTTATTATCGATTAATATTGTTGTTACACCACCGAGATTCAAACCTGGATCTCTTTCCAATAAACAAACATGACTCTTTCAAATAATGGAACGATAAAATGTATTAATTTGAAAAGGGTAATAAATAGGTTCTCAAATTTGTCGTCATAAAATATATCGTCGCTATAGCATTGTTGGATAATGCACCTTCCCCGGTTTGGAAAGAGATCCAGATTCGAATCCCGGTGGCGCAACAACAATATTTTTCGATAAATTTCATTTTATATGTATGTCTTTATAATTAATACATTTAAATAATATTTTTTTAAATTTTTAAATTTACGGGTAGAGATGTAATATGTAAGAACGTTGTTACGAATATTTAGTATTTTTTTAGATATCAACGAAGAAAAAATATTTCCACAAACCAAAAGAACACCACTTGAAGCTAAATAATTTATTTTTTTAATTAATATAATTATGTGCAATGGTACGATAACTATACTAAGCGTTTAATTACATAGATGAATACGTAGCATTATGCATTATGGCCGGTTAAAGTGATCAAATAATGCATATTTATCACTTTTCCCGACTTCTATAGGTATGTGAATAATCCTCGCGCTATTAAATAAATAGCCATGTTCTTGTATGCTTTTCTTCATTCTCCCCCAATGCACAAATTATAACATTAGACATTCAAATTGCAGAAAATATTTTCTACGCCCGTAATGAGGCACACATTAGGGTACCATTTAACAGATATATCATTGTTGCAATACGTACGATCATAATATCGTGAGAGCGGGCGCCGACATCTACCCAGTCTCGTATTTCCACAGCTGAGAAACAAAAGCAAGAATAGCGAGCGGCATCGCGTCCGATGTCAAAGCGTTTCACAGAACTTATGAATATAATTCGGGGGCCTCGGTTGAGACGTGATCTCAGCCGTCATTTATCATCACAGAGAGGGCATTACCAAGAAAAAACAAACTGATGTACGGCAGAAATGACGTTGAAAAAGCAACTGGAAAAAATGAATAAAAATACAAAATTTTCAAGACTTAAACTTCAGTTAGAAGTATCATATTACAATGTACCGCAGATCACCAAAATAGAATAAACAATTTTAATATAGGACCAAATATCTTTTCAAAATGTACAACTGCTAATTTTATCTATCATATTGTTAATACTATAATTATAACTAATAAAATCAATCAATAATCAAATAATTTAAATATTTGAATCCCTTCTTCCATTTATATTTGTGAATCGAGAATTTTCTACCACATTTAAAAAATACAAATCAACTTTTTTAACGATGGACACCGACTACAGCGCTTACATCTACGAGTATTTAATAACATTGTAACACTGTTACCATACATAGAAAGTATTATAGAAAATGTAATTTTTATGCTCGTATCTAAATAAAATGTTAACACTACAAAATGCATTTATCGCTGATGCATTTACCATATCTTAAATGAAGACAAGCACTCAAAAACAAAGCTCATATTCGAATAATTAATGCACACTGATATAATGAAATATATAGCAAAATAAGTTTCACAATTTGATCTTACGATGGGTGCATTGACAAAAGTATTGAACAATTAGCACAATTTTCTTTCCATACAAAATATAAGAAACAATTTATGGTACTGTACTCTCGTGATATTAGTTTACAAATTTGTTTTTAAATTATTTAATGTAATTATTTTTAGTAATTCATTTACCAATGCCATATTAAACAACGGATGTAACTTTTTGTATAATTAAGTGACATATTATTTTATACTCAAAATGTATATTCAGATTATACATTTTTTTTAATATTGTCAAGTATATGAAGATGATGACTATAAGAGGTTACAAGATGTAGACCTTTACGTCCATGAAATGTTTACAATCAAATTTAAATATTCATACCCTTATGGTGGAAAGTTGGATGCATTTATATTGAACATATTAGATGAAAAATAATATGATATTAAAGTTTCTGTAAACAATATCACATTACAAATTTATAATTTCACAAAATTTAAAAGAAATACTTACTTCTCCATAGAAAATAAATAAACAAATCAATAAAAATAAATTCTTATGGCGTATTCTGTCGTGGGTTAATTTCAGTCGTATAACCAGTCGTAAGACCTGATGCCCACGGATGATATTTCTCTCGGAGATTCGATTCGAGTGTGCATCAAAAACAGTATAGTATTCTGCTGAAGCAATCTATGAACCATCATTGCATGGAGTCATCATCATAGACATCGTCCTTAATGATGAGCAATGAAATATGTGAAAAATAACACATTCAAAAATGTTATTTTGAGACGCAATATAACCTTCTCGTCTTATATTCATGTTGTCAACACTACACTAATACAAGCAAGAACCAGATCACCAAGAAACTGTGTCCAGTCCCAATACCTTCCACAATGTAATCCTATTTCATGGGTCGTCTAATGTGTCTGAGTTTTTTTTTAAATGCTATTTTCCTGATATTTTATTTTTTCGAACCATTTTTTCTGCTCTATAACATCAGTGTCGCCATTTTCCCGTATCTTATAGTTTTTTTTAATTTATGGGCTTAAATAATGGAGTGCCAAGTCATTCTAAAACTATTTTAAAAAAAAACTTCACACCCACGATCCGAATCAAAGGAAACTAGGAGCGAAACCGTACGATACTTTTTAGTGCCAAAAATCGATAACAAATTTGATGAACGATCTTTCTTATTTTGTGCACCGCGTTCATTTAATAAATTACCATTATATCTTATAGGGTCTAAAGTGATTAACGATTATAAACCAAAATTAACAAAGTCGTTGTTTGATGTAGGTAAAATACAAAATGAAACTAATTTATCATTTGTGTTAACCTACACATTTTGTCTCCAACTATATTAAAGACAAAAATCTTTTTCATAACTTTTGATTGTACCTTAACAATTTACAATTTATAAAAACTGTACAGGTAATTGCTTTAGAACAGACCACGTCTAGTATTCTTTTATGTTAAAAAAAATCATTTTAAAAATCTAAGGTTGAGATCATGACTGCAGAACATATTATTCATGCGGATAAAGGTTACATAAGATTGCTCAATGCGGAATTTGATTGCAACAAAAGAATTCCATCTTTCATTTATATTGCAATCCAGGTATATAATACTCTGTTTCTTCTCCAATTTCGTTCCAACAATATAAAGACTTTCATTTTCAGCTGCGATATGTTTACCAATGAACATATATTTTGTTTCAGTTGTATTATGTTTTAACCCATATATGTTTCACTACTTGATTCAGCAAATCATAACGCGGGTTGTTCAGAATTTTTCCATTTATAACAAGTCATTGGGTAGCTTCTTGGGTAGCCCCAGATTAAGCTGAAATAAACAACAGCAAAAACTGTAAGAGGACAGATTTGGTTTTGATTGGTTAACAATTACCGAAGAGTGCAAGACAGAGAAAGATGGAAGCGACTTGTTACGATTTTGACCTCCGACCCACCCGAGACAAGGGGACTAAAATTATGATGTTGACTTTCTTTCCATGTTTCCCAAGTAATCTATATATTTTCCATTAAATATAATAAAAATAGCTTCATCTCTATGAAATGTCTGATATTTATTTAATAACGATGTCTTTGTTGGTAAAAATCCAATAATTGTGTGTTCTTGAACATATTCAAATATTGCTAAAATAATATACTGGTCAAAATATATCAAAATTGAAATATATTTATTTTTCAGGCATATTTTATTGTAGTATAATGTGCTAAAAACATTTTACAGATAAAGAATACCGCTTTAAATAGATTCTCATCGAGTTAACATATATGCAGTTGCAAGGAAAAATTAATTATCTCATTTGGTCCATGATGCCGATGGTGTAGTGGTACTCAAAGCGAGTCCACATACTAACATATACAACTTTCAAAAATTTGATAAATGTGGAGATTGAGGGGTGACATTTGGTCACTTAAGTGATCACTTGAGCCAGCCGAAGACAGGTCGTAGGCTCTGTAATTACCCCATATTTCTATATATTTTTCATTAAATATAATAAAAATAGCTTTGTCTCTATAAGATATCTGATACTTATTTAATAACAGTTTCTTTGTAGGTAAAAATCCAGTAATTGTGTGTTCTTGGACATATTCAAATATTGCTAATCTACGTATTTTTATTTATCATTTAATTTTGTATTTAAATTTATTCAAACCTTTATTATAACTATTAGTTTTTATATGTATTTATAATTAACGTCAAAGTACACTTCATACCTGTAAAAGCGTATTGGTATGGTGGGAAATTGTAATGTACGCATGTAATAAACATTTATACTAGGTTTTATGATAAATTTATTACAATAATTATATTAAAATACACATAATATTAAATAATGTTTATTTTTCATCGAATTATAAACATTCTATATAATTAATAAACAAATATAAAAAATGTTTTTAATTACTCATTTTAATCATTATTATGTAAAAAAAAAAAAATTCAGATACTCAAACCAAACGAAGTTTTTCTTTTCATTCCAAATCAAATATGTTATTTTAAGTACCATTTAATATGTCTAATTATTCATATTTTCCTTAAAAAAGGTAGTAAGAACACAGTCCAGTAAATAAATGGACATGAAATAAAGTGTACATATAGGAGAGAGATTCGGAACATTATTTGCGGGACGAGGGGCATTCTACACATATTCTTTGTGGAAACATAAATTCGATAGTTTATGACACATATGCGACAATAAAAATATTTACTCTTAGAAAATTAAATCTTATTGTCAGCGTTTTAATTTTTGTTCAAATAGAGTAATACATTTTTAAAAAGTCGCGGAGTTATTTGATTGCGTAAGTGGTACTAACCATGACGACACCAAAATTAAAATATTGAAACAAGGAATTTGCTTTAGTTTATGTCTATATATTTGGTAGTCTGTGAGTAAGAACTATTCTTATTACACGTAATTAATATATTGCCAATTTGTAACTGTCTTTTCGGATTGAAGGCATCAACTCTATTGGAACGTACCCGAAAAAAACTATCCAATATGTGAAACCTTACATGCCTGCAATGTTGCGAAGAAATATTGAAAAAATAACGATAACCCAATCCTTAAAAACAATATAATAAATAATTAATAATCACTTCTTCATTCATGGACACATATTATATAAATAATAAGACAAAACACTTCGTTTAAACCACTATTAATTGATAAATCAACATGTTTCGATACCTATGGCATCTCCTTCAGGAAACAGTGTATACTCAAATTAAAAATACAAGCATAGATAAAAACAAAACTATAAAAATATTAGTGATGGGTAACTAACTAGGAACTATTATGAAAACAAATTTATAAGGTGACTTTTTGCAAAAAAGATTTAGTTATTTGTAATATTTAGCTTGCTATTAACACTTTTTCTTATTTATAAAATTTAGGTATAATTTCTAAAAGAATGGTTTGTTTCCAAAAAGTGATTGGCAAATACTAGAAAAACTATCCAACTTTTATTACTTTGAGCATAATTGAAACCATCCCTGCAACAAAACTATACATCAGTTAGGTAAGGCCGATCTAGGTTATGAATGCCACAACGTTGCATATCTTCGATGTTAAACAATCACATAACAAAAATAATAATATTATAAATCACATTTTCTGTGTGATAGCCGACGCTCCGTCTATCTATTAATATTTGTAAAAACCAATGTACAATGTTGCAGGCAGTTCTCGGTTATTCCTGATCAAAAAATAATAACCCTTATGAAGTATCTAAAAGTGACACAAAAAATTACATCTTTGCCAAATGTCGATGCTATGCCAACAATTAAATTTTGATCGAGAATTCTCCAAACTTTGAAAAAATTATACCCTACCAGATAATAATATACATATAGTAAAATAATAATACACTGAGATATTAAAATATTTAATAAAAATCATTAATTGAAAAGAAAGAAAAGTGAGTGAAGTGAATGAAGAATAAATAATAATATGGAAACCATTGTGAAATTTTGTTCTTAGGGAGGGCGTATTTTCCCGGCATACATGCTTTGCCCGGAGGGCCACCAAATTGTTGCTACGCCACTGAAATAAGACATATTTATTTTTGATCTTAACGGAACATTCCTCCTGAGTATGATAACATTTTTTATGTCGGTTTCCAGTGAAGTTGAATTAGAATACATAAATATGGAAGAACCTTCTTACTCAAGAAAATAAATATACGCGCAATAATTACGTAGGCAAAATAAACTATGCAAAGCATCTCTAAACCGTTGACAAAAATTCTTCTTGAAATTTCCGTATAAAAAAGATAAAGTAAGGCTTAAAATAATCATAAAAAAATGTTTTCCATTACCAAAACTCGGCTACGAAATAAATTTTACGCGTAAATGTCAAGTGAAAGTCCGCAGTAAACCCAGAAAGGTAATCGCCCTCCACATAAAGGCTTTCATGGCAGCTGCCTGTAAAGTTGCAGGCTGTAGGCTGTAGGCTGTAGCCACGGGGAAGGTGTGACGACGGAGTGAGGAACATTAAACAGTTAATTATTACTTAAACCATGCGCGGCAGTTAGGACTAACTATACAAGTGTGGGCCCAGTTAAGACATCACCATTATTTTATTAACAGAACCGAAGAACATTTCAAAATATACGACAGCCTCGTTATTAGGCGTTAAGAATTTTCTTTATTTTTGAACTTTTCTGTGGTCATTTTCTAGCAGAACTAAAATGTAGATCAAATTTGAACGTCCGTTGTTGTCAATCGGTAACGAAAATAACAATAACTAATTTATTTAATATTAGTGGTCCGTGCCAGGCGTTGCTCGTGATACCAATTTAGTTAGAGACTAAGGGAAGTAGCCATAAACGGTAATGATGTATGCAAAATTTGATCCAGTCAGGGAGATTGTTGAGATGTTTAAAGGGTTGGATTGGGTAGCTATATTTTCGACAGGCTCCTCGAGTGCAACTGAATATATTTTGGATGGTACTCAATATAGTATAAATTTATATCGAGGGAAGGAGTGGCGTGGCCAGGGGTCGGTAAGAAGATGGCTAAGAAGTGTAGAAGAAGCTCTGAAGAGTAACGATGTATGTAATATTGGGTCCAAGAAGGACCAAATATTCATTCCGGGTGGTGACTTTATTTTCCTTTGAGATAACTGAGCGAAATTCGGTAGAATGGTATTTTTATTTATTTATTTATTTACCCTATCCTGAATCGTTTTGAGATTCGTTAACTCTCGTTTCGATTTATCAATATTACTTTTTTTATTATTCCATTCAGTTATTAACATCTTAATAGCATCATAGGTTGGCTCCGATATCACCGTACCAGAGCCATACCTGTACAATTTAACGTGAGACTCGCTATCATATTAAATTCTGAGGGCAGCCAGAGAGAATCTATAGAAATCATGCAATCCCAAAAGGGGAGGGTAGCCGTTACATTTATGTGTTGCAGTCGTAAAACTCCATCCCAGAAACCCCCAGCGGGAGATCCACACCCTAATAAATTCCCGAAAATATCCGAGGTTCCGATAACCTATTCCTTCTAATCCCGCAATCGTGATCTCACGTTCATCATTCATAATCACACAGTCTCAGAGGAAGTGCTCCGGCGTCTGCCTCACCTGAGCACAACCACGCCACGGTTCACGGAAAAGTCCTATGTCGAAGTCGAAGAATTCACTCATGAAATGCCCATGCCCTGAGATCATCTGCATCTCGTAGTGGTCGAGCGCCGGAGGACCACCACCACTTTTCATTTTCACTGCCAAAAAGAGGAGAAAGGTGCAAGTCCATCTGCCCTGCGTGGCAGCGTCCCACCTTTCTTGCCATTTTCTCAATGTCACTATTCGCATTCGACTAACCAGAGCCTGGAATCAGTCATCTTAAATAAATAAATTACTAATATAATACAAATTAAATTAATAAATCTCTCTGTCGGAAAAATATATGCACTCGAATCCAAATCTTTTTATTGAGAGAATGGGTTACTAATTACACTATCTTTATCATATAATTTCACATCTAATTTTCGACCTTATATGTATTTCTTATATTTTAATGAAGCGTCTATTTTTTTCTATTATTACAGTGGTACCTATATACTCGTAGACTTGTATAATTTTTTGTCTGTTTTATTTAATTTATTCTTATTTTCAAAAACTTATTATTATTAAAAAAATGTTATTTCATTAAAAATATAAAGTATTTATACGTCGGTTTCCAATGGAGTAACAATGGTAGACACTCAATAAATTAGATTACATAAATACTTTAAGTTCTGAAAGGAAAAGCAATTTAAACTTGACAGCGTACAGGTAAGCAAAGTATTCATGTTTTCAAATCACCCACACAATTATTTTTTTGTATAAACATTTGAACATGAAAACGTATCCCATATTTGTATGGTCTTGATAATTGGATTAGATGTTTTTGCGAAACGTATTTCCTAACTCAAAGCAAAACTTAAACTAATTAAAACGGTCAAACAAAACAAAAATATTGATTTAAAAATATGGATGAAAAAAATGCGTCACATTTCTCTACAATCACAAACCGCCTCTGTATAGAATATATTTTTCTGGTTCGAAAAAATATTAATAAATTAAATTTTCAAATACGAGGCACCTTTTTTAAGTAAGTACCATTGCTGATTGTTCCCGGTTGCGATGTCGCGCATGTGCAATGGTTTCATTCATCTGTTGACTCACCACATGCAAAGTTAGAAACATTCACATTGTGTGACCATCTTGTAGTGAGTGGTAAAAATATTCAAGACAATAGATTAGGCCACCAACTATGAGATATGGTCCTTGATTCGATTCTTGAATGCGCGAAACATGAAACCGGCTGACATTCATCACCAAATGTATGAGGTGTATAAAAGACGTGGGATCATCTTGCTTCATGGCAATCCACGACCGCAACAGTCCATCAAACCCAGAATTTCATCACATCATTTGGTTGAGAACAATGGCAGCATCCTCCCTGCAGTCCTGATTTGGCGCCAATTGATTTCCATATTTTCTTTCATTTTAAGCGGTTCCTTGATGGCAAGCATTTTGATAACGATTATAAACTCAAAGACGGAGTATGGTCATGATTTCCATCCCAGGCGGCGTCGTTCTGTGACAAAGGTATACAAAAATTGATGCCCCATTATAACGAGTGCCTTAAAATGGTGGCGACTATGTTAAAAATTAGTTTTAGGCGTGTAGCGTCCGAAAAAAGTAAAGTGTTGTAAAAATAATGCTGTTTATCTTTGAAAAAAAAGGTACTTACTTAAAAAACGCGTCTCATAAATAAAATTAAAATCTCCTTCACGGAGATCCGAACCCAGGTCTTCTGCGTAACAGGCGAAAATACAAGATGTGAATTACGACGATAATCTTTACTTTACTTTCGGTGACAGGGAATAAAGAACCGGGTTCCCAGTTTCTCTCTTTTTTTCTCCTGAAAAACTTCTGAAAATTAAACAGATCAAAGATCTGAATGAATTATTTGTATTCGCAACATTAATAACATTTTATTTATTCATGTAACACGAAATGGCGAGAGGTGTTTTCAGTGTTTTATCAGCATTTCGTCGGTCCACCTCGGAGTAAAATACTATCGCGCTACCCCTAATCATATTTATTCTACCCTTAATCATTATAACTGTCATGTAACATAATGAAATATAAAAATGTATCGTGATAGTACAAAACCCTTTAGAGAAAGGTCAGAAGAACGAACATTAAATCACCGCCAAAATATTATTCCCTTTCTCAAATATTTTTCCGAATTGACGAAGCTTTTATGGAACATTTTATCCTCGGTGATTTTTGTGAAATACATTTACGCTTTTCAAAATATAGTCGATGCATCAATTTTATTCAGTAAAAAATTTATACGAGTGTGGGGAAGATATTCAATAAATGAGAACCTTTATAAATTTATGAATAACCTGTATTTCTTAGTGACAACAAAATATTGAGGGATATGAATTTCCTAAACCACATTTAACAATCAGCATAATTTATTTCATTAACTTTGAATAGGTATTTTTGAAAAACATTTTTAAATTCGTTTTTTTTTTATAAAATGCAAAAATGTTAACAAATTCACAAAAATAAAAAGCAAAAATCTTTTTGTTACTCTATCCGTCTTACTTCTTTAAATTTTTAATCATTTATTTTATTAACTCAAAGTACTAAAAAGTTATATAAGGATTCAGAAGACGCGTCAAAGAAAAATCTAAATATCTGAATTCTTATTAAAATAATAAACACCCATATCTATCCGGAACGCTTTCAGTTTTGTTCGAACTGAAAATGAATTTTGTAAAATTTCGAAAATCTAAAAACAAAAATTCAAATAGTACATTATTGTCAATGATAATTTAGATAGTTTTGACATGTATGTTATATGTTGCATTATTTTAATTTTTCTTAATAAAATAAGACACATGCTGTAATAATTTAATTATAAAAATTAGCATGCCTAATTCAATTATACATAATAATAATTTAACAATCAATATAATTAATTTAATTGTGCGAATATATATGAGACGGTTACCTTTACGGCGTTGGGTCGCCCAAAGCCTGCCAATAACTTGTCGCTGTGAGTTATGATCTATCTCCAGTTAGATGTTCTTTACTAGGTTGGCCCAAATGTAAGGAATCATAGAGCAAATAACTTACAATGCTGATGTACTCTCTGTACTTACAATTTAAGTTAATTAGATGACCAAGTTGAGATAAGAAAGAGTTAGCTATTTGATCACTATACGCGAAGATAAATGTAATTGCGAACTCCCGCGAAATTGGGCCGGTCAACCGCTGTCTTCAGGGACGGGAACAGAGTGAATCACCTGTTCCACCGCGTCTAGCGTCCTCTGGTGATAGAGCTTGTAACACGTTGTTTTTCTAGATACGCGTCGTGTTATTTATTTTAGAATATTTTATAATATGACATCCGCCATGACATTGCCAATGAAATACCTTAAAATGAATGTTACAATATATATTTAAACAAATTAAAATGAATAATTTCCACACGGACAAATACAAATAACCTACGAATACCAAGAGCACATACTACATTTGGACAAAGGAACTACAAATATTTTGGACCTAAACTATTTAATAGAATGCTAAAAGACTTAAATCAATTGAATTGTCCCAAGAACATGAAACTATATATTAAAACTTGGATTCGTAATATGGGTAAAGCCAGTATTGTTGCACTCACCCAAACATATTGACTCATACCTATATTAATTATTGCTACAAATGAAAATTGTTCTTCATATACACCTTTTATATTGTAATAAATGTAACTCTATCTACTTGTTATTCTAATTAATTGAACAATTGCTTGTAAACTATGCCCGTCTCGACACAGAATTTCTCTAGTGAGACGGGCACAGTCTAAACAGATTTGTACATACTATTATATAGTTACTAATAAAAATAAATAATAAATCTTAAGCATAAAATATCCAACTCATTTACTGTGTTAATTTCATTGTAGATTCTACACATGCTTGATATCGGATTAAAGAACGTAATATTGTTGCGGTAGGCATCTAGTCTGAATGTTTCACGCTTCCTTAATGTTCTGGTACTTGCATGAAGCTTTACTTTAGAGATCAGTGCGCTGCGCTGTCAACCAGACCATTAACAATCTTGTACAGAAACGTCAGACCAGCAATATTCCGCCTCGTGTTGAGACTTTTTAATCTATTGCTTATCATTGATTCACATTTCTCCTTAGACCATCTCCAAATGACGATAATATTATAACATTATGAACGCATTCTCATTGTGAAGTTGTAATTATTCAGAACGCCGGTCGGTGATATTTTAAATATAAATTAAATGTGTTAATTAGAAAGATGTACATATAAAAACAATTTTATCGAAAAATATTGTTGTTGCTACCGGGAAGGTGATACTGGGAACGTGCATTAATCTCAACAACAATATTTTTGTATAAAATTGATTTTATATGTATCTCTTTCTGATTAATACATTTAATTTGCATTTAAAATATCACAGACCTATGTTCCGAATAATTACGAATGTGTTATATTTAATAATATATAAGTAGTATTAATGTGTTCAAAAATTTATTGTTAATTCTGGCGTGTCTTATCGGATTACTCAGAGGTATTTTAGATTCCGTAAAATGGCTTTCAAATAATGGAACGATAGATGTATCAATTTGAAAAGTGTAACTTATAGGTTCGAAAATTTGTTTTTAATACACTCTGTGCTGTAGCATATTCGCTTAATGCACGTTCAGATTGGAAGAGATCCAGGTTCGAATTCCGGTAGCAACAAGAATATTTTTCTATAAAATTGATTTTGTGTGGACACCTTTCCAATTAACACATTTAATTTGTATTTAAAGTAGAGTAACATACTATAAACACTGTATTTTATTTTTCTGTCGGTATTGTGTTTTTCTAAACTATAACTAACGCGTTACCAATAGCAAACGTACCCGTGGGAACATTCCCGAAGACTTGGCCCGCCAGAAATAGCGAATTCCCGTTGTGTTTGTACGTGTGCTTCACTGATCGCCGAGTCGAGCCGTAATTGTTCCACATTCCCGGGCAGAAAATGCTCCCGGGTTGTCGCGGGCGGAGAACTTCGGCAACACGCGAGACAACTTTCCTAAACTTTGCCTTTTAAGATGAGTTAATCGACGACCAATTAGAGAAGTCATATTTGCCCTTGTATTCTCGCAGACCTTGGCGTGGCATTTGTAAATATTCTCAAAATTAATTTGTTCATTTTATTATCTGGCTTGCTCTTTTACAATATCAAGCCTCGGTATTAATTAAAGAGAATGAACGCGACACACGTATACTACGGCACGGAACCACCCTTGGATTAAACATGTTCCTAACACAGAATACGTTTATTTAGCGGGCATCCGGGTAAAATTTGTAATGAAAACACCCAGTATCAATGGAAATGTATCGTCGTTATATGGACTCTTCCGGGAGTTCATTAAGGTGTGGGTGTCGCGCTGGGAGCTTCTTAGACAATAAATTCTGTTTTAATTTGTTTCACGGTGCGGATGATGGTAGGGGCAACCCAATTTTCAGCTGTTCTCAAAATAGATTCCTGTCAATTGTGGTCAGTCTGATATCTGGATCAAACTGTGTTTTTAAATATATTTATTTATTAATTTGATATAAGTACAATGATACAATAGAATAAAAAAAAATTCATGCTATACTTCTCTTGAAAGCATATAATTGTGCAGAGAAGTGGAGTATATGTTAATAAAAAATATTGTTTACAATAATAAATTAATAGTAATAGCAATATAAAAATATTATAAGTTTCGGGGTACATGTTTATCTTTAAAGTGTTTTTTAATAGAATTGATTATTTCTTTATCTTCATCTTCCTGATGTTTTCGAGTAAGCTGTTAATTTCTTTATAGTTGTGTTGTGCAAATGATGTGTTGATTTTTGAGCATGAAAATACAAATTTAAACCTTGCACGATTTTCAGTAATAAAATTATATTTTTCTTTTTCTTTTAATATTTGAAGAATAGAATTTATTTTAAATAGATCACAAAATGTTGGTACTTTGAATTCTTCAAAAAGTGATTTTGTCGAATAATCATTTGGTTTTTTTAATTTTTGTAATGTTCTGATACCTTGAGGGGAATGCTGGTTTCATGCAATCGCTATCCAATTATTATTTATTATTTTGTGTTTCTTTTTTTTATAACTGTGTTCTTGTGTCTGTCCTATAATTAGAATATTTTTATTTTTTTAATGTAGAGGTCTATCACCTCCGCAACTAACAACACAGGATTCCTGAACACAACCGGAAAATATATGGGTGCAAACCATAAGCTCCAATCAACCACATAATCTCGCCGGTACCGTCCAAATATTGACAACGATAATATGTCTTCTTTATTTACTTCTCTATCAGCCGGCTTCCAAACAGTTCTCTAGCAGACGCTTCACGTTTTCACTGCTTATATATTATCTGTAGTTGTGCATCAATTAGCAATAAACGTATATCAACTATAAGTAGCCTTTATTGTCCAAATGCTCTAGCTACATTCACACACACATCCACATTAGAGATTCCAACTATTCGACGTTACCAAGTATTCGAATTTCGAATAGTAAAACTAAAAATATTCGAATTGTTTCTAAAGTATGACAATATTATAAAGTTAAATTTGAATATGTCAAATAAATCGAATTATACGTATATTTCAAAGTACGTGATATTATTAAAATCGTGATATCATTAATAAAATACTTTGTAAATTGAGTCAAAACTCATTATTATATTATATTTATAAATCAACTATGATAATGACAATGAATGATGATAATGTTCCCGAAAACGTTATATATCATTTAACACAATGAAAAGTGTAGTGGAATAAAACAGAGTTTTGACTCAATTTACAAAATAATCATGGAATTCCACAAAGTTTCACCAAAAACCTTTGAACAGTTAATAAAATACTGATTTAATGTCAGTTTTGTGAGAAGTTGAATTTATAGAATTTAAATAGACAAGCCGTACTGCAAAAAAAAAACATAATCCAAAAATTCCAAATCTGGGAGGTCGCTCTATGTTCCGTTCTTATGTGACTCTCGGGGAAACGTTTGTCGTGTTTCCTTGCCATAAATTGGGCTCAAAGGAACCAGGTGCAAACATCTCAAGCTACTTTTTATTGAATTACCGGTAAAATAGCTACCTGCTGCGTGTCACTATTCCATATATAACTAATAATTATTGTCTGTCAGCAATGGTAAGAAAGTTATATATTAGTATATTTACAATTATTTTTGGCCAAATAATTACCTGTGTCCTAATGTCCTTCTACGGCTAGGTGTTGTTTTACATGCTGTTTTTAAAATAATTTTAAATATCCGCATTCGGGACATACATAATACATTTAATGAATTTTGGAAAACAATTTTACCGTAAGTTCTATGAAATACTAGCCGATTTCTAATAACAAATCGGTCAATTTTAGTTATATTTAAAGGGACAGTAATTTTTTTTAAACGTTGTATTCACAGACCAGTAAATAAATGGACATGAAATAAAGTGTACAAATAGGAGAGGGGTTTGGAATATCAGTTGCGGACGAGAGGCATTCTACACACATTATTTGTGGTAACATAAATCCGATAGTTCATGACATATTTATGTAATCATTGTGTAAATAAGACGTATTTTTTTACATTAATTCCACATTATATTATCAGCGTTAAAATTTTCGTTGCAATCGAGTCATATATTTTTAAAAAAGTCACGGAGCTATTTGATTTCGTAAGTGGTACCAAAGCGATCACGTGAGTAACACCAAATTGCAATATTGAAATTAGCGTTAGTTCATATCTAATAATTGCAATATTGAAATTAGCGTTAGTTCATATCTAATAATTGCAATATTGAAATTAGCGTTAGTTTATATCTAATAATTGCAATATTGAAATCAGCGTTAGTTCATATCTAATAATTGCAATATTGAAATTAGCGTTAGTTCATATCTAATATTTGTAGTGTGTGGTTGTATTCCATTGTGTTCTGATGAACACAATATTAAAAAATTGACACTTAAAAGTTGCTTGCTAAATTCAAGGACAATTAAAAATAACTCATAATAATTAGTTTTACATCATTCCGATTATTTCAGTGGATTACCGAGTATTGTAATAAATTATTATTCTTTTTCTTCTTCATGTTGACGTCGGCTATCATCAGTTTGTTTACCGCGGCCTCTGTACAGTAGACTGGCCAAACCAACTTCCAGCAATCTTTCCCTGCATTATGATATGCAAGATCTCGTACTTTTCCGGATGACTCATCACATGTCCGAGATATTAATATTTTCTGATTTTTATTGTTTTAAATACTTATGTTACTTTATTCATCTGAACCATAACATTTTCGTTTCATCTAGCTTATTAATAGATCACTGAGCATTTTAATATGGAGGGGGCATTTTAACCTGTTAATAAAATAGGTATACCTTGATTATTAGAATTATTTCTAATAAAAAAAAAATCAAGTATTAAATTATTCAAAATTATTGTTATTTTTACCGTTTTATGAAGTATCTGCTGGATTTTTTTAATTTTCACTGGATTTTCAAAAAATCATTTATTTCTCTTATATACACGTAAATAATGCATAAGTTGATTAATCATAATACCAAAAGCAATATTCTATTCTTATTCTTAGTTGTATCAATGTGTCCAAAATTCAATAAAAGTAAATTAATAATTCCGGCGTCTGCTATCAGATTACTCAAAGATATTTGAGATTCCGTAAAAATAAGGTAGATGGCTTTTTTAAATAATGGAACGATTAAATGTATTAATATCAAAAAGGGAACATATAGGTTCGAAAATTTGTCGCTAAAAATATCGTCACTGTAACAGTTGGATAATGCACCTTCCCCGGTTTGGAAAGAGATACAGGTTCGAATCCCGGTGGCGCAACAACAATATTTTTCGATAAAATTGATTGTATATATATATCTTTCTAATTAATATATTTAATTCATATTCAAAATATTATATTCACCTTCTTAACGTTCTTCTTGAACGAAACGCAACTTCTTCATCCGTCTCGCTCTTCAACTTCCATCGACACTCACATCCACTTCAGATTCAAGATGACGTAGATGTTGCAGATTTTTTTAAATATATTTTAGTTATGTTTCTTAAATTGATGATTAAATACGTTAAATTTTTTTATTTAAATGTATACTTAAAAAACACAAATTAAATAATCATTATATCAACAAAGCGTTCCTGGCAACCTTGTTTGATAGGAGGCACTCGACTGAAGTACACACAGAGATAGAAGCACACCATAGATGTACATATAACATTTTAATATGACAAAATAACAAAAGCTCTTGTATTTACACTTAACTGTTAGCCTAGGGGTATTTATTTTGTTCAAGCAAAACGTATTACAGCAGTTACCCCCTACCCGTTTTACATTTTTCTCATAAAGTAGTTTTCATTATCGCATACAAAATGTACTAAGAAATTTATTTTTCTCTAATGTAATGAGTTTTAAATTAAATATAAAAGATGTGAGAGAAAACTACTACTTATTTGAGTCTAAATTGTTTTTTTAATAATGTTTTCACAAAATGCGTATAATTTTAAAAATGCCCATGTTTTTTGTTTAAAATAACCAATGTCGTTTTACTTACTCTATTTTTGTTTCTCTTTAATCTCGTGATTTTTAAAAAAAAAAAAATGTCAATTAGAAATAATGTATCTTATTCTCAGCACGTGATAGAAATTCGGATGCAAAATATTCAAATTTCACATGTTCATCTTGAGAAGATTACTGATATGCACATTACTGACATTATTGATTTGCACATTAAACCAAAGAAAATATTTATGAATCGTTTTTTTTTCTGTTCTGATAAAGTAACGATCGCTCCAAAACAGTTCAGCACCAAAACTCTTGACTAACTACAATGTTACCGAAAATATTTAGTTTTTTTATTTATTGCATCATACGTACTTACCATCGTGCGGTTTATACGCAGCGCTAGACGCAACACTAGTCTGTCCTGATATAACAATAGCCACTTGCTTCGTTCACTTTCGTGTATCGTCTCATTATTTAATGTTAAAACATGTAAAGCGAAGAAATTTATAGCTGAAGACAAGTGTCTAAATTAAATGATGTACCACAAACGATTGATTACTTTCGTATTACGGCGTTTCGGTACCTTTTTTAACTGTATTTTTACTGTTACAAAAGCAATTAGATGAAACAATGTTTGCTAGTACATAATTACAATCCATATTTGTATAATTTCAGAACCTGAACCTGAACCAGATGAAATATGGATGGATTCGAAATTGGCACTCTTATGGTTTGAGTTCCGGCACCTTTTTTTTTAAAAAAAAAAAGCCCTACATACACCTAATATAAGACCATTGGATAGACATGAGAAATCATTCCGACGAGTGTTTCTAACTGGAAATACATTAAGCTAGGTATTAGGGATGGTTCAACTAATATCTAAGTATTTTAAGAAGAAACATCTGGTGAGCAAATTCCCTTCTATTGATAAGTTATAAGTACTAAGCCTGAAGGCTGTACGACTGGCGGCCTCGGCGCAAGTATTATAAAATCTGATAAGTTTTGTACTAAAGTGTACTAACATTATATTAGCTATTCAAAAGCATTTATTATAAAATATTAATAATGAACAAATATTGTGTTAAATCTAAATGCTTTCGTGTTATTTATGACAAATATTAACGGAAATATTGCTTTACAACTAATCTAATACAAAAATGAAATGTATTAATCAAAAAGATATATATATATATATATAAAATCTATTTATCGAAAAAATATTATTGTTGCTACTTTATCCAGTGACAGTTAATTTGACAGCTGACAGCTGATTTGTGTTCAATTTGATTTACAATTTCACAATGAATAGACTTACGCCAGAACAACATCTGAAAATTGTGCAAATTTATTTTGAAAATCGTTCAATTCGCGAAACTTACCGTGCGCTACGTCCATTTTACAGTCGACATAATCGTACATCCGAGCAAGTATTCGAATAACCATGGATCGTTTTCGCACCACGCATACTCTAATTAATAATACGCATCCGCAAGACATCGTACAATGCGCACCAAAGATGCTGCTGTTTCTTCAAAAATTATGCCGGCCAGAACGTTACAGACAATGGAGAGCGCTATAGATCATGATTACTGACTTTTTCGTTCTCCAATTGAATGGCATTATCTGGAAGAGCTGTGGGTTCAACAAGACGGCGCAACATGCCGCACAGCGCGCGCCACAATCAATTTATTAAAGGAAACATTTTATGAGCACCTAATTTCGCGTAATGTAGCTGTGAATTGATCTTCAAGATCGTGCGATTTAACACCTTTGGATTATTTTCTGTGGGGATATGTAAAGTCGCTAGTCTACGCCGATAAACCAGAGACGATAGTAAGCCAACATTAGTAGTGTTATTGCCGATATACGTCCCCAGCTGCTCCAAAAAGGGGTCGAAAATTGGACTTCCAGATTGCGCCAGCCGCGGCGCCCATATACGCGAAATCATATTTAAACACTAATGGCATAAATTTTATTTTCAATAAAGCTAATACTACGGCCATTACCATGACTTACATGTTTTATTTTATTTTAAAGTTTAACCTTTAAAAATATATCCTTTATAACAGAAAAAAATATATTTCAACATTCAACATTTATTATTGCTAATAACTAATTATCGACCAAAAAAATATAAACTCGCTCCTTTGACAGATATTTCACAAACACCGTACGAACAACGATGGTGGGAAACACAATGAAAAAAGTGTTGGTGTGTAGAATTAGTTAAAATAATTATAATTTACAAAAAAACAGTACAATAAGAAATATTACTTAAAAACTACAGCAAATTGGCAGACGTAAAGATGACTCAAACATAAGATTCAGTAGGAAAATACTTAGTTCAGTAAGATCGTAATGCGGATTAAACAAACAAATTGGATGCCCGCAACAAAGCAAATTGTTTCGCAGCATCTGTACGAGCTTGCACGAAACGTGAAATGACGACAAATGTAACCGGATGGCAAGCTTAATTCAATAGCTCCATTATCTTCGTTTGACTATTGCGTAACGCTTAAAAGTATGATATTAATATCATAGAATCAGGGAAGGCTCGCAGACCACCGACTCCGCAGTAAATCATTTATCGCTTGCAATAATTCAAAACTTGACGAATTTTTCAGAAGTTGGCTCCACGACTCGGTATCGTAAAGTTTCCCCGATGGTATCAGCGTCGGGGGCTTTTCTCAGTAATTTCCTTATTTCATGCTGAAAGTTGCGTTCCGATGGCAAACATAATAGTTTCCCTTTGTTCAGGGCCGGATCCTGGAAGTACAGCGCCCGGTTGAATAACTTAAGCTGCCCTTTAACGTCAAGATGGCTCCGAGCGTCTCATTGTGAGGAATTCTCTTTGCTTTCATTTAGTTAGGAAATAATTGTTAAGTAGACTGATAACTCTGCAAATCCTATTGTAACAAGAATGATACAGTGTCTGTACTTTTTAAACAAGTGAAGGAACGAGGAATTAAAATAGACGACTCTTACTTATAAGTTTTTTAATTTTTTTAAATACTGTTTTCTTTTCACGAACTTTATTTAATTTGTCAATGTAATGCGCGAATGAAAAATAAACTATATAATGCTTATAATATGGTCCAGCAATTATTAAATACCGTTTTGATGGCACCAGAAATGGAGGACGTCTGAGGAAGATTTGACACGACCAGCTAAACCAGATGCTGGAAGACGATCCTGTTAGAAGCCTCAATAATCGAGAAGCTTGCATGAGAGGATGTCTGAATATGGATGAAATGAGAATTATGTGTCAGGATAGAAGAGTGTAGTGTTTTATCTTTTCTGCCTATTACTGCGATGAAACAGCGTGATGATAGATTAGTTATTTAATAATATATGTATGACGTGTGAATCTAGGGGGAATTTTCATCATCACCGTCTTTAAGTCAAGTACAGAACATATCACCATCATTGTTTGTGTAAAATCCTTCGATAGCTGGTTCCTAAGTTTCCGATTAATAATAAGCACACATATAATATATGAACTGCACTAACCTTTTTAATTTTTCTGTCTTTCTAGTCCGATGTTTTTGTTCTTTCAGCTGGGTTATCTTCTTTAGACCGACTGAAGTGCGCACTGGTGGTTTATTTGGATCACCGGACTGGTCGAAGCGCGGGATGTAATTGAATAACGCCTGTCGGTTACTGTCTTCTTAGCTTTCTGGAAAAAGGGCGGCAACACACGCATGTACATTATTATAAAGCAAAGAACCCAGTGGTGCCAAGTAACAAGGCGCATAAACAATCATTATCATTGTCATTATTACTCGGTTGATTCTAGCCCATCTAATATCCTCGTGTCTCATCCTTCCCATATCCATTTCAGCTTTGTTATCCGATATCTTATGTCTTCGTTTCCACATTATTTTGTATTTCATTCACGTCAATCTCCATGGCTCTTTAGACGACGTTAAGCACGTCTGTTTAATTTTAAAACAATCGTGAAGTTTCCAAATCTTGGCCAGCCGAGTCCTTTTAGCCTCTCGACTGAGAGGAATCTCTTTAAGGTAAGTTAGAGTAAGACGTACACATACCTTTCAGAACAACAAATTGCTTTCTAAGAGCGACGATTGGTCCTGACTGCGCAGCCACCGAAATCACAATTCAGTAAATCAATGCCTCACAACTGTTTAATTTTCAATATTTTTCTGAATTGAATATCAAAAAATCTTTCTACCGAGCATTTTTATTACGCGAGAATGATTTTTTAACATTATTCAATAATATCGGTCATAATTTAATCAGTAGTAAATAGTTAAATTCACTCTCCAATAAATTTCAGCACATTATTTTGTGATTAAAAATGGCCCGACAACATTTTCATTAAATAATTCAGTGTTATCATCACCGTTCGACTATACTGAACGCATCCTGCATGTCCGGGGCGTGAAACAAAACTCCTAGCAGCCGTAAACAAACACACTCACACACGCTATGTAATAATAACCATACGACCAGCAACCGTTTGGAACTCTTCTACCCGCCTGCTTTTAGACAACAGCTCTAAGAATTGCCTCCATAACTTTTATTGTACAGCTTAACTACTGCATACCTGTAAACTATATCTCTCAATAAACCACGTGTCAAATGTAAATAGTTTATCATTCTCATAACCTACTCTGGCCACATACATTACAAAACACAATTACATTTACAAAATACATCGCGCGATTATCTAACGGACATGCGTGTGGTGGGTGAATATTGAGGCATCCACAACATCTACACACATTCACACCCACACAATCAACATCAATCCGTAATTCCGATACTCGTCATCCCATACTGGTGACCTTTTCTATTCCCCGGAAGATAAATAAAATTATTTTTAATTTATGATGTACAAACAAACCAACAATTATCTATCAGCTGCAAATAGAAGGAGCTAAACCGAAAAAACATGTTTGTTAATTACAAAAAAGAGAAGTATGTAGATTTGTAAAATGAACTCACATAACAAAAGAAAATTCAACAAGCAATTAATGGCACTCAAAGCCAACAATAGACATCAAGAATGACATGCTCTGGAAAGAAAATGGTTGCTTGATATCAATATTTAAAAACCCGATCTAACATTTATCTCGCAATGCCATTGCCAGTGCGCAGGGTCACCAAACTTCCTCTTTTTCAAGACACGTGACAAGAAATGATAAATTTATAAGTGTGCCCTTGGCAGATGCAATGCCCCGCCTGGCCTCCGAGCGGCCCTGCCCTCGCGTGTGCGAGTGAAGGAGCCGGCTAGACTTGGACTCTTCACCCCGATCACGAACACAGGACCGGATTATACTTAATATGGCCGCACGCTGAAGTTCCCCCATTACCTGAAGCGATTTAATTACTTCCAGATAACTCGAGTGCGATAGAGCCCGCGATAATTGGATGTAGTGTTTCAGGAATTTTAAATACAAAATCTTTTCTCTTCGAAATACATCTGCAATGTACACCAGACGACATTTCCTCGCTAGACAATATCCCGTTTCTGCATTTTTCACCAGAGCGGTGAATTTGTTCACATTTGCACGCGAAGCTTCTAAAAATTTTAATTAAATCAAATAATACAATTTTATGATATTATATGAATTAAATGATTACGTTAGATGCAATCACATATTTCAACCAAATGCTATTTATGAATTAGATAGTATTAAACTGTCAAATGTCTAAATATTGATGACACAAGTATACTTTAACAAAATTGGTATATTTTATTTTTTTAATTTTGATCATAATATTGGATAAGATAGAGTAATTACTTCTTTATAATATATTAACGTTTTTGATATTGCAGATACCTATAGTTAAAGTAGATATAAATTAATTTAAGGTATAAATACTCTAAAGTAGTGGAATAGGCCCTACGTAATGTATAATTGAAAAGTAATATTTGGAGCTAATGTAAAATGGTGTATTTTTAATTATTTGTATGCAATCTTAATCGAAAAAACTTACATCACTTTGAGCAAGAGTCTGATCTCTAACCCGATATTAGTGAGATACTACCATCGTATGCGTTTATAAGACTTTCACGTGTTTTTGTAATACATACATCAATTTTTTGCTGTGGTGAATTTTAAAAACATTAGTCCATATTATCGCTGGTATCAATCAAAAGTATCGATACTATATGCGTGGTAGGGCGCGGACCTCTCGGGTTTGGGTGCGAACCACGCGCCGCATTAGCGTGTCAAGATCAGCAGTACGGGACACTGTGCAGTCAACCGCTGAGTCGTTTGTTTAAGCATTGATTGCGCATTTTAAGAATCAAGAGAAATGCCGTGGACAGAAAATCTAACGATACATTTTAAAAACAGTTTTATCGTCATGTTTGACGGGTATCAGTTAATAAATAACAAAAATCATCCCCGACCGTCTCGGGAATCGCGCCCCAAGAACCAGCGTCGTAAAAGTTTCCGGTATTTTGTAATTAAAAACTGATTTAATCCGTAACCTACAAAATCTTCATTTAAAGCAATGTTTACATCTTCCTTTTCATCTCCTTCCCTTTACAAAGCGATTCCTTATTAATATAAACTTGTTACTCGTTTGCCCCATTTAAGGTTTTTATGCAAATTGGATTTACAAGACCCAGCCCGCTCTTCCGAGACCGAGCGTTCCCAAGTACTCCAAAATTCGTTCCGACACACCCCGTATTTTCTAAAATTGATAAACATCAAAGAATGAGAGGAATTTTATTGATCAATGTAGATTAAGGAGTAGTACGATTAAAGAGGATTAAATCATTGAAGTTTCCATCGAGAGATTCTTTAAGAAAAAAGTAATAACGAAAATACAACTAACGGTTAATGCTGCAATATTCAAAGTGGAAAATCTTTTTTCATTTCAATTATGTTGTATTGTAAACTAGCTAAAAAAAACTCCCATCCAAGGATAATAAAAAAAACTATTTGAATATTCTTATAAACAAAATCTTAAAATAGTCTATTGTGTGTAAGAAATATTTTTTTAATACTAAATAAGTATTCATCAGATATTTTTTTAAATTTGGTCATTGTAATGCTTCTGATGAATTTAATTAATATGGATTTAAAAATAAGTTGATTTAATTTTAATATGTAGGTACCGAGTTAATAATTATAATTATTATATTATGATCGGTTTTCAAAATTAAAACGTTAGGTTTTTTTCTTTGGATATATGACGTTAGATATTAAAAAGTGTGTTTTGGTGTTTCATTAATACGGAAGGCAATCCAGTTCAGAAAAAAATGACGCTTGCATAGTGAAGTGGCGGTCTTTCTAAATTATAAATACAAACCAACCCCAGGGTCATCATGCCTTATCTCAAATACCAGCAGTCATTTGCGGTATCTTAACAATCATGTTTTGATTGATTTTAAATAACAATTTAACGTTTCTTGCCGCCATAATGATAGGCATATTGACGTTTGACAGGTAATGGTTTGTTTCGAAATATTCAAATAGAAATGTTACACAGACCTAAAGGTCAGTCTATTTATAAATGTTCATCATTTATTTATATCCAACCACACGCTTAATAATATTATTAGTTTTAGGATAAGCTAATATACGATAAGATTAGTTTTTTTGGCATATTTATTTATTTTTTTACATCAGAGGTGAACAATATATAAGTTTACAAGTATGTAATTTTTTTGAGTGGGACGCAGTAGGTATTATTACATCTGATAGATTGTCCCAAAAAAAATGGCTAAATATGTAGGTCCTCATATCACAGAGTCTAGAGTCAAGTCGAAAGTATTCGAGAAGGAGGAAAGCAAGACACCGTGCTAAATACTTGGAGGTAATGAATGTTTGGAACAAGTAAATGAGTTTGTGCATTTGGGAAGTATGTTTGATAGAAACGGAAAGATAGAGAAAGATGTCGAAAAAAGGGTGACTGGAGGGAACAAAGTGAACGGCGCATTGAATGGAATTATAATTAATGGGAACTTGGTACACAATCGAGTCCTGGTACCGACGCTGATGTATGGAAGTGAGGCCTGTAGCTGGCAGAAAAGGAACGAAAGTAGACTGAATGCAGCGGAAGTAAGATCATATAGACGTATATGTGGTAGATCAATTTATGACATAATAAAGAATGAAGAAATAAGGAAATAATGTAAAACTGGTCTTAATATAGTGAGTAAGATTAAGAAAGGATCACTTAGGTAGTTTTATCATATGGAGCGGATAAATGAGGAAAGAATGGTAAGAAATATATATTAAAATCGCACTTAAACTAACCAATATAATCAAGTGTTGATGGCACCAGAAGTAGAGGACATCCGGGGAAGACAGGTAAACTAGATCCTGTTAGAAGCCACAATAGTCGACGAGCTTGTATGAGAAGATGTATGAATGTGAATGAGGCGAGAATTGTGTGTCAGAACAGAAGAGTGTGATGCTTTATCCTCTCTGTCTGCGTGATGGTAGTAAGTAATATCACGATGGCAGTGGGGATGTGCTGGAAATAAAACTCGTCATTAACAAGTAAAACTTTTCCAATAGGCTCACTTTAAAATGTAATGGACGCTTGATTTTGAATCTCCTCTTTTTTTCTTTTTTTTTTAAAACAGCTGGAGGGGGAGGAACCCACCCTTTCCCGGGACTGGTTTAGAAACTAGGGCTTCCTTGTCGGTCCCACTCATCAAGACTAATAAAAAATACGATAATTCAATTAGATTTTAACAAAAACAAAACAAAAATCGAGAAGAAATTCAAGATGATTATTAGCAATTTTTTTTTAACCCTCCAGCGTCCCTTAATTGCTGTCTTTATTCATAAAAAATCATATTACATAAATCCATAAAAAACATGCAGATGAAAAATTAAGATGCAGTTGTTCAAGGCTCAATTCATCAAAAACACTCCCAAAAGAGGGATAGTGGACGAGACACAAAATGATTTATTCAAACTTACACGGACAGACTAACGCAGTTGCAAAAACACGAGGCATGGAGAGTGAGAGGTAGGTGCGTAGGTGGAGTCTTACCCACACAGGCCGGCCTGACTACCCACCTAAGGAGCTCCAACGAGTCGCCCATACTTGAAACTCCTGTATACATTTTTTTAGACACCTGTGCATGCTATATATTCTGTTCCGATTGTGTTATTGTAACATTAATTGAGAAACCTTATTTTTTGACAATGGTCGGTGGGGTAGGGTGTTCATTTAATTCCACTATTGGAGTAAAATGTACGTATGTAAAAAAATATCTTATACAAATTATTTAACATACATATTTTCATTATATCCATCCATACGTGTCATGTTGCAATGTAAAACAAACTTATATCAAGGTGCACTGCAACATAAAACAAAGAAGTTCTGCTGTCAATTCTACCACGTAAAAGAGTACCCCTATCGCACAACACGAAGTGATTTATTTTCCTACTATATTTTTGTTGATTTTTTAAATAAATTATGGTTTTATAAATTTACATTTTCCCACCCATTCTTTTTATTGAAGGAAATTATGAATTAAATTGGTTTTTAATTTCAATCAGATTTTGTTTTTCATGAACATACTATTGATAGAGAGAATCGTGCAAATAATATAAAATATAATACTTTGATATATACCTACAGCATTAACTTTTGAGATAGATATAATTATCAAAGTAAACAAATAAATTAATTTTTCATAAAATAAGAGTTCTGAAAATCGTTACGTCATTAAATATTAATATAATTAATAAAAAATGGACTGAAAGTCCTGACGCTACCTAGCAGATTCTTCTCAAATATTTTCGAAAAACACTGTCATTAAAAAGATGGTTACTTCCGACGCAAAAAAATAGATGTCACACTGATAATATTATATGGATCTGACGACATTACATAATGTCACTATAGCTTATTTGCTCGAAGTTGTTTACGGGCATAGAAATATGGTTAATATATTTATTTCAAAAGTTTAAAAAAATATTTCTCTCTCTAAATGATTCATCGAAATTTGTTTTAATTAAATTTATTAAATAATTTTTAAAAATAAACTTATTATCAATGAAATCTTTTAAAACGAAATGTTTTTTGAATTCAACTGTGGTAAATATTTTAATTTTTTAAATATGGGTCCCTACATATTGTACAAATAATTCATTACATTATAATAATGCATGTGTCCGTAAATATAATTGTATCGGTAGATAACATCAAAAACAATAAAAAATCTTAAATGTCAAAACAAAGCACGCAGATAACTGAACTGTCCAGAATATTTCCCATTAGAAATTAAATTTTGATAGTGTCACGTTTGTATCATGTGTAAAATCAAAGAAGAAAAAAAATCTTATATTTTGTTTTCCATCGTTCTGCGATCTTAAATTCAGTCAAATATGAGACCACCCCTGCAACAACACTGTATATCGTTTTTGGTCCGATCTGAGTTACGAATATTACAACGTTATATATCTTCATGGGCATAGATAATAATACCCTGCAACACCACTGTATATCATCCAATATGGGCAACGATCTGTCTATCACATTTGTAAAAACCGATACATGTTTTAGGGGAGGTTTCATATGAAAAAAAATTACGTATAATGGTCCACATCCTGTGTTATTCTTATATACAATCTACATAATGCTAGCATTAGAGATCGGTTTTCCACAGGCGCTTTCCGTATTCCACGTGGAGGAAGGAAATGTTAACGTAACTTTATGAAATGGATTTATCTCAAACCAGAATTGAGAGCTGATTACTTCTAAGGACAATTTAAAAGATGTAGCCAATACATAACCGTGTCGAACATATTCAGTCCGCTCTGGAAATCAGTCAAAAGTAATAATTCCGAAAATACAAACAACTTTTGGCCAACAGTGCAACCAAAAATAAATGGAATAAAATATGTCTAACTACTCGAAAAGGATCAATAGTCAAATGGCTAATAGAGATGGGTCGAAAACTTGACTCATTACTCTTGACTCATATTATGATGTGACTGGTGGATATTATGAGGTGACTGGTGAATAAGGTTTTACACAGTATACATTCTTACTTATTGAGTTTTAGCAACTTGTGTATCCATGAATTTATTCTACTTATATTTCTATATCACGTTCAGCATTTACAGCCTTAATGATCTAATTATCACTGGCTAACATATTTTAACCTTTTTTTTGCTTCCTTGATAAAAATATCTGTTCTAGACTAATTTTTTCTCTATCACGTACCGTTTTTGAAATATCACTACTCATTTATTGTTATTCAGTATATTTAATTCGCATAACAGTACACCTTAAAAAATAAAGGTTTGTCAGGTCGTTGATTTAGATATATGTTCTATATTAATTTTATTGTGTTTATTTCAAAAATCAAAATCTTTTTTTTTAGAACATTTTTGAGATACAAATATATTAATTGTTTGCTTTTCAACATAATACAACGTTACGCATTCGTGTAACAGTCCACCTTATAAGAATGTTTAAACTCGTTGGCACGTGAATTTATTTTATATAAAAGCTTGCACCTCGATTGTCTCTCCTCAATAGTCAGCTAGCATGCTTGGACTCTATTTTCCTTGATATCTTATTTCTATTACGCCGATGTCTTTATGAAATCGTTCTCCGTGTTCATCGCTGACATCACCGACATTTGAAAAGAAAAAAATCTAAGTGCGAATGCAGAAAATGTATTTTGAGAAACATGTTATACACCCCATTAACTTTTAGGTCTGCAGAAGCTTCTCAACATGTACAGCATAGTCGGGAGATCGCTCATTTCTTAGAAAATTCTTGCGTATGACTTGGAACGCATACCAAGCACAAAGCTCTATAACGTTAAGGTCATCCTTTAATTCTTTATCTTTCAAGATTTATCGAATCTGAGGGCCATCATCTTAGCTACGTGACCAGCAATATCAGTCAGACAAAAGTATGGGTTTTTATTATTCATTTATATCAGAAGTTATACAATACATTTGACTATTTAATAGATATAATTTTTACACTAATATAAATCTAATAATTTGGATGATATTTGCTATAATTAAGATAATACAAGCATTATAAGAAAGACCGCGGCCATTCAAGTTATTTTCAGCATGCCACAAAATTGTCTTTATATTTAAAATTCTTGCATGTACGAAATATATTTTCTTGTAATCTTAAAGCCAAGATTACGGCGACAAATCTGCATTGAACCAAACTACCAAAATGTTAAAAATTAATAGAGTTCACCACCATTCAATTTGTGGTACATATGATCAATTTTTGATGTTTTTAAACACTCTGTGTTAGTGAATAGAAATTATTTTAAATAATTCATTATATTAACTTACATACTTTGAGGCTTCAGCTATTATTTAAAATCAAGGTATATATCAAAAACGTAATAATTTCTTATAAAAAGTACAAGCAAATGTGAATATTATATTTGCAAATATTTTTTTCTAGACGTGATGAAACAGATTCGATAAACAATGGAAAAATAATCACTTTCGCAGATGACACAGTGCTTTGCTCTGAGGGTAAATTTTGAGAAGAATTTTGAGAATATTCGTGCACGGGAAAGGTTGAACAAGGCGAAAAAATGGTTCAATACGAATCTACTATGACAAAAAAAATCTAAATATGTATGTTTTTATATTAACGAAAGAACATCGCCACATCAAAATCCCACACTCATCGTACATTATTGCAAAACAAACGAGAACTCGCCTTCCACATGCTAATGTAACAAATTGATGCTAGTCAAATGGAGTACTGATCGATCATCATCTTAAGTGGAAATAACATATATTGAACCTAGCTAAACGCAAAAGTAAACTAATTTACTTATTTTTTTAAATACGATGTATAATTGATTATAGACTCTTAAGATCGGTGTACTATGCACTCTGCTACTCTTTAATTAACTATGCGATTTTAATTTGGGGAGGAGCAGCAAAAACAATATTAGAGTCAGTTAAAAGAGCACAAAATACAATTCTTAGAGTAATAAATGACTGTCCTTTTAAAGATCCATCAGATTTTCTATTTAAGGAGTACAGTGTTCTAGACGTAAGACAAATCTATATGTTGAGACTCGTACAATACTTTCATTGAAACAATGGCTCACACTTAGCAATAAAACATGGTCACAACACAAGACAACGAATAAAAATCTAAACACCTGTTCCGAGAGCAACAACGACATTCTTTCAACGTTTCTATATGTTTTTTGCTTCTAAACTGTACAACACACTTAATGCTGACTGGAAATCGTTCAGTTACAAAAAATTACGCAAATATGAACTCAATACATGATTCAACTTAGTAGAGATTAGTTCATAGTTAGTAGCTGTTCAACATTCTAGCTTAATCTCAATACAATACACTCATAATTCACTTTACATACACAACACATTCACAACATATTTTTATTGTCTCTATTTTTTTTTTTACATATATATCTCTGTCGAATCTTACTATTCCTTTACAATTTTAATTAAATTACTGTCTACTTTATTAGTCAGGACAACGCTATATATATATATATCAGAGGTACATACCTACTATATTCCACACAGTAAATTAATAAATGTATTATATTATTGTATGTTCACTTCTGATGTATAAAAAATGTATGTCAAATATATAAATTTACTCTATTTTTGAAATATTATCCTTTGTCATGTTCAATAGTGTGTATATCTATATCAATATTGCTTGAGCCACTGTAACCAACCTATCACAAATTATTTTAGAAAAACCCAAATATGGATATAGATTATACACTATCCATTTCGATACGGACTCTGATCTTGCGATGTGAGCAGGGAACACATGAAATATTAAAGTTTTAAATAAATAAATAAATGTGAAAATGTGAATTTATTCCCCTGAGTGTAGCGTCTGTTTTCTTGCGTTGCTCTGGTGCAGGATTACTATTCACAATGTTGTTTGATGGTTCTTTTATACTGTTAAATGTCCGGATCAGAGTATCTTCACATTCGTTTTTCATTCTTTTCTCTCTTAATATAACTTACATTGTAAACTTTATAAGTATAAACATTTTTCTTTTATTTTTATTTTTATAAACCTCATAAGGAAACAAAGATCTGTGTTGTTTATCACTAGAACTTCTTCCGGTTAATCTTACTTCTCAGTATTTCAATTTCCATCTCAACAGTTGCTGGGATCTTTTCTATATAAATTCCAAATTTGCTACCAATTTTCTGAAAGACTTTTAAAACGTCTTGTTTATAAAATTGCTTACTCAATTAAAGAAAAGACTTAAAAACTATCTAATATTTTATATAGTCCTAAAATTTTTTAAATAAATTAATATATTTCACGGATTATAAATAAACTAAGGCTGGTCACTTCTCGGCCACGGCTGGTGTTTATTATATAATTTATTATTAAAAAAAGAAATACACAATACAAGCTTACTTTAATAATTCGTAATATACTGTTCCGGAAGTGACAAATATCGAAATGTGACAGCCGTGCGATGCCGCGCTTCAGGATCTCAACCCTTAGGCATTTATCAGCAGCATTTGATGAATATTCTGAAAAATAAATAAAGTGGTATGTGCCTTGACTAAACATACAGAATTTACATCAACGGTACAGGTATAATAATACATTATTGTACAAATTATATTCAAAAATGAATGCTTAAAAATAAAGTAATTTATTTAAAGTTTACTCCAAAGTTAAAAAAAACTCGGTAGGATTTGAACTTAAACACCAGACGCAATCTGATTTCTAGTCATACATCTTCATCACTCTGCCAGGGCTACAGATGCGAGGTGTGAGTATATTGCCGTATTTAGGTATATTAAAGTTATACATATTATGTATGTGGTAACATAAATACTTATATACAAATTTTAACACTTTATTAAATCAGTCCAATGAATATTTTGGTATTCCTACATAAATCATTATCCTATAAACATTAATTCAAATTGAGAAATTAATTACTTCATATTTTTTTTTACTAGAATTCTACATTATAAATGTCAAATCACTACTCAAACTTGCGATGACAATTTACGTTTATGTTTTTTTTTTTCATTTTAAATAATTTTTGAATAAATGTTACTTGAAAAAATATCTTTCATATTTTCTAAAATTATTTCAAAGTTATAATAAATTTTACATAAAAATAAAATATCTTCGCCAAGTTTGAGTAACAATTTGACATTTATAATGGACATTCTAGTTGAAAAAAATATAATCCTCAATTTGAATTAACGATGCAACATTAATAAATTAGAATTATAATAAATGTTGACATGTTTTTCCGTCAACATCGTTAGCAGCAATTTTATAAAGCTTTCTTGCACATTGTCTAATTTCAAGAAAACGCTTCAAAAATATACCATCAACTTTTCATTAGATTTCTTTAATTTCACGTTTATTCGTTTCAAGTTAACGGGGAAATGTAATAGAAAATTTTCTAAACTATATGGCCGTCACACCCCGGCGAACTTTGTTTTTCTTTAATTAAATACATGAAGAAGGTTCTCTTTTGGTGTCACAAGGTGAGATCGCGATAAAATAGAATTACAAAACTCGTTATAAACGTAAATTTCGTTATGTCAAAAACCGAAACAGCTTTTTCACAGCGTCATGTCAACTCTTGCGACCTAGAATTATTACTTTTTAAAAAAAACTTAAATTTTGACAATGACAGAAAACATGTCTGAATTAAAAATTGTGTTTTTCAATGAACGAAGCCTATTTTGTGCTAAACTATCAATGCTACGTAAAATTGTATTTAAGATTTCATCGAGGTAGTGGAGTATGTCAGAAATGAGCTTTCGTAGTATGTTAAAAAAAATCTAGATTACCATGTTTCCTGAATATTTTCAAAATGTGTAATACTGTGAGAACTGTCACTTTGTAAAAGTATGTGTGTCATGAAAGTGAGTAGTTGAGTGGTGGGAGAGGAACCTTATAAGAGGCCGCCTCTGAGAGGAACAGCTCTCTTCCACCACAGTTTCTTCTGAATAACAAGTCTCTCTCTGAAGTGTATAATTCATATTTACTGTATAACGCATTGTAATAAACTTATAATTGTTACCCGTACATTCTAAATTATATTACAAGGAATTGGGGCCCAATTAATTAGACAGTAATCAGATGATAGAACCCCAAGGGAATCTGATGGTAATTCAAGATTTATCACAAATACTTTCGTAGATGTTGGCGTTCGAAGTTGGGCTTGTTGAAAAACGGCCGGATTATCAAAATCCACCGTGTTACGTCACATCTCTCGTACGTACCAGCCAGTACTAACAATATTAGTACTAGAGTGTCGAGTACCGACTTGTCAACTCGAAAGATGTGACGTCACATCTCTCGTGCGGTATAAACCGATCATTTTTAAAACACGCAACTTTGAACACCTGTAACTCTGCCATATTTCAAGATATCGAATAAATTCATTTAGTTTTATAAATTTGATTTTGATTTAAAGAATGACTCCACTACCTCATTTTAAAATTCTAATATTATGAGCGATCTAAAACGTCCGGGATGGACAGTCCCGGCGGGATTCGGGGAAAAATCACAATTGGCCAAAGCCTTCGAGCCTAAACTAGCCGGCAATTGAAACATTTTGAATAAGCACTAACTTTAAATGCATCCTAAAGTAAAGTAAACACTGTATCTAAGCGCCTTCAATTTTTTTGTTTGACACGTTTTATCAATTACAACGATTACATTTTCTGATATACATTATGTCATCATCCACGTCGGTCTCTCGCGACTAAGGATCGCGATCTCCATGAACTCGCGCCCTCTTATTCCTCGGCATTCTGCAGACCTTAGGATGGTCACCAGAGAAGTGCCTGTTGAGTTTTCCACTCGATCGATCCAACCTGTGGGGGATATTCCTCTTCCACTTCGTCCTTCGACGTGGCTCACCACAACAAGCTTCTCCAACCTATCTTCTTTTCTCGCAAAATGTCCAAAAAATTGAAGCTTTCATCGTGGCAGAATGGAGACGTTCGTGGGTCTTGCCGTCCATGGTATGCGCAACATGTCTCCGGCACCACATTTCAAAGACATCAACCCGTCTTCTCTCCTTCAGGGTCCATGATTCCACATCATATAAACATATAGACTGTACAAGGCTTTGACCTTCGTTGTCTTAGAAATACACATTATCTCGTCAAATGAAAATTTATTTTTAAATTTTAAATAATATTTAGTAATCGTTTACACCCTGTTAATCCGTAACCCGAGAGTATTATACTTGTTAATAATAATAAACATGGAATTATGCAGGTACATATACTTTTTTACCCATTTATTTGAAAGCTTTCATTTTATTCTTCTCAATAAGGGACGTATATGGAAACTAATCACGGCTGACTATTTTTCTAACTTGGCTAAGCGCTTGTTCAATCAAAAATATCACCAATTTTCCAGTCTTCCGTGTTAAACATCGAATTATTTATGAAAAGCATGAAACAAGCACACGTAGATACATTATTATTTTTTCACGAAAAAGATAATAATGAACTCTGTCAAATATTAAATATCACAACATTGAAAATATATTTGTTTGCTCGGTTGTATTATTATCATTAACCAGCTGTATCAAATTACAGGAGCCGCAAAGTAGGCCTCCGACTGCGCCGCTATGAAAAGGGTTGAAATGGAAAATGAATGCTTATAAACAAGCGCGGGGTCTCAAATGAAATAAGGGAAGGTCGGCATCCCCCCCAAGAAGTGCCAAGCCGTGGGCGACCCTCGCCCTGGTGCTTCCTCCACCACCTCGGGCACAAAGTCCAATTTGCTCGGGTGGTTTTGTATTTTTTCAAATTATGATAAAATAAGATTAACATTTCTCTACATTTTCAAATATGTTAAAAATATATATTGCAAAAGGCACTTTAATTGGCCCCATGCTTTTGTTTTTTCTTACGTGACATAATATATAAAAAAAAAAAAAATTATATAGTTGCAATATATATGTGTTGGTTACATCATAAATCGTCTTAAATCTTGATTAATTCAAAACTCGTTCATTTTGACACTACTGTTTCCATCTATGAATGAAAACTAGAAGATTTTATTTAAAATTTGGTTTGTTTCTTTGCTATCGAAGTTTTCATTGAGCGATGTTTTCACTAGCTTGCGTTGTTTACTTTTCACTAGAGGGCTGTCTATACTCCAAAGATATTTCATTTGCATACGGATTTTACAACAGATGACTTTTTAAATATTTTAGCTACTAAAAAATACAGAAAACCAACAAAAATAAACATTACTATTACAATTTTTTATTCTGATATATTTTTGAAGAATTTCCACCACATAAAAGCTCATGAATGATTTCGGGTCTCTTCCTGCACTTTGCGCAGCCCATATTTCTTCTGAGCTTTGATTGCAGTTTCCTCAGCTTCTAAATAAATTAAATAAAAAAGAGCATGTAAAATATGTACTTATAAAATTATTTGATATGGATTATGCTTTTAGAGAAGGTCTCTCAGTAAAAATTGTCACGCAAACTGCGTTTGAAATAGCGCTTAGAAAATTTCGTATGTACCGTTTGTCGAAATGTTTTCAAGACTTTCAAAAATGTTTTTAATTTTTAAATTTCATTACGCTTTTTGTGTGTGTAAATTTAATGGACTGATATAAATTAAATATTCTTAATTATTTTTATATTCTTAACATCAATTTTAATACAAATATTTATTTTTATTCATAAAAAAAAAATTGAGATCTCGGATATCGATCCCTGTCGGCTTACGTGTCATATATTATATAACAATGCAACTCTGATCTTGTAAGAATATCTTTACACTTGAAATAATTATTAATAAAAATATATATATTAAAAATTTTCTTCATTTTTAATATAGAATACGTTTTATCGGAGGCTACTCCAAGCGTTAAAAATAGTTCGATAGAAATAACGCGTTTGAAATAGAGATATAAAGTTTCGTAATATTTTATGGAAGGTTCGTGGATAGACTAATATATAAAAACATTGTTACGGCTATTTAGTATCTTTGTAGACACTGACGTCTCATTCTTGGGTGCGCGTTTTATTCAGAAAACTCATTACAGTAGAGCAATTCGTATGCACTTATTTTAATCACCACCCATGTTGAAGTATATCACAGGAAAAAATATTTTTAAATCTTTCCTGTCAACAATGACTATTATCAGTTTAAAAAAAAAACGATTTATCAAGTAAAACAATATTTGTGAAATAATTATAAATATTATAATCATATAAATGCATGTCACATTATTAATACTTTTCAAAAATAACGAAATTTTTATTTTTAAATAAAAAAAATCATGACGTATAGAATTCGTACGTTGGAGGCTTCCAGTGTAAAATGTGTTGGGGAAACTGTTTTCAAAAGTTTTACCATTTTGTAAAATAATATGCAACATACAAAATAAAATAAATGTATAAAAGGTTTTTTTATTTTTCACAAAACAAAAGGACACCACTTGAATTTGAAATAAAATTCAGACGACGTTTGAAGTGACCAAAAATAAAATAAAAGGATCTGTATACGAAGGGGATGAAGCGAACTAAAAAAACATTTTCAATACAGGGGTGGTATGATTCACGTGGCAAAGGTAGGTATACTACCTTTCATTTAGAATGAATAATAATTGTATTAGTGTGAGTAATACCATACATGCACATTGTAACACTGTATTGATGCCACTTAGCGTTTTATTTGGTCATTGGGCGGGGTTGTCGTTTGAAATTAGTTATAAACACGATATCCACAAAAAATATGTACGAAAGGGTTGAATTTTATAAATTAAGAAATTATTCATATTTATGTTTTTATTTGTTATTTTTTTATTATCTTAGTAGTCTTTATGTATTTTTATATTATTACTAACATTTGTCTTAATGGAATGCATTTGTTGACTTTTCCATTATTATAAATATATAACTATGTACTAATGTAAGTACGTATATATTAAAATTAAGTATTCTTTAAAGCATTATATGTTCCAATAAACATTTTTTTCTGTGTACATAAATATACTTAACCAACAGACCAGTAAATAAATAGACATGATATAAAGTGTACATATAGGAGAGGGGTTTGGAACATTAGTTGCGGGACGAGGGGCATTCTACATAAATCCGATAGTTTATGACACGTATTATTTTGTCAGCGTAAATTTTCATTTCAATCGAGTCATATATTTAAAAAAGTCGCTGAGCTATTTGATTGCGTGATTGGTATCAAAATGATCATGTTGACGACACCAAAATTAAAATATTAAAACAAGAAATGTCTGACATAACCCTATTTCTAACACATATACACGACGACGAAAAACATAAAAAATACATGGTATATCACAAAAAAAAAAGTGTACCTGAAAATTTGAGGTATACGTGTTGTACATTCTATTTCTTGTGAGTTTTCCGGCACCATGTATTTTTTTTAAAGCATTATTTATATGTTTTAAAATGGGCACTAATACTGTGATGTATCTATGGGACGGATGCGTGAGCGCGTCAAGGTCGGTACGATGATAAACGTGTGAAAGAGATGAATGTATCGTGCCTCTTACCTCCAAACCGTTGAACTGTAACCATCTTATATTGACTTGTACTACATTGTATCTAAGTATTTAAAATAAATTATTTTGTTACCACGAACGGGTATTATTGATTACACAAAGAGTCACACTACACACTAATACAATTGTTCATTTTAAATGAAAAATAGCTTAATGCATTTTTAAAGCTGTCAATTTGAAAAAAAATTATACTTCAAATCTTTTTGCACAAAAAAATTACTTTCACCAAACTCACGACAAAGAATATTGTTTTATTGTAATTAATATATTACAATTACTTTCTTACCAACATGTTTAACTTCTCGTCATTCCTTCTCCTCTGCGGTATATTTCTATTCTTCATCACACTCATAATTAAATTGGTCAACATCCGCAGTCGTTTGCGTCTTCTTCTATTGCAGCTACACTTTTTTATCTTTTTTTGAAACAACTGCCACGCGCCGCCTACCTCGGAGGAGAGTTCGATCATCTTGTCCTTGGGAAATGGGAAAAATATAAATAATTGTCAAATGTGTAAATACATCATTTATTTTCATGGGCATCATAATTATAAATTACAAAAATTGACAACTTTTCACATTGTTATTCCACAATCGAAAAACCACTTAAAATTAAACATTACAAAAAAATATCACATTGATTTAAATAAATATCGTTTTTTTTTTAATATCTTGTTATACTTAATTTAAATTGCTTCTTAAAACATATTATCTGCCTCTGAATATTTCGTGGGTAAGATGCAATAATGTAGTTCATTTGAAATTAGTTTTGATTAACTTCAATTTATGCAAATATATATTTTTAAAAGCAGTGTGTATTAGATAAGCTATAAACAACTAGAATTTTTTGAAAAATAAATTCCTTCATTTATTCCTATTACGAGTCATTTCTCTCCACTCCTGAATTCCTAAGATACAGAATGAATATTATGTTCCACGCCAATTTTGTTTGACCACCATTTTTTTTTTGGTAGATATCAGTAAGTTCGCATTTAGTAGACGTAGAGAGTATTTGATTACTATTTTTTATGAATCATTTAATACCTCAACAACGTTTTAAAGTCATTAAAAAATGTTATCTAAATATAAGGGCAATGCTGTAACCATTAATGGTGATCGCTATCGTCGCATGCTGGAAAACTTCTTGGTGGGTTTAATTAGATCGATTGGGCCTACAACATATGTATTTTTAGGACTATGCCACCTTATACATAGCCCGAGCTACGCTTGAAATTTTGCGAAAAAAATTCTCGGCCGCACAAAATCAAAAAGTGATGATATCGACTGGCCTCCTAGATCACTTGATTTGACGGCTCCCACCGATTTTTTGTAGGGGTGCGTGAAATTAAAATTCTTCGCCAATCAACCAACAATTGCGATGCTACAGGACAATATTCAAAATGAAATTGCTGAATTAACACGCAAAGTGCGCGAGAATGTTATGAAAAATATGGTTCAAATAGCACGCATTTGTGCCTGACCAATGACATTTTCTACACATAATTGTAATAAATTAATTAATTGATAAATAGAAATTAAATTAAATAATTATTTTATATGTCTTAGTTATTCAAAAACAATATCGGCCTGGAACATAATATTCACCTTGTATGTCCTTGAAGATATTATCGCTCCATCTTAGCTTTGACCATCACAAACTCCTATGCCCTGTTTGGTCAGCAATGGCTTCAGTGATTGGTGTTCGGGCATCCTCTCAGCGAAGTCCAACCACCGAAGTCTTTCTATTTTAATGAACCTCGAGACGCCTATCGCATTAAAAAGTATAGAACTCATAGCCACACCAAAAGTCATTTTCTAAAACCGGTCCAAAAATACGCCTCATAATTTTCCTTTTATCAATACATATTTTTCTTAATCAGTATTCATATCTTATTTGTCTCATGACGCATATGTAAACACTCTAGTTTTGATTTATTTCACAGAAATGCTAGTTGTTCATAACTCGCTAGAACGTACGCACTGTACGCCCATTTACCATATATTTAGTACCATTTAACTCTCGTAAAACTTGTTAAAAAATTTGACACTTAATTTTGAGAATTAATAATTTTTAACTATTCAACAAGAAGAAACAATATTTTGTTATTTCATCTTTTAATGGTTTTAATATGAAAAGGTTGACAAAAAATAAAAACAGTGGTTTTAATTAGTTAATGAGTTATTTCTTGTTTATTAATCATAATTAAAGAATCTTATTTTGCGACAAATTTAATTCCGTGATTCTTACATTTTCACATGAACTCGTCCATATATTTGTTCTGACTATTATTTTTAATCGAATTTCATTATATTAGTATTTTTAAGACTCGTTACTGAACTGAACATTACGCACACGAAAGAATACGACAAATATAAATCTATATATACAAATATATGGATGCTATACATTGAATTATAATAATAATGCTTAATTATATATCTAAATTTAAATCATTCCCTTTACTTTGGCTCGTAACTTTCCAAATTTACGCTCAAACGTCAATACTTTTGGAAAACCATCACTCGCGGCAATATTACCGCAATAAAATATTCTCCTTCTATCTTATAAATATGTCGACTGATAATTTTTAAACTGTTTAAATATATAATTTTACTACAAGTCTTTTTATTTTGCATGCTTTATATACTCTGTTTCCTTAACTAATATATTTATATTTAATTTAATTAATTAATTAGTGGACAAGCTTCAAGCTCTCTATTTAAAATATACGTCAGGTCGCGTCATCAATATTCTGATAACAATTAAGAAATAACAATCTATATCACAGACCACCAAATATATAGACATGAACTAACGCAAATTTCTTGCGATCACGTTGGTACCACGCAATCAAATAACTCCGCGACTTTTTTTAAAAATATGACTCGATTGGAACGATAATTTTAACGCTGACAATATAATATGCATTAATGTAAAAAATACGTCATATGCGAAGAGTAAATACTTTTACTATCGGACTATCGGATTTATGTTTCCACCAAGAATATGTAAGAATGCTCTTCGTTCCGCGACTAATGTTCCAAACCCCTCTCCTATATGTACGCTTTATTTCACGTGTATTCATTTACTGGTCTGTGATCTATACAAATTCTTCTTCTTTGCGGTCCATCGGCGATCTTCCTCTTCTGCTTCTTCTACCTATATGTATAATGATTTTTTATAACCAGGTCTAAGAATAAACAGTACACACTTTGGAATACATTTTGCTAAACATCAATATGATACAATCTCAAGAGTATCTCATCACCATATATCTTCGAACATTTTGGCATTCTCATGGACCGGTGAAATAATTAAATAACGAAGGCCACCTTTACAGACATAATTGTTTTGCCGTAAACTCATAATAATTTATTGTAATTCAAAACATTACAAGGAAAATAATAAAATAAATGACGTTTTTAAATAATCCCCGTTGACGTCCAAATATTTTTGGGACCGGAATAGCGTAAGAAATCTGCCATTTGCTTCTATAACCTGTTATTAACAGTTTCGTGGGAGGCCACCCAAACTTCAGCAACTCTTCTACAATTTTTTTAAGTTCACCTCGCAATCAGTAGGATTAATGATAGAAATGGATAATAAAATACCTGAGAAATTACGTCCATACTCAACAGGAATTATGAAGCGAGCCAAGTACTAAAGTAATTCCAATTAATATACACTATGAACAATAAAGAATTTCAACCTCTGTATGAACGATACGTTATCAAAAATGATTTAAACATTAATTTCATAATAATCTAAAATTCTTGGATTGTGTACCATTTCTGAGAAAGCGATAATGACAGCGAGCTTACGGTGATATAAGGTAAGATAAAGAGATTAAGACGACCGTAAAATAATATAATCAAAAATAAAACGATTGTACATGGGACCGAGGAATTAATAGTGGAAGCCGGCGATCGCTCGGACAAGTGTGACACTGTCTACAACGGACGCTTTTCTGGCGAATGTTTCAAGTATCTCGTGGGAATGTTGGAAATTATACTAATAATAAAATGAATGATAAATAATAATCTTTTTTAACACGCCTAACTGGCACTGCATGTGTTTATTGTTGGAAAAATATTATGATACGGTCCGACATTAAGCCCATGAATGATTAAAGTAAAATATAATAATGCCTTATTTTCCATGACTAAATATGAATGAATAATAGTGTCATTGTCCAAAGCGAAATAAAAGTAAGTTCACTGCGATCGGGAACTTATTATTTCGCCGCAGTGTCCCTAGAGTGAACATCTTTTGTGTTATATTTCTTTTGACCTCATCATCGCCAGTTGAGGGAACCACCTCTATTTCGCAATACGCTCCAACGTCTGATGCACTGAAAACCTCGGAACTGACAGACAAGGATTACTGACAAGTTCCTGACGATATTCCAGTCCAAAATCATCTACTTTCGTTAGTATACGCAAATGATTCTTCCATTAAAAATGTCCTACGTATGGACGTACGCACTTTTTTCACCCTATTCTTAGACACATCAACAGCAGCACACGGCATCACGCGGACATGCCGGCGACGCCCTCGATGAGCCGCGCCAGACTGGCGTCGCAGCTGAGAGCGCCCTCCACGTCCAGTAGGGGCGCCGTGACGCTGATCGGCAGGAGCGCGGGGCGCGCGCGGCGCCGCGGCAGGCGCAGCGGGCGCGCGCCCAGCCCGGCCGCGGCCGCCATGCGCCACCACTGGCGCGCGCGTGGTCCGTGCGGCGCGTGGTGGCGCGCGCACGCCGTGCAGCCGCTGGGACAGCTCTCGCCGCCGCCCTCGTGACCGGCCGGGGAACGGCAGCCGCCCACGCGCGTGGCCCAGGCGTGCGTCGGGGCAGCGATGCGGTCTATCTGCTCACGATTACGAAAATATTTTTCACATCGAAAGAAAAAAAAAAAAACTTTTGCACAATAAAAAAACCTTTCAAATTGGTATGTAAATATATATCAGTCTTCCCCTGTGATATGCGATAGTAACGTAGGAAACACGAGAAAGAATAAAACAAGAAACGGTAACAATAAAATATCATTTTTATATTAAATAAGTTTTTTGGTGTTTATAGCGTTAACTTTATGATTGAATACACTAATTATTTTTATAAAAACCTACTTTTTATAAACAACTATGATAAACTTAACTTCGATTCGATAGTATCTTCGTCCATAAAATTAAAAATGCAATGATAACAATTATGAGATATGACGACATTGAAATATGGAGTAAATTAGCAATTTTACTTTTTCAATAGAGATGCGTTCACGGAATACGTGTCACATCAATATTCTTACTATTTTCAAACTAAGCTTCAGGCTTATTCTTCTGCTGATTCTTGCTAGAAATAATTATTATATTTTTTAGTTCATCGTTTAAAGCATATCAATTCAATTGCAATATGCGACAAATAATAATGGTTCAAATGTACCGATACGAGTTTTCAGATGACGTTGAACGATTGCGCCACTAATACACCCCGTTCTTGAATGTTCCCCTTGTTATTTTCCGCATAAAGCGTAGTTTTTCGGAAGCCTTTGACGCAATCAAATTCACATAAGATTCGAATGAATTTTCTTCGACCAAAATTACGTCTCCATCTTGCGCTTCGTGTTTTCGTGTCGGGGGAGAACCGACAATCGCGCAACGGAACGGAACGGAACGGACGAACCGTTAATTTGATTTTAATACAGGTCATTTTGTAAATGTGCACCCCGCCTTGTAATAAAGTCATTATCTTGTAGATTTTTTAATAATCCACAAATAACAGTAGTTATATATTTTGTAGATATAAATAATAATAGAGTAACACCAGACGTAACAGAAGTAAAAATGTAATTTTGTAAATTTGTCTATTTTTTTGCTGTATTCTACCCGTGTATTCTGGAATGACGTGTGAATATAGAAAATGTTAATGTAAATGTCTCTCTCTCTCTCTCTCACACACACACTCTCTCTCTCTCACACTCTTTCTCTCTCACACTCAATCTCTCTCTCTCTCTCTCGTATGTTCCGCTCATTATTTACGAGTGCCGGTATCGAGATTTCGCTGTATTTGATTTTTACCATATATTTCCGATTAAATATATTTCGTGCGAGTCTGTTTAAAAAAAGCATTTATATTGCATGACTTAACCATTTTTAAATTGTTTTGCTTGTGCATCTAATTCGTACCATATTTAGGGTCTTTAATTATTTGCATCCAAAACATCCCAGCTATTAAATCGTTCCGTTTGTTCTTCAACGAGAAAATATTTATTATTAACGGAAACAAAATCACAGAATATTATAACATTATAATAAACCTGCGATTGAGTTAGCTTCTTGGTGGATAGATTGTCCTTTTCTTCCTTCGGAGCCTTGATCCTTGTGGGTGGTGGGCGGCGCGGAACCGGACTGTTACCCCCGAAAAGCCCGCGAGCCTCCGCCATCTTGATCATATACTTAGCATTCAAATGAATAATCTCCTGCAATGAATTTCACGTGTCAATTTCTGCTCAAAAATAACAACATACCGTGAGAGTGATCAACTGTGATAATCTGTTTTTTTGCAGAACTAACTTAAGAAACTAGATTTTGTGTCTTGTTTTTTAAACTATTAAAAAATCATTATTACATGACGATTCTTATGGTGAATCATCTCAATAATGTCTTATAATTCTCTTTAAAAGTTTGTCTTAAAATCCAACATATAGATACGTCACGTCACCAGACACAATGGCCACCGTATATACTCTACTAACTAGCAGATAAGCAATCGACTATTGCCGATTGTTTGCTCTAGGCCATGCGGACGACTATTGTGGCCACCACGCCATACAATCTATATTTTAATGCAGAAATCCTTTATTGCATTGCTTTAGTAATACACCATTTGTTGTAATTTTCAGTCAGAAAAAAATATGTATACATATGTATACCTAGAGCTAGATTAAATTGAATTGAACTTAAAGAAATGAAATATTATATCGACAGGTAAAAAAAATAACTTAAAATCTCAGATGAATATAATACTTTTTGTAAAAACAATTTGAACTGTAAATATTAGACATCAGTGACATCTATTACACAATGCAAAAAACTGTAAAACTTAAAAAAATTATTATCTGTAGTACCATCTAGCGGATTTCTATAAAAATACACTAACATAAGATGCAACGTAGCGCAATAATAATTTGGATATGTAATTTAATTTTAATAACATATTAACTCTAGTGAATTTTGTAACAAGCCAGTATATTCTTCGGCAGTGTAGTGATTAGTATCTCCGTTCATGACGTATTCTATGTAGGGGAACTTTGACACGTGTCATGTGTTACATGTCATATAACGCATTTTTTATTATCTACGTCCTTCAAAATATCTAATTCACTTGATGGTATGTTGATTGATTACAAATATGGATTCAATTTTCAATTTATTTTAATTTCTTTTCAATTTTTGTCAGTCAATAAATAATATTCATCGACACGTGAGGATAAGGCTTTATGCATCGAGGTCGAACAAATTTGAAAAAATGAAACGTTTAACATTCTTCCTGATCCATTCAAGTGACAATATGTAATTTTTGATAGATTAATTTTTTAATAGATTTTTTTTTTTTTTTAATATGCGACTTTCGTTCGCGGAAAACTTTTAATCGTTCTTAACGTTCAGAACAAGAAAATTGTATACATTGTAACCAATTCACAGGGTGTGTAAAATATGTACCTTTCTTTGAATAATTGCCAAGTAGCATCCTTCTCTCTCCTTGAAAGTGAGCCCTGCCAATGGAAGTGGAACTTGCTCCTCAAATAAATCGCAGTTTGGAACCTGTGTAGTAGATTATTATTTCAAGTTAATTATTCGACTCAAGGGCGAGCTTTCATTTTTCCAGTTTGAAATTCGAGAAATTCTACACGAATTACATATACTTTCAAGATGAGACTAATAGTTAAATTCTTATAAGTATCAGATAAACAATTAATTACGTTATTTGTTAGGTAAATCATGCGAGAGATGAAGGTTTGAATAGAAAGAGACGACAATAAAATAGTTGATTTTCTCGCATTCGATAAACGTGTCAAAAATTACTCGTATCTGGAGTCTTTTTCACATTAATATATAGAATGAAATAAAAATGTATGTTGTCATTTGAATTAATCAAACGTAAATTAAATAATTTATAGGAGGACCTAACCCATTATTCTAAATTTGAAAATTGTATGATTTAATATTATCGATTTAAAATGTCATGTTGCCATTTTGGTGAAATATCTGTTTCATAATTACATTATTTAGTATTTAAAAGACAACAGCGTTGTATACAAACGAAATATTTAATTGTTTACATTGCTCAAGAAAACGTTGTTTTTCCCTAAAATTAGTTAAAAATATGTTATTTATGAAATTAGCTACTAATGCTGTGAACAAGTTCAATATTCATTTATGTTGTAGATAAAATATGCGTGAAAATATATATTTTCGCCATTTTTAACGAAAATAATAACAGCGCAGATTTGACGTCCGTCGTCATGACCGGAGAGACCGACGTATTGAAGTTCGATGGATAATTTAAGTCTTTTATAAGACTTTTAACATTTTGTTAACTTGCCTCAATCGGAATTTGTCTCTGTAATCTTGGCTTTAATATTATAAGAAAATATATATCGTTTATGCAAGAATTTTTCATATTAAGATATTTTCATAGCACGCGGAAAATCCATTTAATGATCGCGATCTTTCTTATAATGCTTGTATTTTCTTAATTATGGCAAAAAACATTCAGTTTTAAGTGAGTGTAAAGGTCTTATCTAAGTATTAGTTTTTGAAAAAAGTCAAATCTAGTGTATAACTTCAGATATAAATGAATAATAAAAACCCACATTTTCTTGAAAAACGCGAAAATTTGAATTATCTTTAAAAGTGGCGTCTTGATAAGTAAATTACTTCATAAAAAAATAAATTCACATACCTTCACATCAGCAAATTCAGAGTCAGGGTCAATAGGACCCGATTCAAGTTGGTCAGTTGATGAATAATCTATTCTAGAAGAATCTATCGTCCTAGCTTTATCTTCACCTTTGCAATGGACGTCGTCAGATCGTTGACCCGATTTTCCTTTACTGCTTTTATCGTCCGAACCTTTTACTGCCTTTTTCTCTTTAGAGGCAGCTGACGGTTTTTGCTTCCTAGGCGAATCCTTTTCTTTTCCTTTATTTTCATCTGATACCTTCGTTGACTTTTTAAGTTTCGCTGGCTTGTCGTCTGATTCACGGGTTCTCTTTTCTCCCCTTTCCTTTGCGTCATGCTTGGTCTTGGCTGACTTCTTTTTTGAAGTGACATCCTCGGACACCGTGCCCGCCGGAAGCGGAAGATCTATATTTTTATCTTTATCACTTTTTCTTCTACCTTTTTCATTTGCTAACACCAGGTCTACTTCATCAGGCTCATCTTCGCCAGGGACAGCGTCATCAGCGGCCTGGAATATTACCATTTAACAATTAAACAAATAGCACTTAATAACGGGTACAATACAAAATTAATAGACACGATTTAAAAAAATTAATTAATATAATATATTACTAGTAATTTTTTATATAGCTCACAGATAAAACATAATATTAATAATGATTAATGGCGTAGGTTTATATTCATAAATAAATTATTTAAACACATACCACAAAAAATTTTACCGGCATTTAATACAAATAACAATATAGGAATATTACTCATATATTTCAAAGACAAATATGATAAATTTAATAATTCTAGTATTTATAAACTTAGCTGTAAAGATTGTACTGCTTTCTATCTTAGTAAAACAGGTTAAAATTTTAACATAAGAATCAAAGAGCATTTAAGATATTTAAATAGTAGTCGTTTATTTTAAATTTTCCAATAATTTATTGATTTATTTATTTTATATAAATAATGTTGGTCTTGAATTGAATAATTTAGAATCATTCTTTATAAATAAAGTGTGTAAAATTAACTAAAATATTATAAATAACTAACTAAATTTAACCACGAGTCCTATTCTAAAAAAAAATTCGTACTTAGTCAATTTCAATAATTTAGGTTAGGTACTAGATTTATTTTTAAATATTCCTTATTTTAATTTATTTTTTTAGTAGATTTTGGTTAGTGAATTAATTAATAATTAAGTGGTTAAAATTAAATATATATATAATAATTATTGTTTGCGCGTGTTTGATATCCTTCAATTGAGTTCCCTGTGTTTGTATGTTGGCGGTATGCCTGCTGTTGCTCAGGGCCATCTAACTGGACAGAAGTTATCTTACCGCTATCAAAATGTATCAGCTATCAAGAAACGCTATAGAAAATTTATTCGGCGTACGCGAGAAATTTGTGAAGACCGACCAAGAACATACAGCATCAGGAATTACCAGAGGATCAGCCAGCAGTACAGGTTAATGGTGATCTGTCTTACTTGAGTGACACGGTCTTAAGGTGTTGCGTGAACACACATAATTATATTCATATTGTTAATAGCGACACTAGCGACAAGATACAGAAAAGTGAAATAGACAGACAAATCGGAGCTGTTAGTGGTTTCTTTAAGTGTGATGATAAAACGACTTAAGTTTCAAGACCAAACTGACTGTCTTTAAAGCTGCGCATAGGCCCACTTTAATATGTAGCCACTGAATACGGATCCTTAAGGAGAGAATAAAATTTCAAATCCAGGCTGCCGAAATGAGTTTTCTCAGTGAAATAGCAGGAGTAACATTATCAGACCAAGTGAGAAGTACCATAAAGGGAGACCATCGACATACAACCCGTGCTATTAAAAATATTCATCATATTAGATGAAAATGATGTATATTTTTAATGTTTTGACACGGTAACTTTGCTGTTAGACACTTATGTGTCTTACGTCTTACTACTGGCAATATCAATAAAACCAAGAATCATAATAAAGTTTAAAAGACAACTACATCAAAAAGTGAAGTTTGCTGAACTTGAAACTAGCGGCGGTCAATTCCCGCTGCTTGGACACGCCTGCATGGCGTGACTCAATTTGTGTATTTATGTACGTGCAGTTAAATTGTTATATTAACAATAATAAATGACAAAACTTAATAGCATTAAGTACCGTGTCGTGTAACAACGTTTAGTAATAATTCGCGTCAATTTCTGTCGTCGTACAGATAAAACTTTTACTCAATAGGATAAGTTTTAAAATAAATAACCGTTTATGGCATTATTTTGAATGGTCTTATCAAAACGACATCTCAAACTTTGTCAATTTCTATTCTCACGCAATCATTGTGTCGCTAAACTTTGCAAATTCTGTAAATGTAACACGGACAAGGAACCTACAAAATTACGCCGGGCCAATGTTACGAATTACTTTTTTTTTGTATTCTGCACAATAACTTATTGCACATGAGAGCAAAATTAAAATTCTTTCATTGTTGACATATTAGGTACAACATATTTGAGAGCGTAATGAAAGTTATCCGCTTTCAACTTTAATTAATTGATTTTGGTCTCAACTTAACGGATATGGGATGGATTTTGGAATACCAAATTTGATTACTGACAGGACCGATCAAGAATCAAAACAGTTGTAATAAAACACTTCAGAGAGGTAGCTAGGGATCGAGTGAGACACTGCCTGTTGATGTATAAAGAAAATTAACTGGTCGCGATTTACAAGTGTATGTGACTTGTCCAAGTGTATGTGGCTTGTCCTTAGCCCGAACAGAACAAGAAAAAGAAGAAGCGGAAATTCCGAGCTACAATATAGGGGTGTGCTGTGCGGACGAAAGTCAATGATGTGTCGGCAGTGTTCAGAGCTACCACAATCCTAATGGCTTGTGTTGCTAGACTTAAGCTTTCATGATTTGACTATTATTCAGATACTCAAGGAATATTACAGTACCCTTAATTCCTTATTTAAATAAGACTACCACCATCAGCCATAACAGAAAAAAAATTCGATTGCCTATCTCCTCGACACTTTCGAGGTGTGATGTTGACGTCGCATGCTACGTATACTATGTAATGCGAAACGAACGAATGTCTCCATTCTTCAGGATCTCCATACTGAAGAAACATTCTCCACAATATGCATGTAAATGATATTTTAATACTTTGGACATGTTGCTAGAAGAGATGAAGAAATTGATGATCCAGGGAACGTACAAGATACGATATCCAATATGATCAAATCAAGTCCGAGAAATGACCGTAGCCTCGCTACACGTCGCACTAAATATTGCAAAGTAAGCAGTTCGCGCTGTGGAAGCAGAATGGGAGACGCGGTTCTCAGTCATGAGCACATCGACTAAAATAAAAAGCTTGTGGCGGGTAGACAGCGACACCTGTGGCCCATGCGGTTTAGCCTCGATACTATACCTACCAACAGCATGTGGAGAACGGGCTATAGAGGTCACCCACACCAGGTGAACTAAAAGGACGAATAGAGGGGGCACTTGGATAGTAAGGAGAGACCTCGGGCCGTCCTGTATTCGACGGCAGAAGTCATTTTATCTCGTATGCCTGACCAGTATAGCTGCACATCTTGTGAACTCTCTCAATATACAAAGTATTGATAATTTTTTCATTTTTTTGAGAGAAACTAATAATAACTGATAATATATTAAAATGATACCAGTGAAGTTTCTTCGGAATTAAACAAAGAAGAGTATAATACAATCTAAGAAATAGTACATAATAAACTAGAGAATAGTATACTTTAACAAACTGATAAACAAAAAGTGTTTTGCACTAAAAGAAACATAAAAAACTAAAAAATAGTATATATTTAAAAAAGTGATGATGATGATAAAAATAGTGTTTTTTATTGAACATATAAAGTTAAAAGGGTAAAGAAGGGAATAAAATGGGATGCAATATATATATACGCACACACGCATGTATATACAATTTATGTCAATAGTTATTAAAAAGTTGGCGTAGTTTATTTTAAAGGGAAGCAATTTATCGTTGAAAATGTCCAAGTTATTAGAAGAATTTACGGTATTATATTTTGACGTAGAGCGAGTCACAAAACATTTTTTTAAGTAATTAGTTCTGTCAAAATTTGGGTCAAATAGATTATTTGGTATTGTGATAAATCAATCTCAACTTGTGATCTTATTAATTTAACTTTTGTTGAATAAACGTCGATGCAGAACCGAGGTAAGACTTTATATTAATTTGACACACGAGATGCTTGTACGAGTATTCCTTGAATCTCTTCTGTAAAATGGAGTCATTTTTTTCTGAGTCGACCACAATTTAAAGAAAAGCCAACCTCCAGCACCGGCGCCATGACGGCGCACTTGGGCGCCCTGGGGAGAGCCTCCCGAGCGCGCTGCTTCCTCAGGGCGTGCAGCTCCCGCACGGCCCTGTTGGCCTCGGCCACAGCCCGCTTCACCATCTCGCTGTTCTCCGCGCTCAGCACGCTGTGCGTCTCGTACACTATTATCTGGATCTGCCGAGTAACATTCACTCGTCATTATTAAATCATATTAAGAAATTATTTTCAATTAAAAACAATTTTATTTTCTCTTACTTGTGGCTTGGACATGCACAGGCGCAGAATTTTCTTTTGCTCTTCTAAGATTTTCATCACTCTTAGCTTTCCTTGCATGCTTATCTCCGACTCGGTTAAGACCTGACGAATCACACAAAATATTGTCAAACAGTGATATGTTATTAAGTATTGTTAAACGCATGTGCGTGCTGGAATATTAATGCAATAACAATATGATATTTGTCAGTAATTCTAATACTTTTTCCATCATTAACAATATTACAACTATTTATTGGGTTATTTAAAAAGTCTTTGTTCATTTAATAGTTATAAAATTAATTTTTCAAAAAAAATTACATTTCAATCAATGATTTATTCTCCATTAATGTTCAGGACTTGACTAAAAATTAACTGGTCTGGTATCAAAATAGTTATCGAGCCGAGTTCTGAGGTCATCGTCTGTGAGTACTGTAGAGTGGATGCGACCTAATTTTCCAGTTATGCTCCTGGATGACCATTTTAACCTTGATTAAAGGCAAAAAGAAGTATGTCTCGAAAATTTTCGTTTTTCTCAACTTGACACTCCAATATTCAAGCCCAAAAATTAAGATAAACAATAAGACAGGAACTGTGACGTTTTAGAGCAGAAAACATGCTATCGAATAGTATGTCATTTATTGTCACTGCGGGAAAATAGCATCTTAAAAAAACGCAGTGACTTATTAGACGACCCAATATATTCATGTACAAACCGAATTAACCGAATAAATAATTTACAGTACATTGTTCTCTACGTTTCAAATATAAAATACTATTTAAACATAATAAACTCAATATTCTGTTCGATCTATTATATTATACAATTTAATTTATCTTTACAAGCGTGATATGCACCTATTCCTGCATAACGTGTGTCATAAATATTAATTATAGTGACATTCTTCAATCGTTTACAACTCCCTTTTAACAATTCTACCCCTAGCTTTCTAGAGACCTGAAAATTTTAAAAAATAGTGTAGATTGCATGTTTTTTCTTACATAATGTGTCATGAATATTAATTGTAGTGAAATTCTTCAATCCTTTACGTTTATTAACTATTCTATAATACATCTAGTTTAGTGTATAGTGTACGGTAACCGATAACTTTAATGAATTTCGTTGTATTTATTGTACACCGAAAAACTAAATCCTGCAGTGCTTTCTAGCAAGGTTCATCCTTTGGCTCTGAAATGTAAATTTCAATTAAGTTCACTGAAACGTTTAATTAAGTTCGGATTAGGTCCCCTCACTTAACACGGTGGCGGCCATTATTTATTCACGCATGTTTAGTATAGTATAAAACATAATAATACAATATAAATTAATAGAATAGAAAGATATACAGAAATAATCTATTTATCGAAAAAATATTTATGTTCTGAAATTGTAACTTAATAATATTAATAATTTACTTTGACGTTTTCAGAATAGTGTTGAAGTTATGTTATAAAATATGTATTTTTTTCTTCCTTCAAAGCATTCAACAGAAGTGACTTGAATATATATAGCAGTGCTTTGCATAGACGTTAAAAAAAAGTGAATATATTTAAAATATTACAATTTTTATACACAGAGCAGTGAAATATATCGCTCATAAGTGAAATGTTGGACTTTCATCATTTATTTATCTATTCACTGATCAATAATACTTGTATAATAATACAACATTACTTTAATATACACGCACAGCATACACACATCATTCGTACACAGATATAAACTAATAATAAGTATTAGGAGAACACATTCTTATTGTGAAGTTGTAATTATTCAGAACAGACGGTCTGTGATATTTTAAATATTAATTAGAAAGATAAACATACAAAATCAATTTTATCGTAAAATATTGTTGTTGGCTCTTTCAAATAATAAAACGGTAAATGTATTAATTTGAAAATGGTGACATATAGGTCGAAAATTTGTCATCAAAATTAATGTCGCTGTAGCATAGTTGGATAATGCACCTTTCCCGGTTTGGAAAAAGATCCAGGTTCGAATCCCGGAGGCGCAACAACAATATTTTTCGATCAAATTGATTTTATGTGTATATCTTTCTAATTAATATTTAAGGCATAATCTATAATTGTTATATTCTTCCGTAAACGTTCTTCTTGTACACGGGCTGTTACTGTTCCTTTTAATAATATACAATTATAACAACGATGCTCTAAATAGGGTGGCTTCATTACGGAAAAAATACAAGAGGTGAAGCTAATCTGAATTTAACAATTCCCAAAATCACCAATAAGTACGGATCGAGGACAATAGAATTTGTTGTTCCTACAATAAAAAATAAACTACCTGGGTTTTTACAAAAGAGTACGCTTTCTCCCAATTTGGAAGAAATGATTATAAAAAATGGCTTATTCATACTGAAATGAATTGTTTAAACAGCGACTGATTAATTGTTATGTCTTGATTATATTAAATGTAACAAAATGGATATTAATATATCTGCAGACTATCAAGACGTTTAGTGGGTCTATTTTTAATTTTAAAAATTGTCAGAAAATGTGAATGAAATAACTAGTCTTGATACTTTTCGTAAGTTAAGTGCGTAATATGTAGTATCGAAGTTATATAACTGATCATTTTTCATGTGTATATTTTCTTTTGTATTTATAATCTCTTTAACTAATGCTAATTGATATATAACATAATTTATTTATTTTTTGTATTAGTGTTGCATAATAGCTAGATGTTAGAATATTATATAATTTTTATAACTAAATAAATATATATATACACGCATTCACTTTGAAACCCCTTTGGAATTGAGGACTGTCGCGTATCACGAATCACATTGATGGCCTTGAATCTCACGCACCTTATCCGGTAGTTATTAACATTCTGTTGACTAACCTCAATTATCAATTTTTAATTTGGCTATTATTTTTTTTATTTTTTCACAGCGTGTCTAATTTCTGAACCTTAAAAAAAATCGGTAATATGTTATTCCCTTAATTGTCTTAAAAAAAAATTACTTTGTACCTTAACGTCATTATAGGACTATCTATCAGGCTCATTTCACAACCTGTTGATAATCTGTATCCGTAAAAATATTACTTATATTTATGCACGGTAAACATTCACACGAAACATCTCAAACGAGCCGGTACTTTGAATCGACACGAATCGACGAACTCGGTACAACATCAGATCAGTCACATCGTGGATGTCCAACTTGTAGTTGACTATTTATGAAAGAAATCCCAAAGCGTCCCACCCTATCCCGGAATATTTTTGAGAATTGTTTACTCTCGCTTCGGTTCCACAAAACAAAGCAATGCGTTAGTTACGTTCCGGCAGTTAGTTACTAAAACCTTGTGGATTTCCTTTTATTTTCCTTTATTATATGGCTAACATTTTTTATTACATTCAGTCATTAACTGTTATAGGTTGGCTCCGGTATCATCGTACCAGAGCCATACTTTTACAATATAAATCAATTTGACATGAGGCTCGTTATCATATTAAATTCAGAAGGCGGCCAGAGATTAGCTATAGACGTCATGCACCCTCTGGGAAGGTAAACGTCACATTTATGTGTTAAAGTCAACGCTTTTCTCGGAATCATCCATCCCAGCAACCCCCAGCGGGAGACCCATACCCTAATAAATCCCCATAAAAGTTTAAGATTAGTTGACTATTTAGTATAACGCCATGGTAGTGTCGGTACCTCAAGCATGCCGAGGTCTCCGCCCCTGCTGCAGACCAGGTCGATGGGGTCCAGCACGGCCGAGTAGGAGTTGGGCGGCGCGGCCAGGGCGGCCACCGCGCCCGCCCACAGTGAGCGGCCCGCCTCGCCCGCGCCCTCCGAGAACACGCGCGTGTTGGTCACCCCTAGCGAGCGCAGCACCCCTTCGTACTCTGATTTTCTGCAAGGACACATCACTTACGTCACATTCATTTACCAGTAGAAGCCTTCTGAAAATATACATTAATAATATAATACAAATTAATGAATTAACTAGAAAAAGTTTATCCAAATTTAATAAAATGGATTGATTATTTCATTCTGACGTCTCCTAGCGTATTTTACTCAAACGTATTTGAAATTCACCGTAATATAAAGTTGATTGCTTTAAAAATTGGAATAATCGATGCATCAATTGGAAAAATTACAGAATATAAATATTTTTCTGATACATAAAAAAAAAATTGTGTATCATTCTAGTTGATTAATTTAACTTGTATTAAAATACCACAGAACTATGTTTTGAAAATGCAACTTCACAACAAAAATGTGTTCTTAAAAATTATATTTAGTTTTTCATATGTGCAAGGGGTGGCACATCGAGCGTCTGAGCACCGTCACTTCAACTTTGTGAAAAATTTTATTCAGCTTCTTGTGGAATAATATATAGACTAATTTAGTTGATTCATAATAAAATGACGTTATAAGAAAGGGGTTTATTATTTATTTTGAAAAACTGGTTTTCTTTATGGCATCTACTTACTTTATCTATAATAGGAATTTTACATATTCTCGACTTTTTTCAATTCCCGGGACATGATAATTTTGACTCTCGAGTAATTCCCGGGAATCGAAACTATGAATTTTATTTAATTAAAAAAAAAAATCATATGATGTACAATAGCTATTAAGGATATTATCTGCATAAAAACATGCGTCAATATTAATTTTATAAACATATAAAATCTGATTGATGAAATAATTATTATTTCATAACGTGGAAGTTCATCCCATACAAATGTTATTTTGCAGTAAGTACCTACCTAATATTTAGTTAAAAAAATAAACTGAATATTAAATCAATGACGTTTATATAAAAAAATACGGTTAGTGGTCTATCAACTTTAAAACTATGAAATGTATAAAAGTAGATACTGTTTACTTACAATTATTTTAATGATGATAATTTATTTTCGTTGAATGCATTGCGATTTCAAAAACACACAATCTTGAACAAACTTTCAGAAATGTATACATACTGTGATAAGTTAATTAGGTTTAAAAAAAAAAAGCGCCATTTGAATAATGACAAAATAACCGTACGGCTGATTGACTGACGCTACAATTCATTCGTATACACCAGACATCAATGCGGTGTTCTCAATATGGAGTACTTCTCATTCTCCAATGCGGTGTTCTCAATATGGAGTACTTCTCATTCTCCAAGGCAGAAATCACCACCGCTCACAGTTTTCGTGGTTGATTTTCATCACTACTTTTTTAACCCTTCCCAAACCGCGCAGTAACACAGGTCTACCATCATAATTAAACCAGTAATATTTCGGTAAATACGTGCAACATAAAATTCATATTTTAGATAATCTTAAAGAAAATATTAGCGCTTAGGAATGACTAGTAAAAAACCAATTACGAAAAGGGAATTGTACAAAAACAATTATTTTTTCCATTCAATCCATTGTATAATTAATACGTTGGTAAATATACAATCTGTGATATGAAAGACAGAGAACACACACTATTTCACAGTGAAAAGAACAACAAACATACAAGTATAATTGTCTCTTTCTCACTAATTAAATGAAGAGAGATAAGAAGGAAGGACACATTGTATAGGACTTAATGAATGCTCTAAATTATGTTATTAATTATTTTTACAAAATTGAATGCTCAATATTTAGAGTAAATTCGTGCCATTTAAGCTAATAAAAACATTTCATCTGTTATTTACGGTAACACGAGTTGACAGCGTGGCTGCGTTCGGGTATTTTATATCATGGTATGGTAAAGGTTAAATACTGCAACGTTCTCGAGATGGATAGATAGTATTATTAAAATGTAAAAATATAAATCTCATAGACACCAGTACCATTATAAAGTCCAGTTTCTCATTAAGAGAGGAGTGGTTCATATTTCCAACACACATAGGAGGTATTAAGATCTTTTAAATGTGTATATAAACGTACAATCAATGAAGCACACTATCAATAATTTTCCGCTATATTCTTATACCTGGACACCTTTTTTTCCAACAGTCACCGTTGCAACCAAGTAGTAGTGGCATGACTATTAATTAGAGTCGATTGCACTTAATTGAAACACATAAGGACCAGAACATTTGGCCCAATTAAGTGATTACCCCAATTGACCGAAGAGAGCGTAAAATTAAACGATGAAAATTTTCTTTAGTAATAATACATTATGTGTTAATAAATTCTTGAACAAATATAGTAATAAATAATATAATAATTCAAAAATAAAATAATAATTAGGTACATACAATTTAATTCTGCAAAAATGCATCGAGTGTGCTTTGTCACTTTTACAATATCAGCACGACCATATCGCTGTAACCCGGTTATACATTTTTTTGCTACCTAGTTATTCATTTGTCATTCATCATCGTCTTCTTCATCTAATTTTTGATGTTTCGATTTAATGATTTCAACAATTGAATCCTCAGTCTTCATTTTCATGGTGTATTGTTATCTATTGTCGAAAATTCTTGATAAACAACAATAAAAACTTCTAACGTGTCCTCATTAATCATTGCTTGTTATGTGTACAATATGTATTGTGGTCTTAAATTGACTATCCCAATTGAGCGATGTAAATTACTATTGCTTCCTTGGTTTTACTTCCGTTCTTTGAGATTTGGCCCAAATAAGAGGATGCCTTAATTAACCGACTGTATATACTTGGAGACTTGATCTCGCAAAGAAGATGCATCCGAAGATCCACCGACCTGTCTCCCGCCCCGAACACTAGCAGACCGCCGGCATCTGGACCCTGGTCCCGCAGCTGGGAGGCCAGATAGGCGGCGGCGCGCGGGGAGGTCCCGTGGGTCTGCACCACGTCCCCTCGCAGCTGGGCAGCCCGCAACGCGCGGCACAGGGCGGCCGCCCCCAAGCAGAATTCTCGCTCCTGTAATTGTGTATTTTACACCATATTGAGTAGGTTTACAATATTCATTTAATGTTATCTAACATCTGGTCCGTTAATTTCCAAACCCCTCCATAACGAATTTTTAACAAAACCATAAATCACCTAAAACGTTCAAAAATTGAAATTTCATCTAAATACTTCGATAGATATTTTGAAGATAGGATGTATGCATCAATTCTACAGGTAACGTAAAAAAAATCAAAATATATAATAAATATGTTCTCGATTTCGGAAAATTACGAAATTTATAATTTTATAGAAGAATTTTCCACTATTTATTTATTTGTTTGAAACTCAACATGCGTATTTTGTAGGTGTTTGTCACTCACATTATTTGATTTTCTTTGGTACAAGCCAGTGGCAAACACCACTAAAAGCTATTGGTCAGTTTCATTATTGAGCTGTTTGGAAGTCGAGTACTCAATGATAACTGTTTCGGTGGGGTAAAATCAAAAATTGTATAATTATTTTTGCAATTTCATTACCCACCTGTAAAACGATGATGCTGTCAGTCACCAGCGTACTAGAAACAAATGATGATCTGCGCGGGGGCCGCAAAGACACGAACTTGGGGCAGAACTTGTCCAAGTGGAACTGGTTCCTCTCTAGCAGGGGAGTGCTGGAAAAACTCAAGCCCATCTCATTCAGTCGCTGCAGGAGGTCCGATATATTTCTGCACAAAACATAACCGATCAATCTAAAGTACAGCAACTCCATTTGTTGTATTAGTCGGCTTATTTATCTATTTGCTTATTCTAACCTGGACTTGAAGACATTCACCCACCCTGTGATAATGTCACGCTCCAGTGTGGCGGAGACACGTTCATCGCGCAGATGCGGAGGTAAGAGTTCCGATAGTCTGCAAACACACATATCCCTGACATGACAAAAATGACAAATGAAATAAAAACACAAATAGTGTCCCTTTTTATTTACAATTGTTTAATTTTATTTATTATTGTTCAACTTTGGTATTTTTTATAGTTTACAATAATTTTTGTGTTCATACATTGTATAATTCTTCTAACCAACATTACGATACAATGGTATCAGCCAAAAAGTGAATGAATCTAGCGCGGTGGACTGCGTTTCGGTTTCTCTACTATTTGACGCAATGCGTGTCGTAGATGGAATCATCAAGCTAACCATAGCTAAAATATCATTTTTATATATATTTCTGAAAACTGATGATTTATTTTTATATTCTTAAATTGGTGTATTATAATTTTATCGCTATTTTTACTATATTTACTACCCTTAAGCAACTCTTTTCTTGAAAATATGTTTTTTTTATCTTTTCTTGCATTATTCGTTTTTAATTATCATTGATTCAACCAATTCAAATATTTTAAACTATTAACCCTTTCTGTACTTATATTTATTGTGTTTAATACGAGGAAGCTATAGAAACAAGTTGCTGCCGAACCGGTACGTGCCTAGTTTGGCAGCAACTGGCTCAATACGTAATTGTCGGTCTAGCGGTAAACCACTGATCGATGGAGCATCGAGCCTTCTTCCCGCGAGGCCACCAAGTTAGTCATTTTTTTATTGCACAAGCGCTTAATCCATAACAAGTATTTTTAAAACACTTTTAAACATTTATAAAACTAGACTAGATAAATTATGTAAAATGCACTATACTATACCATCATACTAAATAAACTAAAATATGAGAATACTTAGTTTAAAACCACTACTTATTGATATATCAACATGTTCCGATGCCGTTTTCGGTTCTCATCCCGAAGCAATGTTTACTAAAATTAAAAATGTTAGAGGATATCATAAGTATCGAAACATATTGATGTATCAATAAATAGTGGCTTTAAACAAAGTGCTTTTCTTATTGTTTATATAATATGTTGCCACAAAGTAATTTTGCAAATATAAAAATGATTACTATCAACCAATAGGTTAAATAGGTTAAAACAATGATTTCATTTATTTAAATGCGTAAAAAATTACACATATTAGAATACGATAAAACAATTTCACAGGTGTACTCACGTAAGAGCTTGGTTCCTAATTCGAATTTTAGCAATGGCGGCGGATATCCTCACCCTGTGCTCCCACAGCGACTCGTCCATTATTTTCAAAACAGCCCCCACTTCTCCAGCCACCTCCGCCATGATGTTCTGAATGTCTGCGCGAGATAAGTCGCCAGATAAACACCTCGCAGCTCTCCCCAATAACGCGACAGAAGATTCGGGCAAATTCTGACCTTGGGTATTGGTTGCATCGCTTTTATTCGCTTCCGAAACATCGCCAATCTCCGTCACGTCACTGTTCGTTTGAAAGGCGACGTCTTTATCCAGAAATTCTTCACTTATTCTGTGAATGTCGGGAAATGTTCTCGAGCCAGCTTTGGGGACATCTTTCTTTAATTCTTCCACTGGCACAGATGTTTCAGGTATGCTTTTAATCTCTAAAGTATTTTGTCTTACTCTTCTGATCGCTTCCACAGTCTCCTGAGACAGCTCTCTGACAGCTCTGACCTTCGATTTTATAATATTTCGAGAGAAGAACGCTTCTTTTGATTCTAGTGATGATTTTCGAGACGTTTTATAACTGGTGACAGAGTCTCCCGATGTGTCTGTTGAAGAGCTGGAGATGACAGAACTTGAAGAGAACTTTCGATGAGACGTGCTTCCTGATTGTTGGATTGAGAGGTAAGAACTTTTGTTACTATCCCTTTTAGCCCACCGACGTCTTTGTTGATCTAGTAAAAGAAGCCACGCTATATTTTTATGATTTTGAGCCTGAAACACAAAAAAAAAAAAACATTTTAAACAATTAATGAAAATGCACTTTAATTATTTTTTAACTGATTTACACTTTAAAAAAATAATGAAATACTAATAAGATCAAGAAACTTTATCTTTGACAATTCTGTGTCAAAATGAAAAAACTATTACACCTACCCACAACTGTAAATTGATAAATGTAATATTGTAGGTATGTAACATTTTTGTTTAATTTAATATGTATTAAACAAATAATTGATATCTCATATAGACGAAGCTATTTTTTACTATATTTAACGGAAAGATCTGGAAGTATAGGTTCACAGGGCTTACGACCTGTCTTCGGCTGGCTTAAGTGAACACTTTATACAAATATAACGTTCACCAGTCTCACCCATTAATCAATCTCCATATCTATCACATTTACTCCACACTATGTGGAAACAGTTATACAGTGTTTGTTGCGCGTAAAATGACTCAGAAATTGTATATAATAGTATTTGTTTTTATTTTATATAGTTGTTCAATATGCCCAAGAAAATATATAACGTTGTGGCATTCATAACTCAGGTCTGCCCCAAAATGATGTACAAGCGGTGGCTTTGCACGTGCATACTTTTGATTATATACTATATTTTCAAACTGAATCGCTGTAATACACAATGTTGCCATTCATTCTGTTGCGGTCTAGTTTATCACTAAAATATGGATTGTGCTCGGCCTCCCTCGCTCCCTCGTTAAATCATTAATGATTTTTTTTTCTGCAAAATTGCTATTGACCTTTGTTGGGCTATTTCAAAAAGAATCCCACCCGTCGAACGTATATGAGCAACCGTAATGCACAGTTGTCACGCGACATTCGAAAGAATCGTGAAAACGATCTTAACGTGAATAGGGAAGGCTATCAAAACCGCACAAGACAGAATCGCAATGATTGACGACTAATAAAAACGTTATAAAACATAGTCCCAACCGATAATTCGACCTGTTTTTTTACGGAAATATCCCTCGCAAATGTATTTTATTAAATTTTTCAATAACAATGGCAGGCGATATCATCGAGCGGCGTAACTTGTGTCCGCAATAAATGTCTAAAACGAAAAACCGTCATGGATCCACATTTTTATTTCTTTTCAAAAGTCAAGGTTAAACGAAATTGCCCGACAATCTTCGCCGACTTAGACAACGTCGAATTATTCACAAGTCGAATCAATTTGCATACAAAGGTACTATTTATATTCGAGTCCCACATACAAGGGAGCTCGCCCGTCAAAGGCTTTTCGCGAAGCGAAAAAAACCTTTCGATAATAGAAACGTTTTAGTCAAAGAATTTTTTACCGTAACGACTCTGAGTAACGGATAATCGAACAAATATACACAACCTCATTAATAATTCATTTTAAATCACAAAGAGAATTTGCGAATGTTACATTTTGACAACATGATATACAGCTAAAAACCATTGACACGTGATGGAAAGATAGTTTGCTATCGATAATTGTTATTTGAAATGTCGCATAGTAATAAACGCCAAAAACAAATTATACTTAAATTATTATGGAGGGAAAAGTTTTCAAATTATTTACTTAAATAGCGAGTTAGACATTCGGACGGGCGCAAAGCGAAAAGTGAAAAACTTGAATAAACAACTCGTGGAAAGTTCCCGACGTTACTTAAAAAAAATCATATAAATTGGAAATGTTCGCGAAAGAACAAAAAAATTTAATAATTCATTTCTAAACTTGTCCCTTTGCTTACGATCACTTTATTTCCTTTCTGACGTTCATAATCTTGAAATCTACATTTATAACCTTGAATAAATTCGACACTTATGACTTAAGATGCTACTCCACTTTTCGCTGTTTGATATTTCAAATGGGATAAACCAAGTCAAATAATTATAAACTGAATTTTCCAATACTCATTAGCGTTTCTCAATATTTTTACTACAGTGACGTACTTGACCCTCTACCAAACTTGCATGGCCTACCGAGCATCGACATAATACTTAAATACAAACTTTGTCAATTCTTTGCGATTGACAAAGTTTTTACTTCACTCAGTGACACTTACTTGGCTAACAACGCAATTCGCGGCAATTCGGCGGTAGGGTATGTGCAGAACGGACATAGAAAATACTAAAAATATATTAATTATGCATTAAAAATTGAAAGAATCGAATTAAAGTGGTCGCTATTGAACGCACGACATCAGCGCGGCCGAACTTTCGAGTTCACGAGAGCAATGGATGAAAAGGTTACGTAAACCGTGACGTGACTCACAGGCAAAAGAGATCGCAAAAAGCTGCATTATATTTTGACTAAAAATCTAGTTAATCTAATACACATGCAGATGATCTGCCAAACAATAATCACTTTATTGCGCCTAGCTAGTAGTAGTAGCATATCTGCCGGTCGTGTCGCGGATATAGGTTATTAGAAGGTTTGATGCTAAGTTAAATTTAAGAAAATTAAGTGTCACACTAGGAGGACACACAGACACAGCATTCCATTTAAACACCATAAAAACATACAATAATATGATATTTTTATATACATAGTTCATGCAGAGGCGTGCAGTGCATACAAGCAAAAATGCTGTGACTTACTAAAAATTCTAGGAAACAAATATAAATTAAATAATTGGATTAGATTAACATAAACGCAAACATTATTTTACAATTAGCGCCATCTGTGTACCAGTACCACTTGAATTGCTTAGTTCTAAAAACTACCACGACAACTCACCGCTGTACCCATGGTACTCTTGTGCATTCGCCGCATTGAACAATTCACATTGCTCTGTTCTATCTTTAAGCTAATGAATTACTCAAGTCATATAATTGGCTATTTACTGAATTGAAATTTCCTTTCGGTTGATCCGTTTTGTATGGAGTCGTTACCTATGCTGTTTTTTAACAGAATAACATTAGAAAGGCTTACAACTGCGTGCAAATCCACTTCCTCTTTTACTAATTCGCGAATTTTACTATCTTACTGTTTTTAAAGTGTTGTTTCATGACCGTTCTTTGCGTACGGGGTGCATTTGGTGCATGATTATTATTTTATTTAGTTATTACGTGAAGGATTTTCAAACAATAAAAGAATCATGTTCAGTCATAAAAAGTGTTCTTAAAAACGTCCATACATTTTTTATATGGGTAAGAATGTATTATTTTACGTTAAACTTAAACTTTAAAAACACTATTAATAGTACTCTAAATATACGACGTTGGTTAAACGAAAGTTCATAATCCTAGGTACAACCAGCGGCGTGCAGTCATTACATTGATATAAGCTGTACATGACTAGAATTTCTGCGAAATAAATCTAAATATAATGTAATATTTCAATTACAATTATTTTCATATTATTCGTATTTTAATATATGGTAGCATTCTGTCAGATAAATATATAGTTTCGCTTTATTTCTCAAAATATATAATTAAGGACAGCTTATTTCAATGTACTGACTGCACGCGCCTGCGTACAACATATATTGTAGTACATATATTATATACGATTGTATAATATCATTAACGTAAATCTATACCTACTGCACGCCACTGAGTTCAAGTAACCTATGAGTTGTATATTTTTACTTCGTTAAGAATTTTCGAAACTAAGCCAATAAATAACGCTTGATTTACGATTATGTACCAAAAAATTGTTTTTTTTATGACGTTTATATTTGTACATCACCTCGATATATACAAACCTTTATGCGATACAATGTATAAGAGGACATATATTGATATACTACCGAACCACTTATCATTTTGCATCATGCAATACAAAGTAATAAAAACTGGTTCATATTACTTTTCATCGTACGGATTGGTTAAACTGGTTTAGCTGAAACGGGGTTGATTTACAGCACCAAGTGATTAGAATATCTGATGTAGATATGCATGCAAATTAAACTTCTGACAAATGCCAGCATTTAGAAAGTAATTATGTTCAACAGGAAGGAAATTATAACACTGGATATGAATTTAAAAATATTATTTCATAAAATTCTTACCTCACTACACAGGCAATAAAATCCGACATCGATCAAAGCCTCCTCTAGAATACTCTTATCTGAAAAAAAAAAAAAAAAGTTAAAAATTATAATGCATTTTATCAGAAAATATTTATTTGGTGATAATAAAGATAGACAAGGAAACCATCATGACATTATTACATGTAATTTAGGTATAAAGATAGTCTACCTTCAGATACTTACGTATGAATCTTCACTACCACTAATGCGTGTGGTATTTCATAATGGATTTTTTTAGAAAAACCTTGATAGAATAAAATGAAAAAAGTATTAATACCATTTGTTAGTTACGACTAAGACATACCTGACTACCTAATACGTGTCATAAAATATTAAAGAAAGTAATTCGATAATGTTTATTACGAAAAAACTATTATTAAACATTATCATATCGATTAGCAATATTTGAATATGTCCAAGAACACACAATTACTGGATTTATTAAACAAATAATAGATATTACATAGAGATGAAGCTATTTTTTTTATTAATGGAAAAATATGGAAGCATAGGTAATTTCAGGGCTTACGACCTGTCTTCGTCTGACTTAAGTGATCACTCTGCACAATAAAACGTTCACCATTCCACCCAATCAACCTCCATATCTATAAAAATTTTGAAAGTTGTGTATATATAATATTTGGAATAACTTCGAATACCACTACACTTTCGCCATCTATGGACTAAATTTGATATTAATTTTCCCTGAAACACCACATATGTCACAATAAGAATTATTTTTTTGAAATTATTTTAAGCAATATTTTTTATCTATAAAATGTTTTTAACACATACTAGAATACGACTGAAAAATCAATATTTTTCAATTTTTATATATTTTCTTATTTTGACCAGTATATTATTAGCAACATTTGAATATGTCCAAGTACACACAAATTTGATTGGAATTTGATTAGATATGGAAGATGATTGGGTGGAATGGTGAACCTTACATGGTATAGAGTGATCACTTAAGCCAGCCGAAGACAGGTCGTAAGCCCTGAAATTACCCATACTTCCATATTTTTTCCATTGATAAAAAAAATAGCTTCGTCTCTATGAGATATCCATTATTTGTTTATTATCATATCGACTTGCCAACCATTCCACAGGTACTCAAAAAATTGTTAAAATTTACGTATGTTTAATTAAACTTGTTTTAAAATACTCCAGACTCGAATCCCGGTAGCGCAACAACAATATTTTTAGGTAGAATTGATTTTATATGTATATCTTTATATTTAATTAGTATTTAAAAACATCACAGATCTATGTTCTGAATAATTACAACTTCACAATAAAAATGTGTTATCCTTAATAAACTTGTTTGTTTTAAGGTGCAAATTACCAAATTTTTTGCTACATACCGACGCATTTTATGATAATGTACATCGGGTTTTCAATTTAAAAAAATCACACATTATAATAAAAAATTGTCTAATCTATGGCAAAAATTTTATACTTTTTATATCCAGGTGAAAGTTTATATATTAAAAATATATATACACTGAAAATCGTAATGTCCACGAACTCCCGCCCTCTTGACTATTCTCTTGCACCCTTCTCGGCATCTGCAGATCTAAGGGCTATCACCAGAAGTGCCTGTTGCCTTATCCACTTGATCAGTTCAATAGGTAAGCAATATTCCTCTCCATCTCCGCTCTTCGACATGACCCGCCATAACAGACTTCTCCAAGCTATCTTCTCTTCTTGACAGATGCCCAAAAATCAAAAATTTTAGGTAAATATTTGAAATTCAAAATTGATATTCAGCTCCCGCACAATGATTAGTGCGTTTCACACCGTCCACGGTATGAGCAACGCGTGTCTCCAGCATCACATCTCAAAGACATCAATGTTTTCTTCCTTGGTCTACCCATATACCTTTCATTCTTTGTTTAATTTAAGACACATAATGTAATCTCAATAAATAATCATAAAGTTCTCTAAATACTTGGTGACAAATATGCTTGTCTTATTATCAAATTTCTGATTACTTTATAATCTGTTACCATAACTGAAACCATCCTAGTATATATATCCATTATTAAGATTAATTTCTACTAATCGTTATTTGTAATTCAATGTACCTATCTTGTAGCTAAATATTTTTTAAATTATATTATCAAAAAAAATTCAATAAAATGTTATTTTATTACTTTTAAAATTAGCAATATTAACTTTGTGGTTAAAATTCATAATTTTATTTATTATCTTTGTTTTATTAACTACTTAATTGAATTAAAATACATCCACCGGTTTCCAAAAATACCATTTTCTTCTTCAGGATGTCATAACTAACTAAAACATATATTATTTTTTCTTTACCAGAATCTATTTTTAGATGTATTTAAACTCAATTAAGTGGTTAATAAAACAAAGATAATAAATAAAAATATATATTATTTTATTATTACAGATACAAAATTGTCAGATACCGCGTTGTACAATAACTTGTCAGATTGCGGTAATAACTTGTCAAAGGTAACCGTCGGGTTTTGAACTATGTATTAAAAAATCAATGGTTTATGAGCCGAGCTAAGATTGCTTCAGATAGTCTAACGACGATATATTCGACTTGACGAAAATTGTCATCGAAGAGCTTTGCTTTGCATATTTACCACATACTTTGTAAATTGTCTATAATATGAATTTCTAATCTAAAATTGGTCTGACGAAAGCTTTTGTCGAAATTACCCATTAAATACTTTAAATAAAATATTTGAGAATTTTATTTGGCGGTGAACATTCCGTATCTTAGGCTCAATGGTCAGGGTGTTGGGTTGTGCAGTATTTTAATTATTCAATTCAAAGATGTACTTAGGCGTGGTATAATAATAGGTCCGCCAATAAGTAGTGTAATAGTTTTTATCGTACGATTGTCAGCTCAGTAATAAAAATACACAGATTAAAACGAAACATATTTATTCTACACGTAATGCGGTTTTCAAACATGTATTTTTACAATCACGTTACACAAATGTGCTTCTTCGAGTATTTCTCATTCTCGGAGCCGGCTGCGAAAAGATTGCATAACACGGAGAGAAACATCAAAACCGAATGCTTTAATTTCATCGGTTATGTTTGGACTTTAATGGATATCCTCATACGAAAAATTGCAGCAAGTCAAATTCGGAGATTTTGCCGGCCAATGAACATCACCATTTAGAGAGACCGCCGAACCTCGATTATGAACATCGTAACACAAAAATTCTTTACTGCACGGGCTGAGAATTTATGGATTCTGAAACTGTACAATATATCAATCTATATTTTTATTTATTATCTTTGTTTTATTAACCACTAAAATGAGTTTAAATACATCTACCGGTTTCGAAAAATACCATTTTCTTCTTCAGGATGTCATAACTAAGACATTTTAGAAACTCATTTTAGTGGTTAATAAAACAAAGATAATAAATAAAAATATGAATCTTAACCACAAAGATAACATTGCTGATTTTAAAAGTATATACGAGTATCAATCTTATTACATACTATACTCTCTCTCTCATTTAGTTTCTGCCTTCTCACCACAGCGCTCACAAGTGCGTCAATACTTATTGCCGGACCCTGTATAAGCGTGATATTTTTTTACACGCTTTGATGTCGTGGTATTTCGGAATTAAAATATACATTATTTTGGGCATGTTCAATTTTTTGCAGAAACTAATTCTAGTATATGTTAATAATTCGAATTAATTTCACATACAAATAAAGGATACTGCCCCTACTTCATTAATAAGTCTCATCTTCAGCGACATTTATGAGAAATATTTACATGAGAAAAAATATCAAATTTTCAAAATTACCAATAGATGGCGACAGCATAGTTGGTAATAAATAAGTGAAATGTTCCATCCTGATATCATATATACAACTTGTGATCACTTAAGCCAGCCGATGACAGGTCGTAAACCCTGTAATTCCCAAGACTTCCATACTTCTCAAATAAAAAAATAATAGCTTCGTCTCTATGAGACATCTTAATCTGAAAATATACATGTTCGTTTTATAGTGTAATGCACCACGTCATCAGTGTATGAGCGCTGATGCATAAACGACAATAGTCTGATGTTAAACCTTGCGATGGAATCTGAAATATCAGACATAGAGATCAGATACACGTGAAAAAATAGCCTAATAATAAAATTAATTGCGATAAAGAATTTTTTTTTTAATTCAAATATTCACTACGTTTTCTTAGTTACCCAGTAGCGGGTAATTTGCTAGCTTGTAATAATAACACAAATACCAGCTCACAAAAATTTACGACCAAAGCAAAAATATTATGGCAAAAATTTAATCAAACATGCCATCCGACCGTCGTTTAATTATTCATTCATTATACATTGGATATCTATTGTACCGAAAGGTTGATAAAAAGTTTCAGTGATGACAGCGACTAACTTTGCAATGTATTGATTGACTTAAAAAAAACTGTAAAAACACGTCGACAAATTCAACGTATAACAATGGCGACACCACACACATGTGACTAACATTTTCACACCGCATTCAATGTAAATTTGCCCAATCCATTTCACGCGCAACTTTTATCATCGTGGTAATACCAGGCGATGCGTTAATGACAACAAAAAAAAAACATTTTCAAATTTACACAGAATAGTTGGTAGTCACTTAGTTAGTTGGAGCTATTTGGCCAAAGCTCAGTTCGTTCCAGAAAACAATATTTTTCACATCCAGCCAAGCGACAAAGAGCCAGACGATTATAGATCATTAAATGTATTAATTAGAAAGATATACATATAAAAACAATTTTATCGAAAAGTATTGTTGTTGCGCTATCGAGATTTGAACCCGGATCTCTTTCCAAACCGGGGAAGGTGCATTATCCAACTATGCTACAGCGACACTACTTTTTACGACAAATTTTTGAACACATATTCTCCACATATACCAAATAAAAGTTTGAAAATTGTATATATGTTAGTACGTGGACTCGCTTCGAGTACCACTACAGCGTCGCCATCTATGGACCAAATTTGATCATTCATTTTTCCTTTTTTTTAAACATCATATATGTTATCACTATAAAAATCCGATTATCACTATGATACAGGTCGTAAGCCCTGTAATTACCACATACTTATATATATTCGTTTAAAAGATTTTTTGTTTAAATGACGTGGTCCACCGTGTTTCAAATTAACCCCAAAACCTCAATAGGCCGACGATTTCGCCTACAACCTACTTGGATTTTAGGCGTCCATAACTTGCACCAAAGGAAATGTATAGACCTGTGATCACTTAGCCTCATGTAATGATTGCAAGATGTGAAGCGTCATCTTCAAATTTTTACTTCGTATCTATAAAATGTCCGACAGGATATTATTTCACGCTGATCTAATTACATTAATTTAAAATTTACGAAAATAGATGAATCAAATAAATATAAAATTTATTCCTATTTATGTACATTTTACTTAATTACTTTTAAATTAATTAAATTAACATTTCACTAAACATCCATGTCAATAACAATTTTGTAACAGTTTGACTTTTGTTTACAATTTCCACGATTGATTATTGATTGCAGTGAAAAAATGTAAATTTACCTTTGTGGAGTGTTAAAAATGAGAAATGTATTTTGTTTTTTGAAAGAGAATTTTTAAAAATATTCATATAATAAGTTCACAAACATAAAAGTTGTATATCAATTTATTTCATATTTATAGGTAATTAACAATTTACTCCGATACAATACATCAATTTGCTTTCATATTTTTATTTATTATCTTTGTTTTATTAACCACTAAATTGAGTTTACATACATCTACCGGATTCGAAAAATACCATTTTCTTCTTCAGTATGTCATAACTAACTAAAACGTGTATTATTGTTTCTTTGCCAGAATCTATTTTTAAAAAAAAAAAAAAAAAATTTTCTAGTACCTAACTCAAATCATTACTTAATACAAATTTACTCAAATAATTTTTAGGAATAAATTTTAGAATGGGACTCGTAGTTAAATTTAGTTGGTTGTTTATAATTTTTTGATTAGTTTTACACGCTTTATTTATCTCTAACGATTCCAAATTATTTAATTTGTGACCAACACCGTTTATATGCAAAATTGACAATCCCAATTTTTTATCAAAACCATGGTCTTTTTCGAAACCGGTAGATGTATTTAAACTTAATTTAATAGTTAATAAAACAAAGATAATAAATAAAAATATGAATTTTAACCACAAAGATAATATTGCTAATTTTATAAATATAATTTCCTTTCAAATTCAAATACAAAATATAATTGTAAGTTTGCCTGCATACATTGCTAGACCTTTATTTGTATCATACATTGCTCGACACTCGCTAAATCACAGAGGGGCGAACATATTATTAAAATTGACTATTTATTATCATTTCGTCCGTTTTTCCCCTTCAATTATAAAAAAATTATCTTCCGAAGTGAAAGTGAGAACTTAGCATTACGATAATCTTTATTATTTTTAAAATTTAAGCAAGTCAATTTAAGTTTTTATAAAAATTTAAAATATACAGATAAGGAAAAAACAGCCCACTTTTATTCTGGATAATCATCTACAACATCATGTAAATGGAAAAAAAACGCCAATCTCTGTCGCATGTCACGTGATTAGACTTCGTTGACCTTGCCCCCTTGACCCAATTTGCAACATAACTTTAATTTTCAATTTTTTCAGTATTTTCAAATTAATAACCATAAAAAAAGTATATTCTGTAACATATTTAATTATTTTTACATTATGCTTTAGTTTTACACTACATATTAGTAAAGACATGTCGATGAATAAATAAATAAATCAAATAACTTTAAATAGTCAAATTAAAATGGGTATTGAAAGAGTCATTTATCAATTTTTCAGCTCCAGCACATAACTTGGTCACGTTCAGCGAAGAGCAAACAAAGACCAAATATTACTTTTCAACCCACGACACTTCAGCGCTGGCACACATCCTCGGAGACCTTTATTGCCCACAGCACGAACGTGAGGAGTGAGTGGCCACAAATGTCGTACCGGCTTCCTAACAGCAGTATAAGATATGTATTGCCATTTTCCTTTTTCCAATACAAATATCGTAAAGCGAGACAAGCATCTTATGTTGTAAAAACAAAATATGTAACGTAAATACACCGCTGTTTGAGGAAATAAAAAAAAAAACCGACGAAAAGATGTCGTAAAGATTGTTTATAAACGGTCGTAAATTCTAAAGAAAATATTGTGAATCCATAAAGAAATGAGTTAAATGTTCCAGCTGTACAAAGTTAACTTACGTACACGACGATCAAGGGTTCGACCATGCAAGCGGTCATTATCAATTTAAACTTATTTGTATTATTGACCTTGATCCTCGTTGACCTTGGAATCCATGCACTTCTGTGCTTAATTTTTTATTTACTATCCTCAATTATTCATTTGTAACATTATTTTATTCTTTCATAGTGTTTCTAATATCTCAATCATAAAAAAGTATATTCTTCACAGATTAGTAAATGAATAGACATGATATGAAGTGTATATATAGGAGAGGGGTTTGGAACATTATTTACGGGACGAGGGGCATTCTACACACACTTATCCAATGAAACATAAATCCGATAAATTATGACCCATTTATGCATTGGAACATTAGTCGCGGAACGAAGAGCATTCTACACATATTCTTGGTGGAAACATAAATCCGATAGTTTATGATACATTTATGCAACAGTAAAAGTATTTACTCTTAGAAAATTAAATCTTTGAGTATTTTTTACATTAATGCTTATTATATTGTCAGCGTTTAAATTTTCGTTCCAATCGAGTCATATTTAAAAAAAAAAATCTCTAAGCTCTTTGATTGTGTGAGTGACATCAAAGTGATCACGTGGGTACCATCAAAATGAAAATTTTGAGACAAGGAATTTGCGTTAGTTTATGTCTATTTATTTGGTAGTCTCTGATATTATGTAATACGTTATTCTCCTATTATCTTAAAATGTTTGTACCTTAATGTAATACCACGGATTTCTATCCGGATCGTTTTACGATTTGTTGATAATCTGTATATTAAAAATTAAGAAATGAAATAAATATACAAATAAATAAACATTTATTATCCAATGTTAATACGATAAAAAATATTATTTATATTATTTTTAAGCTAGAATATTATAACGGTTCAAAAGTTTTTGGCTAAACTTTGTGGAATTCCAGGATTATTTTGTAAATGGAGTCAAACTCTGTTTTATTCGTCCACACTTTTCATTATGTTAAATGATATAGAACGTTTTCGGGAACATCTTCCCATTATCAATATTATAGATCAACTAAAATTAAAACCACTTTCAGACAGTAATATATAGGGTGTTTGGAGTGAACTGGGGTGGGGCTGGGGGTGGAGTTAAAATGAATACAATGAAAAGTGTAATGGAATAAAACAGAGTTTGACTAAATTTACAAAATAATAGAATATAATTATTCAGTAAAATTTATCACGAAAATTGCGTTTGAAAATGTCGAATATGTTTACCTTTAATTTTTCATTTCACCTTTATTTCAAAAATATTTCAGAGGCACCCGGCATTGATCCCGATACCTTTCACATGCTAAGTGAGGGTTCCGTCATCATAGCTACGCTTCCACTTGGCTGCCGTGCCAAATTATCGTATGTAAGAATAAAATACGTTATTTTTTACGCACATGTATTATTAAATTAATTTCTTTTTTTAAAAAAACGAGATGGAAAAATATTTTAATGTAGAATATAGTTTTTTGCAAACTCCCTTCCAAAGCGTTAAAAGTAAAACTATAGAAATAGTGCATCTTTGAAAAAGAGTTGGAATACTTTTGGATGGAGTAGAATACATAAAAACGTTGTTAGAGGTTTTTAGTATATTTTTAGACACCAACGAAAAATAAATATTAAGGAAAAAATATATTATATGCAGGGATGGTACGACACATGCATCTGAAACATGTGACGCGTTTTTTTTTTGACAGCGGCTCTACCATAAATCATGAGGACTCGTATTATGACGATTTAAAATATATATATGTATAGTTATATAATATATTTTATTTTTCCGAGGTAAATTTTTAAAACTCCATAATAACATATGTAATAATAAAACATAAGTTTTTTTATTCTGCTCGTTTAATTTACTTGAGACGCGTTTCGCCTTGTAAGGACATTAACAATCTAACAATTTATCTCGACAACTTGTATTTATATTAATGTTAATTTATAGTGAAGAACAGGTATATAATTTAGCTATTCTTTTCTACATATTACCGTTAAAATATCATTAGTGTTGAAATAAAAATTTTCTGTTCCTTAGAATAATTAGAATCATTCGTGGAAAAAATTACGTAACTCCTCAGAATTCCAATTAATAATATTGTATGTTTTCGTTAGTTACCCTTCATTATAGATAAACATTAATATAAATATAAGTTTTTGAGTTAAATTTTTAAATTGATAATTCCCTTACAAGGCGAAATGTGTTTCAAGTAAATTAAACATGTAGAATAAATAAAAAAAAAGTGGGTTTTTTTTCACATAAGGTATTTCAAAATTATTTTCCATAACCGCGACGAGATTTGAGCGAGTAAAGCCCGTTTAAAAATTTCCATAATGATTTATTTATTTGTGTATTTCGAGAGTAGACTAATATCCATACGCTGAACTAATTTTATGCAGAACATCGCTCTACCAATCGAGCCGTTCCAACAATCATATATGAACCAACAATAAAATATTATCTACGATTGAAGACAACAGTGTAGCTACACATGCAACAATAATATATAACTTTCATAATATAATACATTGCGGAATACGACCGAATTCACAAGTGCGTAGATAACAGCCGGTGTCTCATTATGCGCCATTGTTTTTTCTATTTCCGTTCAGGTTGTATTAAACTATCGAGTTAATAAATATTATAAAAGTACCAACGTCCGTATTAGACGAGTCCCGTGCGAGCCCACAATGCCTCGCAGACAGTCATGTTAATATTTTAACACAAAACACCAAAAATAACTGACGTATTCCGTGCACTCTCCTATTCGTTCGCATTCATAGTTCCTATTTAACTTGGTGGGGATTTATTGCGACAAGTCACAAGTTCTCGTACTCCGCCGGCATGCTCTCGACCACTTCCGAAATTACTTTTGAAAACTTTACAAAGTTGAAAACATAACTTCAGGTCAGGTCACACTTTTGCAGCCTTTATAAAAGATCTTTGGCCCTTTGATATTGCGGATAATAATAAGAGCTAAAACTTAAATTACCAGGTAGTTTTTTTACAGGCTGTTATGACATGTGACGATTTTACCAACGATTATCACAATAGAAGGAAAAAATATTTTCTAAAGTTTCAACGTGACGGGTCACGATTGTAAAAAGAAAACGGCATTGAAAATTTACGTATAAATAATAGAGGGTTTAAGAAAAGGTATGCATTTTATCTAAATCAATATATTATAATTTATAATCACTTATATACTAATTAAATGTATTAATTATAAAGATATACATATAAAATCAATTTTATCGAAAAATATTGTTATTGCGATTCCGTAAAAACAATGTAGATGGCTTTGAATAATGAAACGATAGATGTATTAATTTGAAAAGTGCAACATGTAGGTTCGAAAATTTGTCGTCAAAAATAATGTCGCTGTAGCATAGTTAATAGATAGATAATGCACCTTCTCCGGTTTGGAAAGAGATCCAGGTTCGAATCTCGGTGGCGCAACAACAATATTTTTCGATAAAATTAATTTTATATGTATATCTTTCTAATTAATACATTTAATTAGTATTTAAAATATCGCTGAATAATTACAACTTCACAATAAGAATGTGTTCTCCTAATAATAAACATTAACCCTTAATTTAATATTTTTCCCATTTATAGATTATTATCTTTCCCGCATGCTTAATTATTTTATTTTTTTGGATTAATTAGTATACGTCCGTCTTAACGAAGATACAGTGGTACAGAAACCAGTTTATAATTTTTTTTAAATTAATAATTATGTCTGTTCACAAGTCGAATGCTATAAACATGAAAAGCATTTTTTTTTAAGTGGTTATGGCTCCCTTGACTCTCGGTGCTCGCCCTTATTTAACAGCAACAAATTAAAGAAAAAGGCTGTTCGGGTGGGACATTCTTGTATCAAAAGATCTTCCATAACAGCTATATTCCCCACCACACATGAAATCTCGTAAACCTTTATGGAAACAAGGAGAACAATGAATAAAAAAAATGCATTTATGATGGGTAACAGAGCAGGGTGGGTTTCGTTTTACCAGAATAATATTTATAGGTTTTTATTTATTATTATAGCAATTGTTTTCTTTGTTAACACAGATCTATTCTATAGTTAATATTTCTGTACGGTATGGAATGATGGACTCTGAAGGGAGAAAAGACGATTTGATGCTTTTGAGATGTGGCTCTTAAAACACATGCTGCACATACCATGGACGGTGAGACGAACAATAAATAGAACTCCATCTGCCTACAACAAACAAGTACAAAAGATTCCATATACGACATTTCTTATGTGGTGTATTTGACGGTTAAAAAGAACACCTGCACCCGATCGTTCGACCGGTTCCCACATTATTTTATATATAGAAACACGTGTCTTTATGTATCACTTCCACCATACCCTGTAAATAGCACGTAGGCAGGAATAATAATCAGCCTGTAGATATGTTCTAACCAGTTATCTTGATAAATTGACCGTGCACAAACACAACTCTGGTTTTTATTTTATTGTATTGTTATTTTAATTAAAGAACTAATACCTAAAAAAGAATAAAATGAAATGCAGTTTTTATTCTGTTCAAAACACCAAACATACATTGCCCACCTTGATACGGCTCATGGTTTAGTGTGGTGGACAGTAAGATCTAAAGATATAATGCAGTATACAATAAAAGTTAGAGTTAAGTATAAATACCAGACTGTTCTTAAAGTACTTTAATATACAGTCACTAAATATGAATCCTAACGGAGAGAGTGAGATTGAGGCGGACAGTTAACGCCGCCTGTGCCCCACGCGCCGAAGTTGCATTGAGACCCTCGGCATGAAGCACCTACTTCTATAAATGGTAAATCGCAATTAATATGGCTTGGACACGTCTTGTGAATGTTAGAAGACAGACTACCAAGACGTATATTTTTATCAACTCCGGAGGGAAGGCGACCCGTGGGTCGCTGGGATAAACTGCAAAAAAGATTGTATGAAGACAGACCGGGCAACTAGTACCGAAGCGGCGCAAGGCAGGACAAGACATCGAGATGGGTTCTCGACCAATCAAATATGAACAAAGATAATTATAATGATGATGTAAAATAGAAATACCATATATCACTAATAAACAATTTAAAATAATAAATGCAATTAATTTTTTCGGTCAATCTAGGTTAGTTACATTTTTCTAACACTCTGAATTTTAACATTTTTCTTAGAATCTCATCAAAGTTTAAAGTGCTTCGAGTGCCGTACAACAGCTCGGCACTATATCCGCATACGATAAATCGAATATTGATTGTGAAGTATTTAAAAGGTCGCTGCGGTTTGACGGGAAAATTGGTTCAATTATGCTGAACAATCGACTGAACTGCCACCGCAGTCGTTTCCACCCCTGAAACTAAAACACCGAAATCAATTAATGCCGGTGGCTAGACTCGCGTTTATTGCGCACACCTTGCGGTGAGCTGTTGTGACGTCACGATTAATATAATCATTATCCTATGGTTTTAGATCAGGGAAAATTGCCATCTTCAATCACAAATTCACAACTTAATCGAATAATAATTGGAATATATTTGATAGTTCTGATATTAACATTTTATTATAATGTACTAGCAGTCCATGTCCGGCGTTGCCTGAAATGTGGTTAGGGGTTTGGAGTAGGGGTGTCATTATTTTGCACAGACTCTAAAGAGTAAAGCAGGGAGAAAGTGAGGTATCCGGGGGGATTGACTTATTTTTTTTAGAGTTCTAGCGTACAATTCAGTAAAATGTTGATGAAACAGAATTTAATATAATACATACTTATATCACGAGAAGGAGATGAGGTGGTCATAGAAAGGTGGGAGGTGTCACAATAACCCAACTTAAGGCGAATATTCGTTAAGGCATAGCCACACCACCCACGCGCCTTGTGTCATAGTGTGTTTCAAAACCTAGATTTGAGGAATGCTAGCGGCGGAATGGTGGACATTTAGACGACATTATTTTCCCAATTATGCTCTTTCAGTGAAATAAACATTGATTATCTTACGACCTGTAGATTTTTTTTATTGAATTTTCAAAAATGCAAAAACTTATGGTCCACCTGTATAATACAATACGCATACTTTACAGAACGTTCAATACATTCCACCAGTGTGTCTACGTTGCAATACATATTTGTAGTACCAAGGTGAAAAATGTACTCACTACTGTAGTTGTAGCGTTGCACAAGAGACAGGGGTATTCATACCGTTTCATGTCAAGTTATATTTAATTAAATTACCCGCGCACGTATCAACATTGGGTAGGCTAAATATGACGGTCCTAATCACCCAATCAAAGTATTGTAAAAGTTATAACAATTGTATTAATTGTTTGTTATTGTTTTCACAATACTATACTTACTGACCACTTATATTTGTAGCGACCATAATTCAAATCTACCGCCATTTCAGTCGGCATCGACGCTAGCGACAGCGCTGCCGGCTGCTGCCACAAGTCTGGCTCAATACACCGCCAGACAGTCTCTCAAGTTTCAGCGTTTCACAATGGCGGTCTTGCCGGCTCGCCTTAGCCGAGCAAGACCACCAATTCAATTCATTTCATTTCATCATTTCCTACATCTTCATTCACTGTATTCATTTCTATCTGTCTTCATTGTTTTTATCATTTGTCACAATAAACCTCAACACACGCGCCAATCACTTGTATTTCATTTAACCACCATCCTAACCCCCAAATATTTATAGTTATATTTTTGTTCATGCTTGTATTGTTAATTTTAGTATACATTGTATCCTGAATAAGGGACCATTGGTCTTGAAACCTGTTGATTTATCAATAAACCGGTTATCATTAATATAATATGTTGCCACAAAATAACTTTACAATTATTGAAGAAATAATTTAATTATTAAGGAGAACACATTCTCATTGTGAAGTTGTAATTATTCAAAACATAGGTCTGTGATGTTTTAAATACTAATTTAATGTATATATTTATAATTAATACATTAAATTAGTAATAATTTAATTAATTTGTTTTTCCTTTAAGTAATAAGTGATGTTATAGGCTCTTATTTTGCTGATAAACTGGCCAAGAAGGCCACTCTTTCCGGAGTTTTCTCCCATCAATTCCATATCCCGATGTATGTCAGACTTAATATGGTAAAAAAAACGTACGAATTCTATTTGGACTGCACAATGGATGGATCCAAATAATCATAAGGGTAATCGTCTTAAAGTAATTCAAGGATCTATTCCCCGCACACCCTGGTTCTCAAAAAGGAAACTCTCCAAAAGAACAGTATCAAATATCTCTAGAATGAGAATTAGGCATTGCCAGGTGGCCTCTCGTTTGTTCAGATTAAACCTGATAGATTCTCCAACGTGTGAGTGCGGTGCCGAAAAGGAAACCTTTGACCATGTTTTTTTTGATGATCACAGGTTTTTTTTACAGTGGTCTCGTCAATGGTAATTTTCAGCTCCCGGTTAACTTGTGTTATCTTCTTTCCCTTAACTCGCCACGTTTAATAGATTAAACGTGGCGAGTTAAGGGAATGATAATAATAACAAGTTTTTTGAACGACAATGGTATCGACTTGTATTTCCTATTTTATGATATTATTGTAATTTTTTCTATAAAACAAAGTTTTTAACTTGATTAATGACACAAATCACTCTTGAAGGGTGGATTGCCTATTTAAAAGAAGAAAAATGCTCTTATTTAAATAATGATTCTCTTCGACATTACACTTAGCAAAGTTTACGATGTTTACGAAGGTTAGATTTTAACATCATTATGGAAGCTGAAATTCTTCCACATGGTAGATATTTTATTCGAAAGGAGATAATTACGAAACCCTGTTGAGTTCAACCAGAAAATCCACCCTTCTCGCCCGACGTGCTTAATCCAATTTGGCTTATCGCTGCAACACAATTAGCATTTTGTCACTCGACAAACAGTCGCGTTGTCGCCATATTTCTGACTAAACCAAATCACCGAAACGGTGTGACACAAACTTCACTGGGTTAATTTAAATAATTAACTATCTTTGAGAAAACGCATTTTATATCTAAATTATACACACCTAATTACCGAGGAAAAAAATTACTATCGACATTCGATTAAAAATACAAAAAACGTATAAAAAATACTTAATGGTGATTATGGTTTACGATGGTGACTTATTCGAAACGCAAAAATTGATCGAAAGCAATTGTATAATACCATTTGGTTGTTGCATAAGTTCGTAGCATTTTTGTTTTCCAAGACAAGAATGCTTTAGAAAGATTTATTTTTTTGAAGTACACACATAATTGTCATTTTAATGCCATAGGATTATTGATTATTGAATACGTATTGAATTTTTCAATTTCTAAAAAGTGTGTGTGTCAATTGTTGGCAAAATAAAATAGAATGCAAAGTACAAAAAATAACATTTCTGATATATCATTTTGTTTGAGTTTAGCCGAAGAGTTAAGGCATGAATTGAATACTACTACAGATGCTGCTTTAGGAGTCTGGTGGCGGAATGAAACGCGGGTTTTTTGTATTGTCATTTATTAAGTAAGGCAGAGAAAAAAAGAGTACAAAGGAGAATCGGGCGCGATCGATGTCAGGGCGAGTGACGGAACAAGACTGAGCGCCCCTTCCTCTACCGGTCCCCGGGTGTAGATGTCCCCCGCGTCGTCGGTTAGTCGGGAACGACGATAATGGAGGAGGATTTGAACCATCACCCCCGCAATACTACGAATTGCTTCCGAGAAATGTGACCATCACTTCTGAGATTTATTGTCGACAATTCCGTCGCCTTGAGATAGCAATTCAAGAAGAACGACTGGGAAGGTGAAGGCATCGAGTGATTTTTCAGCACGATAATGCCCATCCACATACTGCTAACATTGCAAAAGCAGTTACTCGAGAGCTCGGTTGGGATGTTACTTCACATCCGCCCTATTTATCTGATCATAGATATTTAGATTTTGACCTTTTCGGCTCCCCAAGCAACAATCTCCTAGGAATCTTTTGTAATAAATCAGCTTGACGATTTCTTCACTTCCAATCTACCGAATTTTTTCAGGCGTTGAACATTGGGAGTCAATCGTAAACAATGTGGGAGAATTATACAAATAAATTAATCAATAAAATTACATAGATTATTTTTAAAAAAAAACAATACGTTTAATGGCTTGCAGCCTGTGAAAATAAATCTGTTACATTTGAATTTAAATTTGTTGTTTTATTAGATGACATATATAGTATCGTAGAATCTAATAATTATAATGATTTTAACTCCTTAACTTAATACCTATCAATATATTTTAAGAAAAGAATATTGATCCTTCAAATATACTTCTTACAACAAAATGCTTCCGAAATATTGTATAACTTCACAGGCAAAACGCCTCAAATAGAAATGAATACAACCTCTAGTGGCAACACTTATCGCACTTCTAAAGGATCTCTATTAGCGGTGTAATCTTAGTCACATCCCTAATGCTCGCCTCCCGTAGGTATATTGATAAACTTTGTAAATAACTTTCATTGATTGACGTAGCTTAACCAATAGTCAGTTTAGATAGATAGCGCAAATCAGAGATGTCTCCCTAACGGTTCTCGACGATTCGCGCGAATCGGGTGTTTAAATTTAAAACCTCTCACAGCACCGTTTGTTGATAAAAAAAATGTGTTAAAATTGAGCACTCAGATACTCACATACATTGCATACCATTCAATCGTAATCATTCATGATACCATTAAATAATTACCTTTAAAAAAGTTATATCTTTTGCCATTCTTCTCAAGAAAATATAGTAGTAACGTGTGAGCACACATCCCCCGTACAGGTGACCATGACGTAATATTTTTTCTTACGAAAAATCGTAACGCTAACCTGTGTCTGTAGTCACCTCAAGCAGTTGTCAAAATTACTTTAGCTAACCGGTCGATAATGTTTTTGGGATGCATCACTGCAATACAATATAAATACGCTATAAACATTTGGAGAGGAATTTTGATTATGTAATTATTAGATTTAACGATTATGAATTAATACAATTTTGTATATGTGCGAGTTAACGGATGCCAATGTAAATTAATGTTGACTCGAATCCGAACGATTTGTATAATAGGTGTGAAGATTGATGTCGTATATGACTTGTGTGAGAGTAGTGGATACCCTAAAAATCATCTACATTCTCTCGTGTTCGTTTGATGTCGCCGAGTGTAATGTGTGTAAATAATCGTACTCAATAAGTCACTGCGCGAATTATTAAATTATCGTCTGCGCTGCTAACCGCGTTGGTATTGACACACGCCGTCGGTACTCGGTGTCTTTAAGGGTGTTAAGAATTGCATTTTACGTGCCGGTACCTGCTGATGAGATGGATATTTAGATTTTATTATCAGACGTTATATTAATTATTAAAGTTTTTCCTTATTTCTTAAGTTTAACGAACTCGAGATATTAATGATTTCAAACGATAAAGTGCACTTGGAAAGTTTTCCATTTCACTAAAAGCTTAACGAGAAGAGAAGGAGTATCATAAAGTGTTTTCATTGTGATTCATTTCAAAACACAGTCTTATTACACAAACATCAAAACTTTCAATCGCATTAGCACTTCCACACTCGGACCCAACTTTGCAACTCTCAGAATCTCAATTCTCTCGACATCTTGTAAAAGCTGTTAATTTACTAACTGGTAACTATATAAACTAAACATTTTGTCTTATTAAAGAGTAATAAAGGGTGTTTTCTTTAGAGGTTTGTTTTTCGAATTGGCAATACTTTTTCCAGCCATAGTCAATTTGACAGCTGAAAACTGATTTGTGCTCAGTTTGGTTTGCCATTTTACCGTGAATAGACTTACGCCAGAACAACGCTGGCAAATTGTGAAAAATTATTTCGAAAATCATGGTTCAGTTCGCAAAACTTATCGTGCGCTACGTCCATTTTACAGTAATTCGAATAACCATGAATCGTTTTCGTACCACGCATAATCTAATTGATAATACGCATCCGCAGAGACGTCGTACAGTGCGCACCGAAGAAGCTGATGTTTCTTCAGAAATGATGCCGGCCAGAACGTTACAGTCAATGGAGAGCGCTATAGATCCATGATAACTGACTGTTTTGTTCCTCAATTGAATGGCATTAATGTGGAAGATCTGTGGTTTCAACAAGACAGCGCAACATGCCACACAGCGCGCGCCACAATTAATTTATTGAAGGAAACATTCGATGAGCGCATAATTTCGCGTAATGGACCTGTGAATTGGCCTCCAAGATCGTGTGATTTAACACCTTTAAATAATCTACGCCAATAAAACAGAGACGATAGACGACTTAAAAGTCAACATTCGTCGCGTTATCGCTGATATACGGCCCCAGCTACTCCAAAGAGTAGTCAAAAATTGAACTTCCAGAATGCGCTTTATTCGAGCCAGCCGCGGCGCCCACAAGCGCGAAATAATATTTAAACAATAATGGCATAAAATTGTCTTTCCAATAAAACCAATTTCATTTTAAAGTTATATACCTCTAAAAAAACAAGTATCATCAAACTTTTCGGAAATAATATTTAAATAAACATATCTACTTATCACTTTTAAAATTTGACAAACATTATGAGAAAACAAGATATAATACACCTAGTGTACAATATTTTAAATATGAGTTAAAAATGTTAAAGCTATACGTGCCTAATCTCAACCATGTCAAAGATATGAATAAGCATTTTTTAAATGTTGTAGTTTTTCAATTATTTCGAATAACTTAAATATTTTACTGATTCCAAACTATATATTGAATTTGAGCCGCAATACTATTTTTTGTTGGATGATTTAGATATATAATAATTTCGCAATTGTTCATTTTGAAGCGCGTAAGTTCAAAACGTAACAACACTTGTAAAAATCTAATACAATAATATTTTCCGTTACGGAGTAGAATTTGTATATACTCCTTGAACATTTACGACGCGTAATTTAGACAGGTATTCACCCATAATAGATAAAGCATATTTCATGATTATCTGTCTCTGTCACGCCTACAGACATCTTATCTATTTATTTTTATTTTTGAGGTTAACAAACAGTACAATGGTACAATAATACTAGTCAAGTTTCTTTGGAATTAAACAAGGAAGATTATAATACAAACTAAGAAATAGTACATCATAAACTAAAGAATAATACATTTTTAAGAAAAATGGAAAACAATATATATATTTTTTTATATACGTATATATATATATATATACTCATGCACGTATGTATATACAATTTATGTCAATAGTTTAATTTAAAAGGAAGCAATTTATCGTTGAAAATGTCCAAGTTATTAAAAGAATTCACGGCATTATATTTTAACGTAGAGTGAGTCACAAAAAAATCTTTTAAGTAATTAGTTCTGCCAAAATTTGGGTAAAATAGATTATTTGATCGTGTCGAGTGTGTGGGATAGTTTAAAGTTATTTGTTCTGATAAATATGGCGAATCAACTAAGTTATTTTTTAATTTTATAGAGATAGCATAAAGCTTGTGCGTTTCTTCTATTAACACTCACTTTCTGAATGAGATTTAATATCTAAGCGGGTACGTGAATTAATTATATTTAAAAATTTGTGTTGAACATTTTCAAGTCGGTCGCTGTAGGTGGAATAATGTGTTAAATATGAATTAAATATATTAATTATAAAGATATACATATAAAATCAATTCTATCGAAAAATATTGTTGTTGCGCCACCGGGATTCAAACCTGGATCTCTTTCCTAACCGGGGAAGGTGCTTTATCCAACTAAGCTACAGCGACATTATTTTTAGCGACAATTTTCGACCCTATATGTTACCTTTTTGATATTAATACATTTAATCGTTCCATCATTTGACAGAGCCATCTACCTTATTTTTACAGAATCTCAAATACCTTTGAGTAAACTGATAGCAGACGCCAGAATTATCAATTCATTTTTATTAAATTTTGGACACATTGATACAACTTTATTATTTTAGGAGAACACATTCTTATTGTGAAGTCGTAATTACAACTTCACAATAAGAATGTGTTCTCCTAAAAGGAATAATGTGTGTTTCAAACTACCGATCCGAATTCAAATTGACTGCGTACAAATGAGTAATACAAAATGATGAAGTAATTGGAATGGTTCTAGACGTTCTAGCAATGAATCCGGGGAGTCAATAAGCCTAATCTAAGATTATACCAAGATCTACGCTTTGACAATAGTAAATTGGACGTTTGAACAACCTCAAAACGATTTTGATCACGGGCGTTAGTAAAAAGTTACTCCTGATTACACAATCGGCCCTGAGAAGAAGAAGACAAGAACGGTAACAACACCCAGGCCAGGGGGTTAAAATAATCTAACTCTAGCAGGCATAACAAAAACATCATAATGCGTTCCATATTGAAGGAAATTTCGTAAAATTTAAATGCCCTTTTTTCGATACCGTAGGATGTAACTATTTTTGTAGGCGCGATAAATCTCGCAGTTCTTTTCAGATTTCGATCAAACTTTGATGAAAAGTTGACGCATTAGATGTCTCAAGCTACGTTCGTTAACCAGTCTGATCAGCGTCGGCGTTACGCACAGGCGGAGTCGGCGCCTGCCTGCGGCGGCCAAATCAAGGGGACGACCGAAAAATATATAAAAATTGATAAAAAAAAAAAGTTGCAAAACGATAATAGTGTGTAATAACAATAATCTAGGTATAAACAATCCACTAACGCAAATCTAATAAATAATATTATAGTTATTTTTAATACAAATTAAATGTATTAATTAGAAAGATATACATATAAAATCAATTTATCGAAAAAATAATTTTGTTACTACCGGAATTCGAACCTGGATCTCTTCCTATCCGGGGAAATGCATTAACCGATTATGCTACACCAACATAGTAAGTTGACGACAAATTTTTATAGTTATTTTCTAATAATACAGCAATTTGTAGTCAACACGAGTGTCTAAAATGTATTTTGGTAAAAAAAAAAAAACCGCCCTTGCGCAAGTTTCAAAATGCCGGCCTAATAAAATACCGCCCCTAATGTGTGTTGCACGCGGGCGGCCAATTTATGGGGATGGTTTTACAAAAATTGAAAACATAATCTCTTCACTTAAGTTACTAGGGCGAAAAAAGAACAATCTTGCCTGTGGCGGCAAAGAGTCTGATCCACCATCTTGTTTCGAATTAGTGGCCACGTAAAAAAAATTAAAAATCCCAACTCCGTTAATATTCAACAAACACAATCACATACAAAACTGAAGCCTATTTCTTGGAGCCAGTGTATTATGTAATCCTTCACATTATGACCCGTGAATATCTAAATTGTTCGACGTCAAAGCGCTGCGAAAGGCTTTTGTTATTAGCCCACCGAAAGAACCGACACAATAGCCGCAGCCGACAGCACCAATTATGGACGCATTACCCATCCCCCGAGCCGATCCAATATCATTGCGCAGAAAACAGAAATGTCAATGAAAAAATAACATGGGTGGAATTTTGTGTCAGTTATGACAGCATCAGCGTGATTTATACGAAGCTAACTATTATACAATAGATACTTTAATTATTTCAAAATAATGAGATTCAAACGTCAAAACCATAAAACCAATTAGTTTTACCCTATGTATTGTGTACCACATGTATGACAATTTTATAAAGCATTTAAAATGTATTTACATATATACATATATTACGTTATCCTCATCATCAATGGCGCCACAGCTCGGTGCGGGTCCTGGCCTCCTCAAGTAAGTTTCGCCTCCGATCTGTCTTCCGCCGCTCTATTCCAGTTGGCAATATATTATTATATTATATTACGCTACATTATATTTATATATTTAGCCAAGACCCAAACCGGTTTATTTATTTCTCAAATTAACCGTCAAGTAACTACTGCCGAAAGCCTGGCGGTAAGACTATATAACATATACGTGTATATCAATATTATTTGAAAATATAATTGTACGTACAAAACTCAAAAAGCGCACGTTGCTCGTGGGATACTAAAATTATTATAAAGCATTATTATAATATTTCGATTAAATCCAGAGACAGGTAGATTTCATATGTGCGTAAATGATATCCAGTTTTGTTCCCAACAACGTTTTTTGTAGTATTACTTTTTTTCCGTCATTTTGATATAAGATGGCGAATCAGATTGGCTTTGCCGAGATATTTACCAGGTCAATTTTTCAGGAACGCTTGTTCGAAACTTGATGAAAGAACCGCAGGAGTTATCGTGTCCACAATCTGTTATATTTCATAAATATATATGTATATACACATATGAAATTTATATACATAAATTTTCCGAAAGTTGCGGCATGAGACTTTCGGTAATAGGTAATATTTATATCGAAATCTATCTAAAACGACTGGCATATTCTCCTGCACATTTATTTGTAATGAAAAGAAAAAGTAAATAAAGGAGGCTAGCCAATGAAGGATCTTGTGGAACATGGAACTAGTGGTTTGGAGGCCTGAATACCAGGGGCGTGCACTGCATACAACCAAAAAATCTGTGCACTACTAAAAAATCTGTAAAATAAAAATAAATTACATAATCCTTATCTTATAAATAGACCCTGTAAAATTCTACTTTTTATTAACCGGATTATCGTATTAACGGTTCAAAAAATTTGTGTACAACTTCATGACAATGGCAGGCAATTTGCTAGCACGTATGCATCTAATTTATTTGTTCAATCTGTATGACAATCATACTGAACTAAATATTTTCTTACTGAACCTATATTGTCATCCTTGCGTCTGCCAATTTTCTGCATTTTTAAAATAATTTGTGCTTAATTATGTTGTCTTCGAAAGGGATAATCTTGTCGCAATATATTTCTTGCTGTTATATGTGTTACATACACTTTATAAAGCTAGTTATTTAAAGACATGTTTTTGATCACTGTCTTATTGAAACATTTTAAATGCGTTGTTCAAAGAAAAAATCATATATAAAGTTTTAATTGAAATCTAAAACAAAAAACTAAGGTATAGAGCAACAATTGCCTTTTCTGAAGTAATGAATTCACAATTATTTTTTTTAATTTAAAATAAACAGAACTGAACAATCTAATAGGAAGCGGAATGAAAACTAATGTTACGGTGACCAAAAATCATATTTTTAGTCAAATGAAAGTCTTACTTATAAATATTACGATTTGTCTTTGTACATATGTATTTATATTAAAATATTAGTGCAGTCACCGCTGTGTACGTCAGATGCTTATTTACTTGTCAGTTACCTCAGTTGATCGAAATCAAATATAGATAATATGAATGCCATCTCTAGCAAATTGTTAATGCAACTGAAATACTTTAAAGCCAATCATACAGAAATCAGATGGGTAATCGGTTATTTCATTATAATGCTTTGATTTTTCAGAGCAAGAGAATCGCATAAATATTAAAAAACAACATTAATTTAAAAACTTATTTATTATGTATATGAATATGTTTATTCAGCGAGTACAACGATAAAATTTGTCAACAAAAATTCTGTTCTAAATTACGCATTACAAATTTTTATTTTACTCATTTTACTTATACTCTGTGTTTTATTTTCATTTTTGCCCAGTACTACTAGTGTTGCCGTAACTACACTTCGATAGCTAGCTCTGGATTTTCTATCTGATAATGTTGAATATTCTCATTCAATCCATGCTAATCCAAAACACACCAACATTTGTGAAACTGGGCTGGTAGACTCCGATGATCGCTCTCCTTGAAGTCTTGTAACTTCTAAACACTGCTGGTCAGCCTCCGAAACTTTATCACAACCGATAATCCGAAAATATACAATACAAAATGTCTTCATATCACCACCGTAAATATGTCCGTCCGAGCCGAAAATCGTATCTCAACAGAAGCAGTTTCGCTTTTGTGTCTGTTTTTAAATTCACACAAATAGAATGCACATATTCAAAATTTATACCAGACCTACCTATTTTTTTTTTTATTGAGGAATTTTGATAGTGGAAATATATTATAATAAACATAATAACTATTTAACATGTGATACTAATAATGAAAATCCACAAAAATATTTGGATACATAAGTATGTTTAGATGCAGAAAATTAAAGAAAAAAAAAGAGAGAGAAGGGTTGCAACTATTGTTGCATGTGTTGTTATAGGTAGAGTGAATGGCCAAAATTTAGATTGTGGTGGTTCATAAGAAGAACCCTTTGAGCGTAGTAAGGCTAATGTTGAACAAGTCAATTTCTGTAAATTTCTCATTATGGTATTTGTATGACCGGTGAATGAATGAATTTTGTATGTAAGATGTTCTACTTCTGGGAATGTGGAAGAGTACGGATTGCCGGGTTGATCTAGATGGTACATGGAGAGATATTAATTCTAATTGGCTGGGAAAATCAATATGGCCTTGCAGTAGTTTGAAGAGAAGTATTTGGTCAGCACGTGTTCGTCGATGTTCTAGGGTTTTCATATTGTGGAAGTTTGCTGCATCTAAATAGGAGTTGAATGATAGATTAGATCTAACATTCAGATGTCGAATAAACCTATTTTGTATTCGTTCTAATCTCGCAATATATGTAATCTGCCATGGGTTCTAGATTTGAGAAGCGTACTCTAAGTGACTACGAACGAGTGCGTAATACAGGATTTTGAAAGTGTTTGCAGGTTCGAAGTATAAATCCTAACATTCTATAGGCCTTGGAGGTAATTTGGTCAACGTGATTTTTGAAAGTAAGTTTGCTATCGAGGATTATTCCTAGGTCTTTAACATCGCTTTTATTTTCTAACTGAGTGCTGTCTATTGTGTAAGTAAAATTAATATTGTTAAATTTTCTTGAGAATCTATCGAAGTATAAAAATGCGTAAACAACTAGGATCGATACCAATCCCCCCGACTATCGACCCCGTACTTTTCGCATGTTAAGCCAGCACTCTACCATCTTCAGTGATTCCCTAATGGACTGTGATTGATTTATATCTATATTATTTACACATTCTTAAATTCAAATTTTAATTGAAAAATATTTATCCCTGGTGAACTTTATAATAAGCTTGCACTAATAAAGATCTTAATGTAAACTTCTATTTTCACGTCTCATTCGTTCTTAGTATTTATTCTTAACACGCGATGGAAGAGAGATTATATAGATTAGATCACACAATCGGAGGGAGAATATTTATTTTAATAATCGGTTCACGCAGACCGTCGCAAACCTATAATGGGACATCGCTAATCACTAGTCTTCTAGACCTGTCATAAAGTCAACAGGCGAACTGACGTATCGCGGAATAACTTCCTCGCTTCGTGTTTGATACTTGTGATGGGAAAAATTGTACATTTATTACGATGGAACTCGAAAACGAATTACTTTGTTATAAAAGTAACCGCCAGGGTTTACATTGGAACCCTGATTGCCGACACATTAAAATAAATTTTACGACAGCGATGCCGACGCGACGTCTCAGTAGCTAACGATGAGTATGTTGGGTTCGGGGTTATGTGAATCAATCAGAAATTCTCGATTATTCTACAAACTAACAAGAGCCAAAAAAAAAAATTGAATATTAATAAAAACCAACGCATAAACCGCAGACCACCAAATATAATATATAGACATGAACTAACGCAAAATCTTCGTCTTAATATTTTCATTTTGGTGTCATACACGTGATCATTTCGGTATCACTTACGCAATCAAATAGCTCCGCGATTTTTTTTTTAAATATGACTCGATTGGAACGAAAATTTAAACGCTGACAATATAATATGCAATAATATAAAAAATACGTCTTGTTTACACAAAGATTTAACTTTCGAAGAATAAATACTTTTATTGTTGCATAAATATGTCATAAACTATCGGATTTATGTTTCTATCAAGAATGTGTGCAGAATGCCCCTCGTCCCGCATCTAATGTTCTAAACCCCACTTTTATATGTAAACTTTATTTTATGTCTATTAATTTACTGGTCTGTGACATAAACGAATTTCACACTTCATTTTTTGTCTTATTGGCACGTACGTCCATGCCTATGCCGTGATTAAATGGACAAAAATCATCGGCAGTAAGTCTTTATGTTTTAACTACTATGTTTTTAGGTAGATTTTAATAGAATTACCACAAATTGTAGAAGGTTTTACGGCACAACGTCCGTGAAGGTTCACTTTTATGACCAGAAGACCTCGAAACTACTCTCCGTTATGGCCCGTATCCACGGATGAGATTTCTCTCAGAGATTTGACTCGAGTTCATGTTTAGGACAGTTTAGCGTTCAGCGTGAAGCGATTTATAAATTATTCTTCAAAAGTGATAGTTTTGTTATCGGTTATCAGTTCATTTTTTTAAAATTCACGTGGCAATTCTCTTACTGTTAATTCTAATAAATATATGTCAAGATGCTGAGGGATTTTTTCCAGCCGCAATTCCAACAATTTCCAGGTTTTAAAACCTTGGTACCAAATTCGAAGATGCTAACGGCATCATGGTGGACATTTAGACGACATTATTTTGAAGACATGATTTTCCCAATTGTGCTCTTTCAGTGAAATAAACATTCATTATCTTACGATGGATGACTTGTAATTTATTTTTATTGAATTTTCAAAAGTGCAAAAACATATAGCCCTCCCTGTATTAATGTGGATGAGGTGTGTCATAACAGAAGGGTGTGACGTTCTATCGTATCTACTTACTCCTGCGGTGAAACGGAGTTATGATAGTAGTTAATTTTTTAGAATATATAGTTAAAAGATAACATTAACGTCATTATATTCCTTAAATCAAAAATAAAACATTGAATTGTGACTCACATCTGAAGACGTCGTAAATCAAGGAGTAGACCCTCCTCATCTCGTGATCGTCGTCGAACGTCACGGGCAACGGCGGTCGCTCGAGCAGGCGCGCCGCCTTGGCCAGCTCGCGGGGGCCCCAGGCGGGCCCGGCGGGCACGAGCCCCGGGCCCGGCGAGGGGGACGGAGTGAGGGCCGGCAGCTGCTGGCCGTAGCGCCGGGGGCCGTCGGCCTGGATGAGCGCCGCCCAGGGGTCCGTAGCGCTGTCGGCGCGGGACCAGCGCCGGGCGCTGCGCAGCTTGTCCAGCGCCGATATCTCGGCTTCCGTCGGCTGACTGGTAAATTTACAATCATTAAACATTAAATCTGCACCCACATTCCGAGTTCGTTAACATGAGCAGTATCCAAACGTCGTATAAACTACATTTCATTCAGAAAGAACAATTGTATTAGTCTGTGTAACAGTCCGTTTCAAAAACATGTAGAACTTTTTTTTAAATATTAAATAAATACATGGTGACAGAAAACTTGTAGGAAATAGAACACACAACACATACAAAGCTCAAATTTTCGTGTACACTGATTTTTTTTACGATTTTTTTATGTTTCTGCCGCCATTTATATATGTATATGATAGAAATAGGGTTAAGTATATTTATGTATAGAGAAAAAACGGTTTGAAATATTTATTTTTAATATATGACTTTAATATTTACTTACTTACCATCACGCCGTTTCCACGCGCGGGAGTAGGCAGAGAGGTTAGAGCGCCACACTCTTCTGTCCTGATACACAATTCTCGCCTCATCCGCATTTATTCAATTCATTATCATACAAGCTCGCCGATTATTGCGGCTTTCATTGAAGAAAAACAAAATACATTTAAAAAGTTAACAGATTTATACATTGTTTAGACATATACATAAATATGCTTCCTAATTTACAAAATTTAAACATTCCGTATGTATTGTTTGTGAATACCGTGTTCATAAAATACTAAGCGGCATCAATACACTGTTACAGTGTGCGTATTATGTATGGTATTACTCATACTAATACAATTGTTCTTTCTAAATGAAAAGTAGTATACGTAACGCAACATTAGCTGGCGCCCTCTGACTGTCCACGCGATCTGCATTAATATAAAAAATGTAATCTTAACTAGTCATTAATGCAATTAACATCGCTTATTTAATCTCGGGCTCTACGTAATCAAAAAGTCAAGTAAAAATCATTAATACGATATCGACAAGAACTACATCGTCGCGACAGCCTCAAGACCATCATCCATGAGCCATCAAGAGAAAAAGAGATCACAATTGACCACATGATTTTAAATACATAATTGGTGATGATGAATAATGATGGTGAACTCGAACTTTTGATAAATCCTGTGAAAATGTCAAATTCATACTATCCTAGTTTTAAATTTGAATTAAATATATTAATTAGAAAGATATACATATAAAATCAATTTTATCGAAAAATATTGTTGTTGCGCCACCGGAATTCGAACCTGGATCTCTTTCCAAACCGAAGAAGGTGCATTATCCAACTATGCTACAGCGACGATATTTTTAGCGACAAATTTTCTAACCTATATGATACCTTTTTGATATTAATACATTTAATCATTGCATTATTTGAAAGAACCATCTACCTCATTATTACGGAATCTCAAATATAATATTTTTCGATAAAATTGATTTTATATGTATATCTTTCTAATTAATATATTTAATTCATATTTAAAATATCACAGACCGTCTGTTCTGAATAATTACAACTTCACAATAAGAATGTGTTCTCCTAATATCCTAGTTTTAAAGATTACGTAATCGAAGTCAATATTAAACATATGTATGTTGTACTCATGTACTTGAATGCACATTATATACATTGTACGCTGGCACCTCGCATGTTACGTTGCAATACTTGTATCAAATTGGATCGTTCCATCGATATTCCATGCAGCTATTGGCGTATAAAAATAAAATGTGTGTTAGTATACATTTATATAAACGAAGTACATTCTGCGATGTTGAACCCATTTCCAATAGCTACTCGATGCAAAATAAAAATATCCGACGTTGAATTATTCTGTTAAGGAATATTACATTTGTGTACCCACAGTCAGCCATTACACGGTACATTACCGTGATGCAGAATTCCAATTTCGAAGACTTCTAATCGAAAACGTGGGTACCAGACTGTTAACTGGCCAATAAAATACAAACAAGAAATGTTTAATAAATATGACTCAAATAATACAATAACTACTTACTAAACGCATAATTTTCTCATTTGTATCGAGATGTTATCAAAATATGTTAATGAGATCAAAACCAAACAATAAATTCAAAAACAACAAACCTGTCCACATCCTTTCTGCTATTTTTGAACATATTTTTATTAATTTTGTGCATTTTTTTAATACATTTTCCTAATTGATTCCTATCTTACCATCAATAAACGCTCAAATCTTCAAAAAAATCTTTGATTTCACGCATAATTTAAATTATTTAAAAATTCATTATAAATTTTGACATATTGACGCCATATTTTTTTCTAGGAAAAACAATTCATTTTCAAAATTCGAATTTAGAAAAAATATTTTCACACTGATCTATAATATGTATACAAAATTATACAACACATTAATATAGATTAGTGTTTTTTTTTTAATATTTTATGGGCATTGCAATAAAAACGCTCAAAATACAGCATTTAAAGTTTTCCCGGTGGCCTGGTGCTATATTTGTAAACTTGTTTATTTAAGTTTTCATATTCTTTAAACGTTTTCGTCCGATAATAAAAAGATATATCTAAACGGTTTATGAAAAACATTAATTTTTACCATTTGGCGGGTTTATCTTTACGATAAAGGGTTTTTCTTGTTTGATAAGTGAAAGCGCGCGGCCCCGTACAAAAGCCATGGGGTTAAACGTTTGGTATTTTCCTTTATCGGCAGGGAAAATAGTTTCAGATCACGAGAGAGCACAGATAAAATGCCCCAATAACCGTTTCGTGTCTTGCTTAAGTTATTGCCGATGTAAATACTGCCAACATACGACATAGCAATGAGCTCAATACTAACATGAGGTGAGCGGGAAATATCGGTCACACGCCTACCGCATGCCTTTCGTATGTCAGTCAGTTTTCATAGAAAGCTTCAGGCTGGAGTATTAAAAAAACTTTTGTCTCGCGGCAGTAATTAGGGGTACCAACGAAATAAACTTTTTTCGATAAACAGTGTTATTATAGGAAAACAGTGTATTTTTTCGATAAACGAACATCGTTATATGAAAATAGTATACATTTATTGAAATAAACGACGCAGTTTTAGGAAAATAATGTATTTTTTTTATAGCAATTAACTTTTCGATGTTTCTCTGAAAAAATGCTTCAATTAACTTTTTTTTCGTATACCTAACATTAAATTTAGGTATTCACAATAACAATGAATAGATTGATCATGTTTACATAGTTAATTATTATATTTTAGGTACTTATATGTTATATATACTAACAATCGTCGGTTTTCTTAGAAATTATCCGCCATTTCAGATAAAAATTCTAAATAGGTACCAACGTGCCTTCAGAGATTTGCTGTTGAGCTTATTCTATAATCAATTAAATAAGCTTAAACACAATCGAAGGTAAAGAAATGATTAGATATATTTGATCATTATAGCGGGATGAAAAATGGAAAAACATTACCTTTAAGAAATGTGTAATATTTATTAATATTACTGTATTATTACGGCGCTAACGCGGGCCTAAATGCGTATAGAATGAAAGTGAACTTAAATATCCATGCATACTTCATTACCACACGGTTCCATTTCACATTCTTAGAATTAAATGCATGGTATTCAAGAATACTAAATATCATTTATTTTTGTGTTTGAATTTTTTTCTTGTTTTAACTTTACAATTGCTCGCTATGTAATATATATTTTCTATTTTCAATTATTAAATATGTAACTTATTTGGCATTTAATATAATACTTGTTGTACTGTTTTCAACGAGTATGACGTGATCGGTGAAATTAAGATAATAATGTACATATAATTAGGTTAAAATTTTTACTTAACTTACATAAAAATGTTAGAACACCACATTATATACTATGTACAGCGCGCTTAGTGGTTTCAGAATTGAGTACGAGTAAATTATATAAAAAAAAAATATTGTTAGAAACCAATCATTCTCTTAAAACAATTAGGTTTATATTTAATTTCAAATGACATTTTAGAATGTTTTCTTTGAAAACTGTGTACGCCATACAAAAAGCACAAAAAAATTATCACCGTTATTGAAATTTGTCCGCGCGACACGAACAAAACTGGCTAATGTCAAACTACAAACAGTGACAAAGTTTTTATTATCGAAATCTTCTTGCACGCGTTGTGCACGCGTTATTAAAAATAATAAAACAATGCCTTTTGATAAACGTAGGAAATGAAAACTTTATTCTGTTCTTACCTAGTTTAGTTTACTTATAAACTGCCGGTTTAAGTGGTTCTGTAATAGGCTCTACGCACGCACGGCGTGAACCGAACACTTGGATCCGCACGCACGTCTGGAAAACTACATGAAACTGTCAACTATTGAGAAAATACCTTCACGTGCCGATATTCCTGAAATGTTAACTCGAACCACGAGCAAAGTTTCATGATTTTTTTTTATTTTAAATATTTTGAACCTTCAGAATTATTGAACTGAGAGTGCAGCCAAACACGCGATGGCCGACTTATATTTTTCAATCTTCTAAATTATGTCTTTAAATGTTTAAAATATGGTGATTATAAACAAATGTTGAACAGATTTTAATCACGAGATTTTTTTTTCAAGTCTCGGATTTATCTTCGCTGCTTGTAGAATTTTTAATCTCGTGTTACCAGACACATTCTGTCATTATCTAGCTATATAAATTCCGTATCCACATAGTAGTCCATATTTTAATCGGTTTTAAATTCTAAATTATTTATTTTTATTGCAATATACAAACGTTATAAACAAAACATGTAAAGCGTGGGCCAACTTGGGCTGACTGTTTTTAAAAATGTAAAACTTTGGTGGGGTTTATTTTTGATTACATTTTTTTTTTCAGATAATAAAGAATTTATGAAAGTTTATAATGGCTACGTACTCAACGCAAGAATGCGTTAAAATTATTGAACTTTATTATGTTTCGCGACGATCTATTTTCGGTGACCGGCTAATTTCAAAAAATGCAGAGTTTGCTTGGCCTCCCCGTTCCCCAGATTTGACGGCGCCTGATTTATTTTTTTGGGGTTACTTAAAAGACCGAGTTTACATAAAAAACACCAGCAACAATTCAGGAGTTTAAACAAAATATTCGTATAAAAATAACAAATTTGGAGGCATAAACATTGCGTAATGTAATGCAAAATACTTTAGAAAGAACAATTATTTGTCAACAAAAAAATGGAGGTCATTTAAATGGTGTTATTTTCTACACATAGATTAAAAAAAGTTAACAAAGTACACTTTCATGTAATAATAATTTTTTTTTAATAAATATTATATATTAGGAATGTTTCCTTTTAAATAAATTTAATATTCATCAACATTGTACTTTTCCCTCCCTTAATATTCTGTCTAACTGTATATATACACATGTAATTTTATATTCTGTCTTCCTCTTTATATGTATTTATTGTTAGTTTCAAATACGCCCTGACGAAGCTTGAGTTGAGCGAAACCGATTGGCGTGTAATAAAGTGATTGTGTTTTATTTAATGTAATATGTTTATTATGTTATGTTATAATATTTTATATTCACCTCTGTTACAACAAAAATATTAATATCAATAAAGTCTAATAGTCTACAGTTTTTTCATAATCACAAAAATCCTCCGCATTATTAGATACACTCAACACCTTTATCTAAATATTTTAAAGAGCAATGCATCTACATTTGAGAATCTGAGTGATAGTCATAATGTTATACCTCATTGTGTTATTTAATTCTAATATTATTATGTTAAAAAGCATGTTAAGACAATCAAAGCTTCATTTTGCAGTACTAATAATTAATGCATTCCTTCATCATTATATGTCCCCATTATTATGAAAATGTTATAAGTCAAGAAATTGAAAAAAATGAGTTTAACAATTATTTCGCGTCACATTGTTTTAAATTAATATAAAATGATGCAAATTGTAACAATTATATTAAGCGTTGTATTCAGTGTATTGTTACGACGTTCAACTGTGTTCCTCCAGTGTTTATTTTAATAATAGAGTAAGTCATTTCAACCTTAAAAAAATTGATTTACTTATAAACTACATGCAAAATTTATATGTCGAAATAAATTATAAATCATTGTGTTGTGTAATATAAAAATATGTATTAAACAATTCAAACGCAAACTTAAATCTCGAAACGAAAGACATGGACCGCTTTCATAATAATAGACACATATGTGCATGTGGAAAGAAGAAACAACATAGCAACTTTTACCACGGCTGTCAAGATTAAAAAAAACTCCTCCATAAACAAGCGGTTTATTACTTTATTACAGAAATACCAATTTGGTGTATAAATAAATTTTCTAAAATAAGATAAATGAACCACTGGCAAAATAAGATAAATGATACATTTGATTATCCCACGTTTTATAGGCCGTTTCCGAGATCTTGTAGCATCTACGTATAGATAGCTACTCTCGTTATATTATATATCTGTCTGACAGTTATTTTTTCCCTTTTCTCCGCATTTAAAGCAACAACAATAATTTGTTTGTCCTTCTAGGCACTCTCCTTATTAGTAGCGTCCCTTCAGTACCTACGCAAGCTGCTTAATGTTTTGTACTTTATATTGTTATTCGGAAAGTCACATTGTCCAATTATGTGACATTACTAAAATATAATAAATATCAAAACACACACTGCATAAAATGCAGCGAAAATGCAGTTTTAATTGCAGCTCCTTTGTACAAAAATAATTATTTTTAATTTAACTATACAGGCGGCCCTCGACTTTCGCACATTTTTCGACCGTAGTTTCTTTTCTGACAATGTTCGCTTTCGTCTCACGTGCAGTCGTTCTCCTCTTCTCCGCTCCCTGTCTCTTTCTCTCCGTCCTTGAAATGTATGTAAACAAGTTCAGCGGGTTTCAAAGGATCTTGGAAAAAATTATGCCCACAAATGATAGGCTATCATCTGAACCCTGAAGAATCTCCGGAAACTATCATAACTGAAATAGTTTCAATGATGAATGAACTAAACATGGAAGATGTTGATGAATTAATCGAATCTTATTCAGATCCTTTGTCGAATGAATACCTAATTGAACAAATGCAAATGAAATAGAAAATGAAGGCGAAGAAAAGGCTGACATCGTCTTCATGCATCTTAATAATTTTTTGGCTATCATAGATTAATAAGATCACAAGTGCGTAGGGCAATCGATAGAGACAAGGCATTTTATAGATCTCTCTATCAGGAAAAGAAAAACAAGGGTAGTATTCAACAATCTCATAAAGAAGATTCCTGAGTCCTAATACGCATTGTTATTTTATTATGTACATGTGTGTGATTGATAAATAAATACATAACTGATAATACATCCCATTTTGGTGTTTTTTTACATGGCTCTACTTTCGCACACATTTCAGGAACCAATTAAGTGCGAAAGTCGAGGGCCTCCTGTATTTATTATATATAAAACTATACATTTGATTTTACATCTATCCAGATATGATTAAATGATTTTAGAAATTATTTATAAACGAATCATAATATGCCTAGTGGTATAACTATGTCAATGCAGCCAATGCGGTGCATTGAGGCCCACGTTAGATAGGGACGCAATAGATTTGCGTACTTCAATATATTTGGTATCGATCCTTCTGTGATTATCGATACATTTATTTACATTTATTATGACTAATCATTTTTAAAATCCACCCACCACAGTGAGAAATAGAATTATAAAAATTATTACTGGCATGTGTTATGAAACCATTATCGATGTACACTATAGTACCCCGCTAATATGTCGTGTTCATGGTGAAATTGCAAACCAAACTGAGCACAAATCAGCTGTCAAATTGGCTGTCGCTGAAAAAAGTGTTGCGAATTCAAAAAACAAACCTCTAAAAAATACCCTTTACTTAATATTTTTATACATTAGATATATAGGTACATAACTTAATCTGTATGCACAATACGTTAATAAATTTAAAATTACATATTCTAGGGCCCTTCTAATATTTAGTTGCGCCACCACATTTGACAACGCCAGATTATGGTTTGCGGAAGTAAAATCACAATTATCTTGTCAACAAAAAATGTTTCCATTAAATATGTTAAATATAATATTGTTCAAACAGGAGTTAAAGTAGTTCAAACTATATAGCTAAGTTACTAATTCCTACCCAAAATTGTTTAAGCTACCTATCACACACGGGGAATTAACAACTGCTATGTACATAATTAAATATTAATAAATTTAATGCATGCACATATGTTGATAATATACAAGCTAGAAACAGACATCCTGGAGGGACTGATATTTACTGGGAGTATACAAGGTTGCGAATAGTGGAGTCAAGTAGTCAATAGAAGCATATCAAAGAACCACTACGCTCACACATTACATGAGCACGTTGATTGAGAAAGAAATATACGTATGCATTCTGTTACACGCATGAGACTGGTCAGGACTGATCTCTCGTCTGATTCTCGCTGCTAGTGCCGGAAGGGTTCACATCAATCACCTTCCCATAATAATCCTACATATTATACATATTTGGGGGTTAGGCCAGTGGTTAAATGAAAAAGTGAGTGATTGGCGTGTTGGTGATACAACAATGAAGACAGATGAGAATAAAAGAAATGAATGAGTGAAGATGCAGAAGGGGCGCGTGAATTTTGAAGTGAAGCGGCGGTCTCGCTCGGCGCGCGCGGGCCGGCAAGACCGCCGTTATGAAGCGATGAAACAGGAGAGAGAGAACTTCGCTGAAGGATCGAGCCAGACCTGCAACGGCGTCGCTAGCATCGATGCTGGCCCGAGATGACGGTGAATTTGAAATCTGATCCCTACACATACAATAACCGTACGTACATTTCAATAAATAATTTTAAGCAAAAGCAAACTTCGAATTTGTCACAACAATTTTGAATGTGGAACATCGTTGATCGATACAGTAAATAAATAGGTATTTGCAAACTTTTAACCAAAAAAAAATCATAGACTGAAGAAAACATGTGTAATTGATAGAATAATATAAGTAAATTATTTAAAATCATTTTTCTATTATATTGTGTTGATTTTTTTTAAATGTATTAATATTATAAAAATATTAATTGATGGGTTACAATATATATATTTGGTGAAGGAGCATTTGAATACCTTTATCCGCATGAAAAAGATGTTCTGCAGTCATGATCTCGTCCTTAGATTACGAATGAGAATAGTCAGATGCCATGTGTTCTCGATTTTATTTTATAAAATAGAAGCATAGATTTGGATCTACAGAAGAATGCTTAAAATAAACTTGATGGATAGAGTTACGAATGAAGATGAGATGTTATGGTTTGGATGAAAAAAGAAAAATAAGTCATTTAAACAATAAAAATCTTAAAACTTCAATATCTTGAACATGTAATGAGACATCCGGAGAAGTATGAGATCTTCACCTCATAATGCGGGGAAAGATTGTTGGAAGTCGGAGAACATCATGGCTGAAGAACCTGAGACAATGGTTTGGCCAATCTACTGTAGAGCTTTTCCGGGCCGCAGTAAATGAGGTCATGGCACACAAAGTTCGCTGAACGGATAGGACACGAGAAGAATATTTTAATATTGAAAACTTTTAAATATATTTTACGTGCCTAATTCATTTATCTGTATTGTTTCCAAATATAGGCGCCCTTGCGGTGAAAGTTTTTACGAAAATGGCGCTATACAAATTATCCATTATTATTTATTATTATAGTAATTTGTAATGTGATACTTACTCATCCATCGCCCTTTGTTTCTCAACCAGCCTGAAGTATATTTTGAGTCTAAACTCCATATCGCTGGGCAGCACCATGGAATCCAACTCCTGTCGCTGGTCATCCTCCCGGACTTGTTCCTCCTGCCGAAAGATCTCCTCGAGGATCCTCGGGTAAATGGCGAATATATTCCCGTCAGCTAAGCCGCTGAGGTGGACCCATAGCTGGTTCGTGTCGTCAGATGATTTCTCCTCATTCGACATGATTTTTCTTTTGTTCAATCTTATTTAATTTTGAAGGTGTAGCACATAATCAGAAATAGTTAATCATGAATACATTACAAAACCTCCATGTTTACATCATGTATTAAACATGTGGTAAGCGCATTATTTTGAGAGGCTTATTTTCACGGTGTATAAAATTATATGTAGCAAAGAAACTTTTTTAATGGTGGGTAACATTTACAAGTACTTTTTTGGAGAGAAAAATGCGTCGGAACTCATATCGTTAAACTTTTTGTTTTAAAAACAATGAAATTGAAAATCTTAATTTGAATTATACTCAAAATAGTTGCCAAAGTGAGTTAAAATAACTTGAAAACATAAGAATAGAAAATTTCATCAGGTTCTCGTCCAACAAATCGTCTCGAATCAGTTCTCACTTCATTAGTTAAATAAGTATTTAATTCTATTACATAGCACAAAATATTTGAGCTAAGTATAATAAATATCAAAATGCATATAGGTACTACGAAATTTCCAAAAATTACTTTTAAAACATTAGAAAAACAACCGAATTGCCAAATCGGCGTCACAAAAAAAAGCACTGACTTTTACCATCGAGAAACATTTGAAATAAGAACCAACACGCAAGAAATTATTACTTTGATGCTAAACTCTAACAACTAAATTGTCGGAACTTTGTTTCTGCGCCAGTTTTCGACAAGGAAACGATATATCAAGTTCGCGACTATTCCGGCGAATATATTCCCTCTACCTTTCTTCTGCAAAGTTTTCATGTTACTGATCACATCGAAGTTTGCTCCCTACCTTTACATTTATCGTGCACAACAACAGGTGTCTTAGTCCGCAAGCTCCTAAAATACATTTTGCGCGCGCATGTTCGAGAAGTTTAATTTCCGCTTATTTATGACGGAAACTTTGCGGTAATTCTTTATAATGCAAATCGTTTGAAAACAATCACTACCTTTACTTTTGTGTGTTTATAACATGTATATACGTACAAGTTTATTGTATTACTATACATAGGACATCATTTAAATTATACTATGATATATCAGCGAAATCAGCCATAATGATGGACCCTGCATTGGTATCCGAGGTCGTCTACAGAATAACCCATAAAACTCTACACACAAAATAATATATACATTAACATATAATATTTCAAAATGTTTTTTAAATTAAGTTTTTTAATTATAATGTCCACTCTACAAGCCACTAATACTACACAGCAGATATATATCGACACACCTTAATCTACAATTCGAATGTCGAAAATCCCTTATCTTTAAATAGTATTATCAGATCTGTATCCGAAGCTCCGTTAAGTACATTGTACATGAAATTTAATGTAAAACGTAAAAATAACATTGAATTCGACTGTATAAGAAAACATAAAATAAACCTGACGAAATTGCGAATACATAATCAAACAGGAACTCGTGACAAACGATTATTTAAAAAATGTACTTATTGTCTTGGAGACCGGGGTATAAGTAAATTGCTTTAGATTGTTTAGATCAACAATAAAATAGAATATTTTCTGAAAAACTAATGAAATTGGCAGAAAATTGAATAATATGTCGTATTTTAAATAAAAGGGTAGGTCAATTTCAAATTTTCTCGGCATATGGGTTTTTCTATTCATTCTATTCTGTTTCAAAGCATCCTGGATACAACATATATGCAATATGTATCTCCTCATTCATTTAAATATTTGTATGGTTTCCTCATTTTTAATAATTTCTGCTACATCAACAACGAAAATATATCTTATCGACATATTTAACTAAAAACCAGGGAAGTGACAGATTCCACGTCTACTATTGCAGGGGCGAGCGGCATAATAAACTAGGAATGAACATTAAAATAACCGTATTTTATTATTTAAAAACTAAATATTGTGTTTTTGACACATATGAAACTTGATTTTAAATAGTAACTGAAGCCTCAAAGCGTGTGAATAAATACAATATATTATATTAAATCGTATGTTTTCACTAAAACAAATGACACATCCTGCAAATTTAACGGTTTTTAACATTTGTAAATGCAAATTTGTCACCGTAATCTTGGCTTCAAAATTATAAGAAAATATATTTCGTATATGGAATAATTCTCCGTATTAAGACAATTTTGTGTCAAACTGAAAATTAATTTAATGATCGCGGTCTTTCTTAAGCCTGTAAACAAATAATATTCAATTTATTATAATTTTACATTAGTGTAAATATCAAAGTAAAAGTATAATCTAGTGTATAACTTCCGATGTAAATGAATAACAAAGACAACATATTTTCGTAAAAAATTGGAAAAGATGGATTAGTTTTGAAAAGGACACCTTAAACGTTATCAACAAGTGTAAAAATACAACTATTGTGAAGTTCTTTGGCTTTCCAATTCTTAGAAATTATAAGTTATACTTTGAGGAGTCATACATGCGGGTATTTTTAAATTTTACATCATTAACTCACAACTCAAGACTATGTTTACTATTTGAGTCACTAGTCACAGTTTACTAGGGATGTGAAATTATATAAAGTAAAATAAATCATTACATTTACGGGATTTATCTTCTACTACAGCTTATTACCAAATTAAAAAGGATCGCTATTAATTGGTCATTACGTAAAAAGGTGGCTTCCCAGTTTTGATGATCGTTATTGACACCATATTTTTAAACCTTTTTAATTTAACATGAAGTACTTACCGATGATGATAATGATAATATTGAAAGAAGCATACATACATAAAACCTTATTATTGCTGGTGGCCGGTGGTGTAACAAAAAATTGGGCCCCAATGCAAAATGGAAAAAAGGGCCCTCCTCTGCACATACATTATATTAGATGACATGAAAAAAACAAAAGTATATTTGTAGGCATTTATATGTATTAGCAATTGAAAAAAAACCTTGCTTCCGGTCTCTAACCCAACATCATAGCAGTGGAATTCCGTGAATATAAATAATATTTTCATGTTTTTATAATGTATATGAAAAATTATTTTTAAATTTTGTAATATCGTGTTGCAAACGTTTTGGGTCGCTATGTAATGTGAACCCCAACACACAGCATTAGCTGCAATGACATAGTTACACCACTGCTGCTGGTGTCATAACTAATGTTGTATGATCAAAAATGCTGGCGATTCCTATCAAAAACTTAAGGACTTAATATTAATGCATGTCGAGGAAACTTGAAAAATGCAGTCCGTGCAAGTCAAATCATTCTAATAAAACACTTAATGGTTTTAATTTTGGATTTTTTATTTTCACCACAAAATATAAATGTTTTAACAGGTGTAAAATTGAACAGTTTGTGATCTCATTCTGTTTAATGCTTCATTCGACTTCTCGAAGGGGTGACGGGTTCCGTCTCGTACTCAATCTCAACTCTCGGTTTCCTCGATGTCTTCTTTTCTTTACCCTTCATTATCTGGACTGATGTATCCTGAAATCAAAACAGACGTCACTTATGCCATCTATACCAAATCAAATTTTATAATACGGAACGATAATAAAATCTTCTTACTAATCTATTTACATTACTAACGAAACACATAATGATCTAACCAAATTTTCATTTTCAAAACTAATTAATATTTTTCGTCTTTTTTACCAAAATATGGGTTTTAATTATCAGAAGATAAGTGTATACTTGATTAGTTTTACATCAACACAGACTGACTGAAAGACTGCGTCCATTAAAATTATTTTCAATGTAGCAGAAAACCTCGACAGATCGACAATTGGAATAAATACAAAATACATGTCATTAAATAATTCAAACTGTCTAAAAGATAAAAATGTATTAGTATATAAAAATGTATAAGTACTTTTTAAAATATTTAAAACAAATTAGAAACTGTTTAATTTGCACATTACTTAATTTTTTAGCTACAGTTAAGAGGCAACAGAATTCCCATAAAATATATTTTCACAAATATTTTGGAAATTAGATTAGAAATTCAATATCCCTTGCACATTTGTGCGTTGATATCTTTTGAGATGAGTAAAATAATATGTAATAATCTCTGAAAATGGCAACGTAGTACATATATGTGCATTAATCATTTTAAACTTAAGCTGAAAACGAATCTGTCATAATAATTTTTAATGTGGAATATCATTGAATGATATCACACTAGGTGAGTAGATACATACTCGCATACTTTTTGACTGATCCATAACATTTATAAATAGGAATAAAAAAGAAATTTGTATGGAGAAGTTGACATGATTTATTAATTAATTAAATAAAATTAAAATAATGACAGAAAAAATTGCACTAATATTTTTTGTGGTTTCATGAAATATTTATATGTATTGAAATTATGAAATATGTGCAAATTTAAACTGGAACAGTAAGGAAAAAAGAATGAGCCTTTATATTTACCTCAATATCAGATGTCTCAGATTCAAAATCACTTGAAACAACTGCAGATTCTTTTCTTCCAGAATCACTTTCCTGTGAACAAAAAGTAATGTACAAAAAAAATTTAATAAAACTTTTAAACAATTACTCCCAGAGTGCTTGTACACATGAAACTTTGCTCTGGCATCTCAGAGATTTGGCAGTAAAGGTCAGTGTGCTTCAGTCGGCCATTCTGCCCTGTGTACACAATACAATAGTCAACAAATAACATCCCACTTTGTATTCAAATTTACACTATCCTTTACGCAAGTTTCGAGACAAGTAACATCAATGTACACACACCCTCAGTTAATATTTAGCAGCAAAAATGATATATCTAACATACAGTATTTTTAACCCACATACATTGAATGCACAATTATGCTTATATTATTATATTAATTGTCACTCAATTCTTTTTGCATTGTGTTTAACGGAACTTTGTCACTCGCATTCTTACAAGACACACAACATTTATATCGAAATGTAATATTTGAGGGCAGTGATTTTTGACTTTAAGGCGTATCGATATACTCCAGCGGCTTGTGTAGTTTTTCAACCACATATTTAGATTTTCTGACCTCTACATATATGTATGTAGCGTGTAGTAGGGCGAACTTATTAATAAATTTTGAAATTTTATTAAGTAATATTTTTAAATGCTATTAAAAAGTTTTCATAATTTTTAATCAATCAGGCAATCGATAGAACATTGTATGTTCACTTGAATCCTCTGTCTTTACTCATAAAACGAGCAATTGTGTATACATGGTAATAAAACAGGATTGCTTCATATTAAATAATCTGTAAACCAGCAAAGAAACTTATAACAAAATACAATGTATAATGTCATTAAAAATTGTAAATACTCTGTTTATTTGAATACCCATATTTCTTATTTGAGATTTTAAGATTTGTCATTATCTTGACAGTGAATGTCAGCATGTTGCGAATTATGTACATATCACCCTTGTGAACCCTTATTAAAATAACTTACAATTTTTATTGAATCTTGTAACTTTAAAATTAATTGTGTGCAACAGTTCTATTGATTTTAATAAATTTTTTTGTTTACGAAATGTGGCGATTTGTTTGAAAACCTTTATTTTTAAATACATAGAATATTTTATACTTAATTCGTTTTCTTAAACGACACCAACACATATTCGTGAAAATCCTCAATTATTTGAATAAATGGAGCATATGTAATAAGATAAAATTAGCGGAAAAATTCCAATCCCGAATACATCCCTGGATTCGGATATGAAAAATCGCGGGAAAATAATAAGCTTCAACAATTAAGGCGAACGAAGCATGAGGATTTAATAATTTTTCATTATTTTTCAATTCAAATTTCTTGCCCAATTTTGATGGAAAAGGCGAGTTCGACCGCTAATCAAATAAATGTCTATGATTTTGTTGCATAAAGTACTGGTGAATCGCTTCAAGACAACTATTTTTAATATTGGACTCGCCACACATCTTCCTTATTCAGGAGAAATTGATAAATATTCCAACACATAAAAAGCTGAAATAATAAGACATGTTTCAGTATGAAAATCATGATGTTGACAGCGGCGGTACATGCAAAAATGTGGACACAGAAACTGATCCATTTTTTAATTTTTTTTTCTAATGTTGGGTTCAAAAAAAATTCATTATTTGTAATTCGGATTATTTTTTTAATTTCGGTCCCGTGAGTTATGAATTAATGTAATTTTACTGTAATTAATTACAAACCTCATCAGTTTCCATGTCGCTGTCGGCTTCCACAAATTCATTGACATTTCTCGACCTTTGGAGTTCTTTCTCTAATTCAGGTTCCAATTCTTTTTCTTCTTCCTTTTCTGATTCGTCATCAGATTCACTCTCTCCAGAGATTTCTTCAGCTTGCAATGCACTGTCAAAGGCCATTTGTGGGAAGTTGTAAATATCATTATACTGCAAAAAAAAAGCGAATGAATAGAATCATTTAAAATATCTATGCACATATTCATACATGAAATTAAATGCATGTCTTGTCTGTTTTCTACACAACCCTACACTGTCTGATCTAGCTCAAATTTTGCGTAGTTACTCTTTAGGACCTTGTGCCAAACACACCCTCCCGCTAGCCACCTCACCCTCCTCCCACAATATAAATGTATATCATACTGAATGCCATCCATTCCATATTTTACTCAGTTGCCCTCTAGAACCCTGAGGAAAATAGTCACCCCACCCCCCTCCCCAAACATTACACCCCTCTCTTGCCTAGACATAATTTTTCATAAGTTGTTACTCTTTAAGGGCCGGTTATGTGATCAGTGGTAATTTATTACTATTAAAAAAATTGCGAAAACGGGTTGTTCGATCGTTAGTAATAAATGTAATGGTAAACTAATTCTACTCTCGAATATCGAATGGTAAAAACCAAAAATTGTTGATTAAATAAATATGGCGGACTCTTCACAGCTGTTTCAAAAGTCATCTGTCACATTGATACTTGGAAAGTTGTAGTACACAACAATTAATCATTCAATATCACGCTATTTTAGTGATGAGAGTTTGTCCGATCTCATTGTTTAATATACATTAGCACATAGACCGAAAAAATTTCACCAGCAAAGTGACAGATTTCGAATGCAAAAATAAAGCCATAGATAAAACATGATTATTCGCCTTACCACACTGTGAGGCAAGATTTTTCATCTATGCTTTGACAGTAGTAAATTTAATCTACAAAGGTTTTTTACCACGGATAATGGTAAAAAGTTACTATAGTAAAAACTTACCATGGTCAAAATTTACTACTGATCTATTTTCACCCCCTATTTTAAATAACTAAATCTGAATCCCTGCAATGTCGGGCACGGGCGGCTAATATTTTATAAAGTTCAAATTGTACAATCTGCTCACTACCAGACCAGAAACTACAAATACCTGAATGAAAATAAGAAATGAAAAATAAATAAAATATAGAGCACATGACTTACTGTTCCTTTTTTCAATCTATCTAAAAGTTGTTTTTCAATCGCATTATCAATTCTTGCTGCGACTAACGCTTTTTCTTCCCTGCGCTTCTCTCTTCTTTCTATTTTACGCTGGATCGGTATGATTTCTTTCCTGAAATAGAAATAAATATCATTTGATAATGTCACGCATTGTCAATATGCATCTGATATCTAATTATAATAATGTTAAAATAGGTGCCAAAATTATTTTTTAAACGTGAATTATATAGCAAAATATAAAATGCCTACAAATATTGACACAAAATGCTGTCAATGAAGTCTTCATTCATTGATTTAAAAAAGTACATCCAAGAGGATAGAATTCATTCTTACACTCTTCTAAGTTTTATTTTCCTCATGCGGATCAAATACTGCGTTATCTTCACCAGCCTCTGTTTGCATTTGGATTTTATAAATCCGGGCCAAAACAGAAGGTTCTCATTTATTTGATAAATGGCCTTTTCAAAATTACGTGACAGCTTTACTTTCTCCCATGACTTCCCAGGAAACATTGATCTAAAAAAAAAACAAAAATGTGTATATTAATAATTATTTATAAAAATATTAAGTAATCCGCCATTATAACATTTTTACATGGTACCAGTGATCCCTCTAAGCACATGAAATGTCGCCACATACTACACAGAATACTCCACGCATTGTTTTTACAAAGTCAATAAATATTAAAATATCTTTCTAATTATCTCTGAAAGATTTGTGACACTAATTGTTTAAACATAAATTACCCTGGATAATTGGTACTTATACCGTCAAGAGGCCATCTATGTGTTTGGGACTTTGTCTCAAAATATTTAATGGTTCAGTATTTAATAAGATCAACTGTTTATTTTACCACCTGAAAATTTTTAGTTTATTTTAGACTAGTGAAAAAAAATATGGTTACCTTTCAGCAGTCTTCATAAAAAGGTAAATAACACCATTTTCCTCTCGAACTGTGGCATATTTGCTGTTTGCCAACGGACATGACGCCCTGTTGCACAAACCTGTCAAGCTGTATTCATTCCGGCAAAACTTTTGTGTTTTAGTACTGAAATTAGAAATCACATTAACTGTACCATCAATTGTATCATCAATATTTAAAGTTACCTTATGTGCACGATTAATTTATCAAATAATAAATTTTTGAAATGCTAAATTCGATGATTTTATAACATTTAACCAATAATAAAATAAAGCAAAGGACCTATGATAAAATAATTCATGCTGTATGTGAATACGTTTTTGCAAAATTTAATTCAATAAAAATCACATTTCTGACATAAACATTAAACAAAAAAGATTGCCAACTTACTTAACTTTATGTGAACAGAAAGTATTGTTGATTATACTCCAAACAACCTAAAATGAAAATCAATTATTAAAAACAATAAAATAGACATCAGTTTACATATTATATTGTGTCGGCACTATTAAATGTTGATTAATAAATAATTACACAAATATACTATTTATTACACTCTTTGTAAAACAATATTAAGGAATACTAACGTCATCGTGCTGCATTTTTTTGCCGTTTTAAATTAAGAAATAAATAATCACTTCAAAACATTTAATGCCTCTCTAACGACACCACGCGCGATGTGGAAACCTAACCCCAAAATATTGACCACTGACCATAATATATTGACTGTCAAAATAGTCTCGTCCTTATCTATGGTCAAAATCGCAATATTGCAATGCTACCATCTAACTATTTTTAATGTAGAAAACCACAGAGAATTATTATTAAGATTATAACGGATAAATTAATTTAAAAGCAGGCAGTTTCTTTTAATGTATTTTTAAATAATTCAGATAGTATCACTCGTATTATTTCACTTATAATATGTTGTTAACTGTTTATAGAAAATATAACTTTACATAAAAAATAATGTAAAAGCACATGAACTGGCCACTAAATTTAATAACTGGTTAACAAAAGTGCAGTAATTGGAAAAGGCGTAAATTCAAAAAATTAAATCGACTCCAATGGATATTAGAAATCAAAATTTCATCGTATCGTATTTACATACAAAATAGAACACCTTAATTTTATACAAATTATATATTTAATTTGAATATTTTCAAAGTACAGGATGAATATAATATTCCAAGCCAATGTTGTTTTTGAATAACTAGGAAATGAAACACAATTTTTTAAATTCGTTTTTATATATCGATTATTTGGTTTATTACAATTACGTATGAAATATGACATTGGCCAAGTGCCCGCCTCTGGCAGTGGCACAAATGCTCTTTTACCCATTATTTTCATAACATTCTCACACACTTCACGTGTTATTTCAGAAATTTAATTTCGAATATTGTCCTATAGCATCGGAATTGTTGTTGGCTTATTATCGTAAACTTGTCCCTTCAAGTACCCTCACTGTAGTCGTGAGCCGTCAAATAAGCTAATCGAGGAAGCTATTCTATATCATCACTTTTTTCCATTCAGCCACCAAGAAGTTTTCCAACATGTGACGATAGCGATCACCATAAATGGTTACAGCATTGCCTCTTGCATCCTGAAAGAACCCACACGGCGTCATATAGTAACTCTGCATGGGTATAAAGGTCACTGGTGTATCAGTTGAGGATGGCACGTGATAAACACCAAAATAATCGCGAAACTTTATCTTAATCTTCGTGTATTTACAATTGAACGATTATTTAAAAAAAAAGTTTTAATAACTTCAACATGTTTTTGAAACGTTATATGCTTCATATTAAATTGTAATTAACTATTCTCTATGATTACTAAATATAAATTGATAAATATGTACTAAACTAAAATGGTGGCCAAACAAAATCGGCCTGGAACATAATATTCATCCTGTATAAATGTTGTTGGCTTATTTCTAAGAAGAGTCTACAAAAGAATAACCTTAGTGAAATCAAATCTTCAAATCCTTCATACAATTTTTAAATTAACGTAGTAGAAAACAAATTTACTCTTATGTGAGTAAATTTGCTATAAAACTTGTTGAAACATTTTATTTAACGTGTTTGCTAAAATTTCTCAGTACACATTTCAAATTGAGCAAACAGTACACATTACAAATTGAATTTATTTAAAGTTAATATATAACAATAATAATGTTATATCAATAAATACAATACAACTTAATATCTTTAAAAAGTGGTTGTCTAAATTAAAAAATTTAATAATTTAAAAAGCCCATTACTGTACTATTAACTCCAATACAGATTTCACAATCAAACGATTACATAATTTATTACATTATACATCCTACATATGCACGAATATTAATTTTTATTTAACGATTGAGTACTTTGGATTGATAAACGAGTTAATGCTATATGTTCGTATATGTGATATATAATAGGTATATATCGAGTAGCTTGTTGGTGTAGTGATTAAAACTCTGGCCTAGTGATTTAGTGGTCGGTGGTTCGCGCCTCGTTCCAAGACTCAAGCAAGTTAGTACTATTTTCTTAACGCAAGCGTTTAGCTTAGTTTGAAAATAGTAGGAATATTGATGTGACATGTATTCCATGTACGCATCTATATATATTTTTTAAATAAAAAATATTTCATAGTGCTTAGCTAAACCACTACTGATAGTTTATTTTTTTATATTTATTTTGTATTTATTGTTATAACTAAATAAACAAATAAAAGTAATATCGCTTAGAAAGCACTCGTAAGCACTCAAAACTCTGACATTTATATAATTTCAAACATAAAAACATTCTATCGGCGTCGGTATCGTATTATAGGTAGATACTTTGAAATCTATCAACCATAAATATTTATTGTTTACTTTAATACTATAATGTTGCAATCGTGATTTTTAAATTTCCAAAGAATACGTTTTTCCCCGATAGACTTTTGGGAGTGGGTAGAAAATATTGGGGTCGCTATGTAACATTTGAAAAATATAAAGAATTCCAACTTCAAATAGAAAAATTAAGTGTAGTTTCAAAAATGGCTGACAATATTAAAGTAGTCATTAAAGTGCGTCCTTTAATAAAACGTGAAATCGATGACAATTTGCAAAAGCAATGGACCGTTTCTGAAAACACTATTTTTCCGTTTGAACAGTCAGGAAGAGATGGAATAGGATCGTTTACATTTGGTAAGTATTATTATTTGTTTGTATTACGTACTTGCATAATAAATACATAAATGTTTATTATACATTTTAAAAATTTTAGATCATGTATTTGACGACACAAGTCTTACTCAAGATGTTTATGAAAAGGTTGCCCGACCAATTGTCGAGGCTGCTGTTGAAGGAATGAACGGTACTATATTCGCTTATGGCCAAACATCATCAGGGAAAACCTACACCATGATGGGAGATGCCGCTTCCCCGGGCGTGATTCCTCTAGCCATATCAAATATTTTTCAAACCATTGAATCTAAAATTGACAGGGATTTCTTATTGAGGTATTTAAAAAATGTACATTATATTGAACAACTTTAATGCAGTTTTTTAAAAACCACAACAAATCTTCACTAATGCATTTGATTCTTCAAATATGACCATAACTGTTGACAGGAGGCATTTTCACATTCTGTGGTCACCGACAATGTGGAAAAGTGCTCAATGGACTTAACGATTGACATTAGATTCTACGTATCCTACAAAATGAGATGGATTGCCGTGGCTTAGAAGTATTATGAATACATTTGACGAATGAGTCATTAGAAAAGTTTAGTAATAAAATGGATTAAATTAAGTAAATTTTCCTAATGCGTACCTTATAGTCAAACAAGCCAGTTTCACTTGGATAAACCTTGTTAGTCAATTATGATGAAAGAATGCATTCAAATGGTTGCTCGACACAGTATTTTATGCTGTATTCTAAATATTGATTGTGCATTTACACTTTTTAAACACTTAAACATGATTTGTATATTTTATAAATTAACAAATATTTTACTACTAATATGCCAGATGTGCAAAAAATACTAATTGACATATTTTCATCTTTACATTACTAAAACCTTAATTATTGTTTGATATTCTGTTGAAATCATCGAATCAGCTATGTAATGTTGATAAATATTATGATTTCATGCATTTAGGTAGTTGCCTAATGAGATTTCAAATAAATTTTCTAAAATTATAACCTAAAAATTTTGCCAACACAGCCTTCGTTAAAATATTTTAAATGTATAAATGATTATGCTGTATTGCTTACTGTTGAAAAGATGTGGTAATCCGTTATTCTTATTTGCATTGTTACATACTGTACACAAATTAATTTATTGTGGTAAACCATGTTATTTCCAAATTTAAAGCATATAGTATTTATTTCAATCAAAGAATAATACAATTAGTCTAAATTGGGACATTCCACACAATTATTTCTGTATTTATTAGTTTTATTACTGCATATCTTTTTCGAATTCCATGAAGTTCAATTATAGTATCATTGAAAACCTGAGGTATCTTCATATTATAACAGTTATGTTGTAATCATGATAAACATTTAAAAAATTGACAATGCAGCAGAATAAGACCAAATTCTAAAAATTTGCCTGCTGTCCATTGTAAATAGGTATAAAATATGTGTTACCGGTGTTCCACAATAATTTAAACTAATGGCAATTGTACATCAATGCACTTGTACCCCTGAAGTTGAGATTTTTAATTCTGCAATTGCTGAAAACACGCCTGGCTTGTCCATATAAAAATACGCACCATGCGCAAGACATGAGACGTCTTACATCAATAGCATACATAACACATCACATCTATCCAGTTTTTATCAGCAACAGGTGTAGGTTGTTTGTTTCATGCACATTAATGAATTGTAAATAAATATTTGGTATTTTATAGTGTATAACGGTTTCCAAAGTTTCACTGTATATTTATTTCCTTCTCTTAGAGTTATTCTGGATATATTTTATAATTGAGAACCGTCAGTGTATTGTAATGTTTGTGTTTGTGTAATGTCAATGTATGTGTTTTCAATCAGTTTATTGTTTCAATATTATTGAATTCTGACCTCAACTATTTATCAACTCAATTTAAATTATTCTCGTGTTTTTTCAACTGTATAATAATAATATTTTTTGAAAATTATGACATTCACGGAAGAATGATTAATTAGAATATTTTTAATATTTAAATCAATAATTTTATGGTTTATATTTTAACAATGAATATAGAATTCTTCTTATTTCAGAGTGTCCTACATTGAAATTTACAATGAAAGAATAAGGGACCTACTTGATGTTAGTAATGTGGATTTAAAAATCCACGAAGATTTTAATGGACAAGTTATTGTCAAATGCAAAGAGGAGGTCACCAGTAAACCAAATCAAGTTCTTGAATTAATGAGAAAGGTATATACAGTAAAATCGCATTTATTAAAAGTTAAGAGGACCGAAAATCAAGGAAAAAGTTCTAATAACACCTTAGGATAATGCAAATAAAATTTCAAAAATAGATCAACAAATTCATTTGATAGGGTCCAAAAATAGCTTTGAATAATTATATATATTTGAATATATTCGATTTATAAGTACAATTTAGTATGAAAACTTCCCAAAGGGACCACATTCTGCTCCAAAACTTTGACTTGTGAAGAATTTTGAATGAACAGGATTTTACTGTAATAGTTTTATAATTACTATTTAATGTTAAATTAATGAGAAATGTTGCTACTGCTAAGTTATTTCACTGTATACTTCATAGCTTACAAACTATCAGCTATTCGCTAGTACAGTGTATCAAATTAAATGCACTCATGATGTTCAATTTATTTTTAAATAATTTTACAAAATTTGTATAATATCATCAATATTCAATATTATTTATTATTATACTTTATCTTACTTCTAGGGGGATAGAAATAGGAGCACAGGAGAAACTCAGATGAATGAGAGAAGTAGCCGATCGCATACAATTTTTATTATTGTAAGTGTGTAAATTTTTTAATGCCCTCCCATATAAAATCAAAACAAAAAAAATATAAAGCATTCAAATCGCAAATCAAACAAATACAGTAAAACCGCGATATAACGAAATCCAAGGGCCCAAAAAATAAAAATTCGTAATAACGAATTCCCACATATAACAAAATAAATAAAAAAAATCCTACTATATATTACGCGCCGTCGCAAAAAAATGTTGCGCGGCTTCAAAAAACATCGCAAATTCTGCAAACAAAGGAGGAAGAAAGCCATAGGGAACTGAATACCTACATATTTTTAGTAGTTTTGTTATTAAAACAGATAAGCAAATGGATAATCAAAGGAATTAAATTAAGAACAGAACCTTATTCAACACCAATTGGAAGATATTTTTGTAAATTCCAGAATATTGCAAACACAAAACAATATTTTGATTGTGTTTAAATGTAGAGCCGCTTCAAACATAGTTTTGGGCATGAAACTATGTTTTAAACTATTGTTGTTAAAAATAATTCAAAAATAAAAAATTTACAGTTGAATCGCGGCATTTTTATAAAATGAGTCGTATATAAATTACGAAGGTACTTACCGGTAACGGCGGCAACCACTTCAAAATATAATCGTTAAAATTGTTCACTTAAAAATTATTGTTAACATTGTTCACTTAAAATCATCGTTAACATTATTCACATAAAATAATCTTTAACATTGTTCACTTACAATAATCGTTTATTTACCCCTGTTTAGTTTTAACATTTCTTTCACTGTCTCGTATAATTATTTTAGCCAATACATCGCAGTGGAAAAATGCATCCACCGGTAATTCTGGTCTTCCCGATATGTATCGTTGGAGAACATCTAAGGCATGAAAAACTTCGGAAGTTGACGGTAACGAAGCAGATGAGATTTCATTGCTTTCCTCATTCAATGTGTCATTTTTGTCCTCATCACTCGTCTCAGATACCGTAATGCGAGGCGCGGGAACATACAAAGCAGACGTTATCACTTCATGGTCGTAAGAAATAAAATCATCGTAACTTGTAGATCTCAACAAAATTCTTTCACCCGTTGTTAAGCTCGCTTGAGGAGCGTCAATTTCATCTACGGGCAGCGAAGAAAACCCACACTTTTTAAAACAATTCGCGATTGTTATAGATGTTACCGATTGCCATGCTATACTCATAGCTCGACATGCATCCAATACCATCCATTTTCTTAAGTTTTCTACAGAACAGCCATTGTTTACCTGTATAATACAGGAATGCAATAAACTTTTTCTGTAATGGCTTTTGAAGTTCTGTATTATTCCCTGATCTAGCGGTTGGAGAGCACTCGTAGTATTAGGAGGTATGAACAGAAATTCTATATTTGGCGCAACAATTTCCGGTGCGTAATGTGCTGAACAATTATCCAAAATCATCAATATTTTACGATCTTGTGCTGCCATTTTTCTCTGCATCATAATAGCAAAGCTCTTAAATATTTTCTGCGTCATCTACGCTTTTTTATTATGGCTATAAGTAACAACGGGAAAAGTGCTAAAAGTAAGGCATCTAAAGCATCGTGGTTTTTCATATTTGTACACAACGCGGCCGTCAGGCGTTCCTTGCTACGTTTTCCTCCATGACATCTCTCTCCTTTAAGAGTTAGTGTCCGATCCGGCATCATGTTATAAAAAACACCAGTTTCATCCATGTTATAAACATTTTTTGCGTCGTATTTCTCCCAAATATGCCGATTGTTTGTTATCCAGCTCGAAACTTCCTCTTCATCAACTTTTTGGGAATCGCCACAAACCGCGAGGCAAACAATGTTGTGTCGCTTTTTAAAGCGATCTAACCACCCAGTTGATGCCTTAAAATCAATTCCCATCTGATGAGCCAACGACTTTGCTTTCTCAATAAGCATTAAACCAGAAGTAGATATATTCGCTGATCGGATTTGGGAGAAATACTCGAACAGTTTTTCTTCCAATTCTTCATATTTGGCAGGCCGTACACGCTGTTGGGAACCGCTCGCCTTACATCTATCAAACGCATCTTCAATCTTCTTCCGATTTTTTAAAATTGTGGAGAGAGACGAAACCGGAATAGCATATTTTAGGGCTATCTTGCCTTTACTGTCCACTTTGTTATCGATGTCCTTCAATATCATTATTTTTTGTGCGATGGTTAAAGTTTTGCGGGAATTATCACGTACTGAAGCCATTTTAAGGTTTCACAAAATATTAGGAAATGTACTTTAAATAATAAATTACGCTACACTAGTATGTATACGCAGATTTCAGTAAACACACGAAAACAACAGTTAATAGAAACACAAAATGCCGTACAAAAATAGTCCATAAAATATTTTAACGAATTATTTATATTATTAACGAGTTCACGCGAAAACAATTGTCAAACGAAAATGAATTTATGTAAATATTCAGTTTGGTCATGCAATAATCGCGTTAAAAGCGGAACAAACTTAACTCTACAGACGTTACACTGAGACTGACATTCCCAATAAGTACATACTGCAACTTTCGGGGGGTTCCTGTTAATTTTTGTATTTTCCATCTGTTTGGGTCTGGGATTGCAATACATATTAGAGGCGTATGGCGTACATAAAACGTGTCCAAGTGAACGCCGCAAGAATTATGTCAAATGGTTTTATGGGCCTACTATGAACCCAAGAAAAAGTTTGAATTGTTTTACTACCTTGTCGGCAGACCGCCGCGCACCGCCGAAAAGGCCATAAAACCGTTCGCATACGGCAGATGCAGCGGCGTGGCTTTGTAAGTGCGAAATAATATTTTCATCTTTTAACATTTTTTTATTTCGTTATAAATTTACGTAAATGTATTGGCATTTTTTCGTACAGGACAAAAATGATTTTGTTATAAATATTAACGGGATTTCGTTATATAAATGCATTTTTGTATGAAAAATTGGTTTTAGGGACTAAATTTCGATTTTTTTTTTCGATATATGTCATTTTTCGCTATATCGGGTTTTGTTATATCGCGGTTTTACTGTATTAGAAAACTCAAGAAGACAGCAATTACAAGTTCTAATTTGATTATGTTTATGTATATGTATTTAATAATTTAATTATATATTAGTGATGAGCTCAAAATCATGAACTATGAATCAATCACTGATATTTTTGAGTCACACTCACTATCAGTTATTGAATATCTGGTAATATTGTGATTCATTTTTTTTTTTTGTTAAATATTCAACTAATTTTCTGACGCTGCTGTCCAAATCGATTATCACTTGAATCAGCGCCATCTATTGGAATCTGTTGTTGATAATGTTTTTGCTAACTTGCTGAAAACTTAATTTTACTTTGTTTGTGTTTTCATTTTACATTTTGTAAGTGTATGTGCAGCAATTTTTTACCCCCAAAATTTTTTTAAATACTTAATTTACTTTAATTTTTTACAAGATAATTATCATAATAATAATTAAGTTAAAGCCTTCTTTATGGAGCCATACTTTCTGTTATCTGAGTTATGTCATTATTAAACAAGCAATTTATGGGTTATTTGTTATAAGTTATTTATTATTAGTATTTAAGTTTCTTTAAAGTTTTTTTGTTATAAGTTATTTAAAAGAAATTATATATATTTTTTAAAGTTTTTTATTATAAGTTTTTCATAATTTTTTAATAAGTTTTTTGTTATAATTTTTTTTTTTTTTTTAAAGTTTTACATAAGTTTTTATTTTATTTTTATAAATCATTTATATTTTTGTATAAGTTATTTATTAATTTATATATAATCATATTATATATTGTCATTAATATTTGATATATCAGTGATTCTATCCGTGATCGAAATCGGTTTTGTGAATCATGATCACACTCACAACTCACGCTCTGCGGCCTCACTGATATTTCGATAGTTGATATTATGTCAGTAATTGTTAACCGTGACTACTGTGATTGAAATTGGTTTTGTAAATTATGATCACACTTACAATTCACGCTTTGCAGCCGCACTGATATTTCAACATTATATCAGTAATTGTTAACCATGACTACCTTGATCGAAATCGGTTTTGTAAATTGTGATCACAATCACACTTTGCGGCCGCGCTGATATTTGATGTATCAGTGATTCTTAGCTGTGATTCCGCATATGCGTAAATAAACAGTGATCAGTCACAATATTACTTGTTCATATTTGAATATGAATCGTGATTTGACGCATGTGCATTTGAGACGAAAATATTTATGAAGGAATGAATTATAATCCGTGATCAGCGCCATCTAGTACATTCTGCCAAAACGTTTTACGCATATTAGGTGAGAATTTTAACGAAAAATAAATTTACATTTTTTAATCTTTTCATTCTCTTTGCGATGATATTAAATTAGATTTATATTAATATTTATACTAGAATATGTTTTTTACGCAAATGAAGTTTTAATAATAGAAAAAATATGCAATTTTTTTTATTTCGTGTATTGCACATTAATGATGTAACTAATCTCAGTCACAGTTTTCAATCACTGATATTATTGAATATCAATCATAATCACACCAGTGAGTCAAAAGTAGCATTTTTTCTCATCACTATTATACATATATCTTACTTCTATACCTATCTTTACATTATTTTAAACTTAAATATTTCCCAATTCAAACACGAAAATTGATTTCTCTATTAGTAATTCTGATTTCTCTTGAGTAATTCTGTGCAAAAAATAAATAAATAATTATTATTAAGGAGAACACATTCTTATTGTGAAGTTGTAACTATTCAGAACATAGGTCCTGTGATGTTTTAAATACTTATTTAATGTATTATAAATATATGCATATAAAATAAATTTTGCTGAAAAATATTGTTTTTGCGCTACCGGGATTCAAACCACTACCAATTGTGTTATAGCGCCAGTATTTTTCATGACAAATTTTCAAGCCTATATGTTACACTTTTTCAAATTAATACATCTGTTGTTCCATCATTTGAAAGCCATCTACATTGTTTTTACAGAATCTCAAATACCTTTGAGTAAACCGATTTATAATTAATACATTAAATAAGTATTTAAATTATAATTAACCCGATCCTCGCTACGCGCATCATATGATGCGAGAAGTAATCGCATCTCTCAGCGCGGTGCGCATCATATGATGTTTTCAACTTATTTCGTCATGTACTACGTGACAGTGCGGCAAATCGAGCAGGAAAATATACCAAAAATTAGTTCGATCCGTACTGTTGCTGACATCTTGCGTTAGTCAAGTGAAATATTGTTATTTGTTTATATAAATCAGTTTAAAAACGAAGACATTTGAAACGCCGTCGCTGAATTACGCCATCTTGAAACGCTGAATTATCGTCCTCATCACGTGTTCGAAGTCACTAGTATTTGTCGGAACTATGCGTTAATACAAAATATTGACATCGCGATCTGTATTTTGTGGACAATTGAATCAATATATTGTATCGGAAAATACATTTATTATTACTACGTGATCTTATTTAAAATGGTGTTTACATTTGAAATGTTGATATTGTTCTGACTGCATTTGTCTTTTGAGGATGAACGGTTATATTTTCTGACAATATTCTTTTACTTTTATTTAGAAAACAGAAGCTTGTATTGTGCTACGTATATTTACCAAAATTATTTAAATTTAATAATTGTATACCTTTTAAAATGGCAGGCCGTAGACTTGCGGAGAAAGAAATATTTGAAACATTTTTAGATGTGGACTCCGATTTAGAAATATGTAAGTGAAGATGAGCAAGATGAAATAATTAATGAAGATGTCAGTTAAAGTGAATCTACTCTTTTCGTCAATTGGGATAGTAGCCCTCACTTATTTGATTTTAAGCACAAGAAAAATACTAAAGTGTGTGGTACAGTGCGTAAAACACGGAAAGGTTTTGAAACACAGAAACCACATTTTGTAAATTAAAAAAATGTGAAATGGACACCAAATATCGTGGACCTCTTTTAGCATTAAAATGGCGCGATAAAAGGGAAGTCCACTTTCCAACAATCTTACATGACGATTCCATGGAAACAACAGCCGGAATACATTGGTCAACCTAATATTAAACTGAAATGAGTCAAGTGTATGGATTTTGTGGATTAAGTGGACATGACGTTGAGTAGTTTAAATTGGTTACGGAAAACAATAAAGTGGTACATGAAAGTGGCTTTCCATATAATTAATTTGATTTTATCAAACTCTCAACTACTTTAGAAAACGATAACAAATAAAAATCGACGTTATTGTATTATTTATTACATGAGCGGACATCTCTGAGGTCGGCACTTGACTTGTGATTTCTTAATGTTTACATATTCTAGCCATATGGGTGCTCTTTTGCTTATTTATGTATTCCAAAGGACTTTATGAGACTTAAACATTATTTCCAAACAACCATAAGAAATGTTAAAAAAATACACCGTAACTGCATTTTGTAGATCGGCGCAGCAATCCGATTGAACAACATCGCTATGAACATATAAACAATGTGATTGTATTGGTCACCGTGTGATAATTCGTAAGACAGTGGCTTTTTCTGAGATTGATTATGTTTTTCAGTCAATATTTACATTATCTTAAGGATTTGAACATCTCAAGTGATTGTTTATATTAACAACATTATCTATGAAGCCCTATCAAGTAATATAGTACACAGGATGCCTAAATGTCATTTTAAAACTGGTGTTCAACCAAATACACGGCTTTCGAAAAGAGGCCCGCGTAGGGGGGTATAGTACATTTGTTTAGCGGCTGAGAGGTTAATTATATTATGTATATACAATATATATACAAGTGTAAAATAAATTTTAATAAAAAAATATATACTTTTAAAATTAGCAATATTAACTTTGTGGTTAAAATTCATATATTTATTTATTATCTTTGTTTTATTAACCACTTAATTGAGTTTAAATACATCTACCGGTTTCAAAAAATACTTTGAGTTATGACGTCCTGAAGAAAATTGTATTTTTTGAAACCGGTAGATGTATTTAAACTCAATTAAGTGGTTAATAAAACAAAGATAATAAATAAAATTATATTAATTTCGCAGTACCGCCAACATAAATGAATTTATGATATTGATTTATGGATGATAGATGTTTGTATTAATTTCTAAATACTTGTGCAATGCTAGTGTAAGCCTTGAGAAAACTCTGCTGTTTTCTGATTAGATATGTTGTCATCAACAGATTACTGCTGTTTTTCAGTTTAAAATTGCCAGCTAATATTAGTACCATAACGGAGAGCACGGATCACATATAGATTTAAATTACGGAAATCTTCTCTGATGATTCTAAACCGTGACAAGTTTAAATAAACTCCCAAAATATGAGTGAGTGACCATGAACATTTATTTGGAAAGTATTTCTCTTGATTAATTTCCAATGTAATGGATATTTTTAGATAATAGAGTCTCGCCGCCACGTATCTCCGGGTGAAGAAGAAGAAAATTGTGTGAATGTGTCCCAGCTAAATCTGGTAGATCTGGCGGGTTCGGAGCGGGCGGGACAAACAGGAGCAACTCGCTTACGGTTGAGAGAGGGAGGTCACATCAACAAATCTCTTTCTACTCTAGGAAACGTTATCCGCCAGTTATCAGATGCACAGGGTGATACCAACAGGTAAAAGTTTCCATTATTTTCTGCTTTATTTGCATTTCAACTTTTTCATTGAATAAAATTCATCACGGACTACTTGTAGTCCCGGACCAAAATGCAAATAATACACGACTCCAGGGTCCAGAAATCGCTTGACATAACATGTTTCTCAACTAAATAAAGGTTTCTTGTGTCCCTCAGGTTCATCAGTTTCCGAGACAGCAAACTAACCAGAATTTTACAAACGTCGCTTGGTGGAAATGCGAAAACTGGAATCATATGTGCCGTCACTCCCGCTGTTCTGGATGAAACATATTCAACTCTAACGTAACTATCTCCATAATTGTATAACCTTAGAACCTTGTTAATTCTATATTTGGCCAAAAAAAAAATTTAATTACGTAAAAACCAATTAATTTGATATTTGCAAATTCACAAGCAAAAGTGAAATTGGTGACAGTACAAAAATTAAACAATTTTTTTTAAAATCACAAATACCAAATGAAAATAAAATTAATATGGATCAAAATAACTGAATATTTGCAAAACATAAAAATATGTGCTAATGATAGAAAATTCAGTAAAAGTAAACTCAAACTTACTAGTAAAAGTAAATTTGAGTAGCTTATAGCTTATGGGTTAAGACGCTGTCCTAGTAATCTAGTGGTCAGGGGTTTGAGCCTCATCCCAGGAAACCAGCAAGTTCTATTTTTATAGTACATATCTATTTAAAAAATACATATATTGTTGCGAATACTCTATGGTTGAACACAAATTACCAGTTTCTTTTTATGCGTATTTAAAACTTTTTTCCAGGCTTAGTCAGATCTAAATGAATGTTTTCAATTTTGAAAATACTCAAGAATTGTTCATATTTTGAGCTTATTAAAATAACCCAATGCTGTGAGTGGGATATTGAAATTCATTATTTAGAAACAATTAAAATAAATTGATTTCACATTTTGATCACTTGTCAAACTGTTCAATTAATATATTATAAATGTGTATTAGTTTATAACACAAAGGAGGGATTCAGAATTTTCGAATTAATGAAATATATTCAGTATATTGTTGTAAAATGTTGAAGTTGAGTTAAGTTCTATTGTTTTGTGTCTTTTTGGTGTTCTGATTGTATATTTGTAATTCTATACAATGATTACATTTCTATAGATTTGCCATGTGTGCCAAAGCAATAGAAAATAAACCAAAGGTGAACGCTGTCATGAGCGATGCCACTCAGATCAAGAGACTCACAAAAGAAATGAGAAACCTGCAAGAAGAGCTCGAGTCCAAAAAACATTTAGAGGTTTGTTTTTCACTTTGTTTCTTTGTTACTGATAGTTAAATCTCGTTTATTTGAAATTCACCACAAGTCGAAGTTTTGAAGCAGAATGTGCTCCCTCTGGAAAGTTTTTATACTAAATTGTACTTATAAATCGAATATCGTTATTCAAAGGTATTTTTAGACCCTATCAGATGAGTTTATCAATCTTTTTTTCGCCAATGCGATTTTTTTTGTCACATGTCCGTAATCTACAAAATACATGTATCTGTAAAATGTCAAAGTCCATCCAAATGGGTAGTATCCGCCTCTATGCCGATTCATGGCGCTTAAAGATTGTTTTTTCACTCATTTTTAGTATACTAAAAAAAGATGACGAACATATCTAGTGCATCCTCGATTTTTAAATCTTTATATTCCTTACCGCGACACTTAAAGCACACACTTTTTTTTCTCGCTTGTTTTCTTTACATTAGAAAAAGATTGCAAATATTATCTTTGCGCCTTATAGGTAACGTAATTCTTCCAGTTTCTGTGAATGTCAGTGCTTGCTAATCTTCTGTTCCATATTAATACCATCATAATTTATGTTTACGTAGCGTTTGTATATTTTGTTGTACAAACGCTAGTACGTGGTTGTGTTCCTCAGACTTTTCCGTGTTTTGTAAATTATTTAATTTGTACTCATTTTAATAGACATTTCTTTTTCTATTTAAGTTTAGTGTCAAGGAATTTTGAAGAATGCGATTGGTGTTTCTCAGATTTTCTCATGTCTTGTTAATTATTTTATTGCCATTATTTTATATGTAAAAATAATTATTTGTATTTCTCTAATATTTACGTGTTATGGAATGTTTTGCGTTCCTTAGACTTTTCCGTATTTCATTCAATTTAAATTTAAATATTTTTATGATTTTGATGATAATTTTATAATCTCGAAAACAGCACGATTGCAAAACTCGTACAAAACGCCAACAGTTGCTAAAAAATCAAATTAATACAAGAGATTTTCAAAAAATATTATCCAAAATAAAATTAACATAAAAATACACGACCCCATTAACAAAGTTGTCAACAATATTAAGCTAAGCATGATGACAAATATAACTTTAGAAATATCATGGAGGGAAAAAGAGTAAGGAAGCGGAGATAGAAGAAAACAAGACGTCACTGGCAAGTGCGAAATGCTGCCGCGACCACCTCAAAACAAAGTTTTAAAAGCGCAAAAAGATAGTTCATTATAATCAGGTTTTTTAAAATAATATGATTTGTTTACGCTGTATTTTGACAGCATGTTTGTTATTTTTAAATGTGTGTATATTGGTATATATAATTACTTCAAGTTATAACGAAAAAAATAGAGTTTTTGAAAATTCTATTTTGATTATCGTAAATCGTTATACAAACTTTTTTTCTTGATTTTCGGTCCCCTCAACTTCGAATAAACGGAATTTTACCGTACATTCATTGCAATTTTTATTTTACAGTAAAAGTTCTTTAATACAAAATTGAGAGGACCTAAATTTAAAATAAACGAATTTTGAAAATAGAATTTCATAGAAAGTTTTCAAAACATCAACATATTTTCTAAACATTTATAATTGTACTTTCTCTAAACATTTTTAAATACATGTATATTTGGCCAATATTGTATTCATTTTTGTCAAAGTGCCCATCTCTATTTCGTCAACTCTGACTTTTGCCACATATTAACAAGCACCTTGAATTAAATCTGTGGAGCCAACCATTGGAGGATCCAAAATCATTAATCCCCAATTTATTAACCAATAAATGTCCTTGAGAAAAAAATTAAAATAGCATGCTTTCCAACTCTTCATGTTTTGCCGAGCAAATGCGCCGACGCCTGTTACTTTCTTTCAACTTATGATATGATTATTCAATTTTGGCGTGATTTATCAAAATCGTTAAAACGGTCGAGTCGGCAATAAAATATGATAAATTTTCAAATTATAACGAATTTCGAAATAAAATTTGTATTAACGAACTTTTACTGTAAACTCTTCCTGGAAAAAATATTTGTATTTAATGGTATCTAAATCTACAATATCTGGTAAATCTCTCTAATTTATACGCATCTATGTATTTTGACACACAATTTGTATTCTTATTAATTGTTTATTTGTTACATAACAGGTTGACTCACAAGTCTTTTGTGTTTTTTTTTTACTTTCTCTCATTATGTACTCTTTAAAAACTAAAAATATATTTAGAGTTTATTATGGTTTATTATGTTTATTAGAGTTTATTATGGTTATTAGTGTTTATTATAGGTGTGGGAGATAAAGTAATATGTTATGATTTCTTTGTGCAAACTCTAGTACCTGTAACTTTAGGTATGCTTCGATAGGTATCCTCCTTGAAGCATACCAACCCTTAATTAATCTTTAATGTCAAAATAATAAATAATTAATTTTATTGTGTCTCTACCATTGCATTACAAATATTGTCACTAAAAATTTTAATTAAAGTAAAAAATTTTGCAAAAACAGATTTTATCATTAGTAAAAAAATATTTAGTTCTCAAAATTACATTTTGTAGTAAACTGGTTTTACTTTCCAATATCTGATAATAAAAATTAGAAAATATGCCGGACTTTTCATAGCCGTTTCAAAAGTCATCTGTCATATTAATACTTATATACGACAATTAATTATTCAATATCTCGCTATTTTATTGATGAGAGTTCGTTCAATGATAATCTCGTTGTTTAACATTAGCACATAATCTGAAAAAATTTTGCCATTAATAACAAATTTCGAACGGAGAGCCGAATAAAGCCACAGATAAAGCAGAATATAGAGCACATTTCATGATTGCCACACTGAGAGGTGAGATTGTCTGACCATCTTTGACAGTAGTAAATTTGATGTACCAACAACACGCAAAGGATTTTTACTACAGGCGTTAGTAAAAAGTTACCATGATAAAAATTTACTACTGTGATCACACAACCGGCCCTAAAATGTGTCATTCTAGTGAATTTCGGTTTTAATTATAAAGCGCATATTAAAAGGCAATTTATATTTTTGAATACCACCAAAATCATTGCACATACAGGGTGTCCCATACGTCAACATCATCCCTTGGAGAGCTAATAGGTCAACTCATGACTGAACAGAATATTAAAACATGACCTTAGTAAAAAATCATTAGTTTTCAAGATATTAGCATTTTTATGAATTTCGTGAAAATCGACACCTTAGATCAGTTTTTCGAATGCCACAGTTACAAAATTCTGTATTCTAAGATTCTAATTTTTGTTACGCAACCCTGAATAGCCCTGCTATTAATCACACATGAAGAATGTAAACTTATTAAGAGGATTTCACCGTATTATGCGTGATATATACCTATATCTCCTAAAGACACATTGATATGTTCATTTACTTACTTTAGTTAATTGAAATAAGACTTTTTCACTTAGTAATAAAACAATGAAAAATCTTTCCTAGTCTGAGATAATTTTCATACCAATTCACTAGTGTATGCCTCTTGAAGAAATACTATACTGTACACCAGAATCTTTTGTCTCGGGAGTTTGCCAACCCCCTGGGCTAGTTCAACAGTGCAATGTAATCTCTGCTATGTCATCAGGTGGACAACAAGAGGCTTCAGGAACAGTTAGCAATCTTGCGAGACAAGATCCTTATGGGTAACAGTGAGGAAGGTTCTGTTCAGAGGGCGGCCGCTCTACGCCGCCGCACCTGGTGCGCGCCGCAGCGTTCAGGTCTCCCCCCAATCCTGGAACATCAGCCCCAACCAGATTTCTTATGGGAAAAGTAATAAGAATCTTACTTTTTTAAGCCATATTTTATTTTAAATCTTTTACTTTGACAGTTATATAATTATTTGTGTAAAGTAGTGTTGTGTTTAGGATTTATTAAAATTAAATATTTAAAAACCCAAAGAACAAGAGAAAAAATAAAGAAACTCTTCTACGCAATTCGATACACATTCCGAGAAAGGGATTCCGTTATAAAATATTCAAGGAATTTATAGAATTCAAAAAGTATTTTTTTCAAAATAGCATGTTTTCATCAATAATTTGTCGGGTCATTGCAGCAAATGGATCATATTATGATTACTAAATTTGTAAATTTGTTAAAAAAATTGATAATTTTTCAATTACCAAATGGATAATTTCATATGAAACAACCAAATATGTGAAAACTGTAGTAATTTATAGCCTAACTAATTTAGTTTATCCTGACCCAACTATTAAACGAAATATATTCGGTAGATTATATATGCAATGTAATAATAAGTTATTCTTAATACAAGTAAATAAAAATTATTTTAAATGTGTTATACAATGCATATTTAATTGCATTGAAATTGACAGTTTCTGAATTTTAAGAGATGGTATAATATTTTTTAAATTGATAATTTCCAAGATTGTCTTAACAAATTTAGATTTTACCGCAATCATTGTGACATTTCAATTTATAATTTTTGAATTGAAGAGACCTTACTGTATCCAATGCATCTTTAAAATGGTGTTTTTAAAAATTTCAGGAATAAATTTAAACCCGGGAACAACATTCAACGTTTGTCAAATGTAACAGAAAGAGATGACGAAAGCACTGTTGGCAGTCGTGATTCCATCACCTCCGGTCGCGGGGCAGACACCCCGGTCGGTTGGAAAAACATGGCTATGGGAGACGTCATATGCTTGGGTAATCGTATTTTATATAAAGTAGTGGGCTCCGTATACATTAATATCATCCCTGTTTATATCCACTATATATGTATTTATATTTTGATGCAATGTAAATTGTAATATTTTTGAGATTTGCAGATGACTCTGAGGAAGTTGTCAATTCGCCGTGTAACTCTCCAGACCACAAATGTTTTGGTAAGTTTGCAGCATCTTTGTTTATTTCCAATTAACTTTAGAGTACTATACTATGCTATTAATTGTTTATTTATTGAAGGAGAAAAGTCAGCGTACAGTTTTATATAATATATATATACACTCCATTATGAATTGAATCAAGATAACTTATTTGAAACTTTTACTTTCTTTATGTTTTTTTTGTAACTGCTTTCAGTGCAGTAGAACCTGTTTATTAATTTACATATGTTTTATTTTAGGTATTCACCACACCCCACCTTGTGTGCTGAGATTCCGGTCCCACATTGCGGAAAAGGAACGGAAAGAGATTGAAGAATTAACTACTTTGGAAAACATGTACGCCCCAGAAAAGGTAATGGTCTCTCTGTACAGTATTACTCCCTTAACTTGACATCTTACAAAATATTTCACATCATGATTTACCTTTCAGGTGGAGCTGATCCAGCACATAGCACTTTTAAGATCTCGACAGGAAGAAATATTATCACAAAAACAAGCAACTGATAAGGAGTACGAAAAGATTCAAAAGGAGATTGCACCGCTTCAAGAATCTTTAGACAGAATAAGTAAAGACCGAGACGAAGCCAACATTCTGCGGGTATGTGTTCACTTGTTTCTATCATTTATATGTATGAATTCCTAAGAGTCCGTTTCCACAGGAGCCAATCAGAGATTTAGTTGAAATACATCTCCACACCGTATATACGTGACGAGATTATGTTCTGAAGATCAGCTTGAGATTGTTAGAAAGAGACAATTGTACACGGCATACATTCTGACAGTGAGATTTGATACGTGCACATAAACGTCACCTAAAACTATCATAAATTCCTATAACTATTTATTCTAAGAGTTGTTATATCTAAGTCATTAAACATTAACTAGTTGTTATATCTAAGTCATTAAGATTAAGTTACAAACATTTATTATATTTTGACTGCTACTGGGGTGATTCAAAATCACTCAAATGACGAACCTGACGATAATGACATTTAACATTTTAATGTATGAGTGTGAATTAAGGTGCGAGATGGAGAATCTCTGAGACTCGGTGAGTACGAAAGCCGAGAGTTGTCTCCAAAGCATCTCATGGGAGCAAAATTCGTATCTCAGATTGTCCCTAGTCAAAAATCTCTTCCATGGACACGGACCATAAGTGTAGAAAATACAGTAAAACTTCATTATTTGAAAATAAATCAATGATTCCCAATGCCTATGTTCTGATTTATTATATATAATTTATTATTTTTAGAAAAAATCGGAAGAAGAAGCTAAAAGTTTGAAGTGTATTAATACGGATTTGGAATTTCAAATAGAGAATCTGCAAATCCGGACACAAAATCGAGAAAAAGAGCTTGTCAATTGTTTAAAGGAAGCGAGGGAAGAAAAAGAAAGATCCCAAATTACACAAAGACGTTCTTCAATCCCTCAATTTCTTAACATGTCTCAGGATATATCCCTGTTGGCTAATAGCGATATAGAAAGTGTTCACGAAATGTCTGTTGAAAATGATACTGTTAAATTAAAAAATGTTTTATCTCAGAAAGATCTCGACATGGCTGTAAAGGACAATTGTATTTCTGAATTACGCGAACGTCTCAAGTGCATCACGTTAGAGAAGGAATCTATTGAGTCAGAACATAATGCAAAATTAATTTTGATTGATTCCATGGAGATGCAATGTATTCAAAAGTGTGAACAAACAAAACTGTATTCTGAACTAAAGACCAAATATGAAAATCTAATTAAAGAGTTAGATAAATCTAATTGCAAATTACTAGAGTTGACTGAAGAAAATAAATCTATTTTCACATATGTGAATCAAATTGCTGAATTAAAAGATCAATTGGAGAAGATGGCGGCGCAGCGGGAGAGTTCTTTGGGTATGGATGGACAGAAACAGTCAGATAGATTGAACCAGCTTGAATGTTTGATTACCAATATGCAAAATGAAATGACCAACTATCAACAGCAGTTATCTGAAAGAGACCTCGACATATCTAGTAAAGAGAGTGAATTAAAATCAATTTTTGAAAATAATAAAACTATATCCGACGAGCTCTTGAAAGTCAAGGAATCTTTATTCAGAACTGAAGCTGAAAAGATTAAACTGATTAACGATGTTAACGTAAAGAATTCACAAATTGAAATACTGACCAAAGATATATCTGAAGGTAATTTGCAGTGTTCTACCGTTCCTCAAATGAATGAAGAACTGAATAAAAATTTGGAAAATGTCACCAGAGATATGAATGATAAAAATGCGCTTGTAGAAAATTTGCAACAAACTCTCGCTGAATTGGAATATAAATTGCATTCAAATGAAGAATCGCAAAGACATCTGAGTGAAATGAACGAAAAATTGACCAAAGATATTTCTGAGAGTAATTTGCAGTATTTTACTATTTCTCAAATCAATGAAGAACTGAAGAAAAATTTGGAAAATGTCACCAGAGATTTGAATGATAAAAATGCACTTGTAGAAAATTTGCAACAAACTCTTGTTGAATTGGAGAATAAATTGCAGAAAAATGAAGAATTACAAAGGAATCTGAGTGAAATGAATGAAAAATTGACCAAAGATATTTCTGAGAGTAATTTGCAGTATTCTACTATTTCTCAAATCAATGAAGAACTGAAGAAAAATTTGGAAAATGTCACCAGAGATTTGAATGATAAAAATGCCCTTGTAGAAAATTTGCAACAAACTCTCGTTGAATTGGAAAATAAATTGCAGAAAAATGAAGAATTACAAAGGAATCTGAGTGAAGTGGACGAAAAATTGACCAAAGATATTTCTGAGAGTAATTTGCAGTATTCTACTATTTCTCAAATCAATGAAGAACTGAAGAAAAATTTGGAAAATGTCACCAGAGATTTGAATGATAAAAATGCACTTGTAGAAAATTTGCAACAAACTCTCGTTGAATTGGAAAATAAATTGCAGAAAAATGAAGAATTACAAAGGAATCTGAGTGAAATGAACGAAAAATTGACCAAAGATATTTCTGAGAGTAATTTGCAGTATTCTACTATTTCTCAAATCAATGAAGAACTGAAGAAAAATTTGGAAAATGTCACCAGAGATTTGAATGATAAAAATGCACTTGTAGAAAATTTGCAACAAACTCTCGTTGAATTGGAAAATAAATTGCAGAAAAATGAAGAATTACAAAGGAATCTGAGTGAAATGAACGAAAAATTGACCAAAGATATTTCTGAGAGTAATTTGCAGTATTCTACTATTTCTCAAATCAATGAAGAACTGAAGAAAAATTTGGAAAATGTCACCAGAGATTTGAATGATAAAAATGCCCTTGTAGAAAATTTGCAACAAACTCTCGCTGAATCGGAACATAAATTGCAGACAAATGAAGAATCACAAAGATGTCTGAGTGAAATGAGCGGAATATTCACCAAAGATATTTCTGAAAGTAATTTACAGTATTGTAACGTTTCTCAAATTAATGAAGAACTGAAGAAAAATTTGGAAAATGTCACCAGAGATTTAAATGATAAAAATGCGCTTGTAGAAAATTTGCAGCAATCTGTAATTCAATTAGAATGTAAACTGCAACAAAATGAGGAATCCTTAAACTGTTTGAATAAAATGAATGGTCAAATCGAAAGTGAAAAGTTATACTTGGAAACATTTTTGAATGAAAAATGTACCGAGATCACGGAGTTAATTGAACAAACTAATACTCTGCGTAACAATGTGAAAACGATGCAGTCAACAATAGAATTAAAAAGTCAGTTTCTTACCGGAAATGATGAAGAAATGCATATTCTCAAAAATAAAAATAACAATTACATAATATTGATAGAAGAGTTAAAGCGTGCATCTTCTAAATATGATTTTGTCATTCAAGAAAAAGAACATTTAATTGCTGAATTGAATTCTAGAATACTATGTCTGGAAAGTGATGTCGACAGAGTGACAGAATCTTGGGAAAAATCCTCCCAAAAGATGGACGATCTCCAATATCAGCTGGAACAAGCCTTATCGCATGATCTTAAAGGCACTTTTGAAAGGTTGCTCTCTGAAATCTCCACTCTGACTACGTACTTACTGGAAGATGAATTCTTCAAGTCCATTGTAACAACCACCGAACAAGAAGTAGATGTGACCAAAAACAATATTCATTTAGATATAGTGCAAAGTGAAAACAAAGACGTTATCAATTTGTGCAGAGCCTTATTGTTATTTAAAATCAATATAACTTCAATTAAAACTAATTTTGATAATTTGAATCATCTGCAGACAAATATGCAATATTACGAATCAGAAATAGAAAAGCTTAAGAATATTATTGAAACGCAAAACCGAGACTTAATCAAAAGTAAGATCATTAAGAAAGAATATGAAGACCTTCAGTATTTATTCAAAGATCCGTATAATGATAAAGAAAATGTTAAGAAGTCAGGTGCCACCTTAACTCCGCTGAAGAAAAAGAAGGAGGACTTTATACCTTCGGATTCTCAACTGTATCTTTCACCTTATTCCCCGCTAAAGCTGGAGATGCTCAAGGAATCTGTCAACTTGGGCAAGTCTCCTCAAGCAACATCTCCCATGAAGAATAAACTTGATGTGAAAAAAGTATTGGAGTTGATATTAAATGAGATTAATTCCAACAAAGAGTCTTATAAACCTATAAATACTTCTGTTCTCAACATTCCAGAGTTGAAATTTATTTTAGAAAAATTAAAGGAACTTAAGATGGCACTGACGGCATCGGTGGAATCCAACAATCTCCTCCAAGAGAAAGTACTGAAACTTGAAAATATTAATAATGAGTTGAGAACAATATTGAAAAGTACACATTTAAAAATGAGTAATATTGACAAAATTCATTCCGATATATACAATGACAGCGATGTGACCTTTTCCGGAGGTACGATCGATCAATACTTTGATGTGTTCAAGCATTCCATACATGACATATTGTCCTTAAAATCTGTAATACAACAAAGCCTGACTTGCGTGGAAAGTGAAAATATATATGATGATCAATCTGCAATTGTAAAATCAAAACAAGAGGATGTGGACATGGATCCGGCTCACGACGAAAGCTGGACGTACTCTTCTGTTGAAGAATCTAAATATAATTCTAAACAAATTACATTTGACCTTGATAAATTAGACATGTTTATTTCTCTTTTTGAAACTAATATGTTTGAGGCTTACTCTCTGTTAGAAGTGTGTGAGAATGACTTCTCTAATTCTGATGAGACTTATAAATGTGGTTACAATTTGGAGAGTAAGTTGAGTAAAATCACCCGTATGCACAGATTTTTAATTGAAAAATTAAAGCAGCTGATTTTGTCCAAGAATCATGATTACGAGGAATTGTCTAAACAAAATATGTTATTGAAAAATGACATGGAACGATGTGAAAAGGAAGTGAGAGAATTAGTGAGTGATACTGAAGAATTGGAGAAACGAGTTTTACATCAGCGAAGTGAAACGGAAGTTGGCTACGCAGAATACAGCTTGCTTAACTCCCAGTATACAACGGTACAGCATCACCACTCCAACCTTCACTCTTCCTGCATCTCTACCGCTTCATATCTGCGGGAACAACTCACACATTTACAGCTCACGCTCCTCCAGACAGAAAAAGCTAATAATGAAAACCATTTATCTTTTGACTTTTCCACACCAAAAAAATGCCCCCCTTCAGACGCAGTCTCAAATTTAGTCATTGATAACGAGTCCATTAAGACACCCGTCAATTTGATTCCTGAGATCCCAGATAATACACAATATGAAAATCTTAAAATAGAGTGTGAAAAATTACATAGTGACGTTAGCGCAAAATGTTCCGAAATCAGACTGCTCTCAGATCAACTGGCAGATCATGAATCACTCAAGAGGCATTATAGCCAGCTTCAAAACGAGCATGATACCCTTTCCACAGAGTTAATGGACTGCTTGCAAGAGACTGATGAAATTAAAAAGTTGTACAGCTCTCTTAAAGCCGAGTTAGAGACAGTGAAGTATAATGAAAATTCCAAAACCACAGTGAACACGTCTCTTCAAACAGACAAAGTTAACATGTTAGACACATCAATTCAAACCTCAACTTGCGCAACCAATCTGGAAAGTAGAGAAACTAATACGAGCGTAGTCGTGGAAAATGTTTATGACGCAATCGGAATTGAATGTGAAGAATTTATTAAAAAATATATTTATTCAATGAATGAAGTCATACCTGATATGCAGTATACTTTGTTAGAATTGTTAAAACTTTATGTTAGTGTTATGGAAAAGCGATTAACATCCTTATCCTACGAATTGACTTCAATGGAAGATTCCAACAAATGTTTACAATCTGATATAATTGCAAAACAAAATCTACTTGACGAATATCAGAACAATAAGATATTATCACTACAGGAAGAATTATTGTGTAAGTCATCAGAAATGTCTACTTTACAATCAGAAGTTCTTAAACACAAAGAAGATCTAACAAATACCTTGAATATGGTGCAACATTTACAAGACACGAACAAATTATTAAAAAATGAAATTGAACAACAAAATAACTTGTCAAAGGCGCTAATCAAAGTGCATGAAAATGAAATAAATAAATTGGAAACAAAAGAAAAAGACATCTTAAATGAATATTCTGAGAAAGAGAAAGATTTCATAAACATTATTGGATCTCTCAAAAATGAACTCAATGACCGTGTATCCGAGATTAGTCATTTACAAAATGAAGTTAAAAATAAGGATAATATTTTAAACTCATTGAATGAAAAGTACGACAATGTGTGTAAAACCGTGTCAGATGTAAATTTTGATTTTGATAAGCACAAAATAGAATTGTCAGCATTGCAGTTGGAAATCAGTGATACTTTGGGAGAAAAGTTCCAACTCAAAGAAGAAATTCACAATTCCCTTCAAACTATCGAACAACTTAAAGAAGAACTTTTGACAAAATCAAATCAATTAGCTATAGTGCAAAAGGATAACGATGCATTGACTGATAAAGAAACAATACTGTCTCAATCATTGGATGATATTAACAAGAATTATGCCCATTTGCAAAGTAAGTTCCAAGATCAAGAAAAGGCATTGAAAGAAATGCTCAATTTAAACGATGTTATTTCAGAGCTGCAATCGCAAATAACCACTAATAGGGAGGAAAAAAGAAAACTCTCTAATGATGTTAAGATGCTTGAAAATGAAATTCAGACATTAAAATTACATATCAAGCAATCTGATGAAGAACTCAAGACTTCAGAGGATCAAATTAAAAACTTGTTGCAAAATAATATAATCCTGAAACAGTCTGAAGAGGAGTTGTCAAAAATAATGGAAAATGCAATAAAGAATTTGAGAAATGAGTCAGAAGCCACAATAAAACAATTGAAAGACAATATTGTCATTCTTAATGAACAGCTAAAATGTAAACAAAATGCATTAGATGATCATGAAATTAAATTTTCCGAGTTGAGTAAATCATTTAAGGAAAGGGAAAATTTATTAGAAGTTATATCTAATAAATATGAAGATGATAAAAAGAAACATGCTTTACAAGTCGCATCTTTAGAGGAAGAACTTCACAAACTCAACACCGACAAAATACTTATTGAAGAAGAAAGATTTTCCCTGTTATCTAACAATGATCAGATGTCGTGTTTGCTGGATGAAAAAGACCTGGAAATTGAATCAAAGGCGGATAAAATTAGAAAATTGGAAGTTACGTCTAGAGCGTCTACTAGGTATATTATTTCTTTGCACTGTGTATATGTTATTTATCTATAGTGGAAATTGTTTAACATGAAACCATATTTTATCATGTTAAAAGAAATGACAGATGCCAGCCTAGACAATAGAAGTTAAGTCATAAAGTTATAAACAGTAAGTATATTGGTGACGACACAGTCAATAGGTTATCCAGATAATGTTTAAAATGGCAAGGATGGCGTGCAGTAAGCGGAATCCTTGTAACGAAGAAGCAAATTCAATAGTTCACCAGTTGAAAAAGTTTAAAAACTTGAATAATGTATGTACACTACGCCAAAGCATGTTTTAAATACCGTTTTATGAATAGATTTTGGGGAATTTAAAACAACATTTCATTCGCATCTAAATATTATATCCGTGCAGGACTCTACAAGCTGGCGGGATATTGAGCACGAGTGCTCGGACGGAGATGGGAGAATTTGAATAACTGAGCATACTGGATGATTCTAGGACTTTTATTATTTCGTTTTTATTTATAATACTGCTAATAATCCGTGACAAATATCGACAGATGTCGGTAGAATAAAGATTCTAAATAATTTTGGCACAATTTTCACCACTCCTCGGTGCGTATGTACACTCTAGCGGCGGGCGAAACGCGGCGACTCATATATTGGTCACCCGCGCTGTGGGTATGTAAGGCGCAACTCATATATGAGCCGCCCGCGGAGGGTGGACTAAGTATTTTTTGTTTTACAATAAATAAATAAAAATGTATGAAATCATATGGAACCAGAATATTTGCTCATGTTAAACTTTTCCACTGTATTTATATTCATCTCTGTGATAAATTTAAGTGACCGCATCTATTACCTATAAAGCAAGTATTAACAGTTTGAACACCTGACAAATTTAACCTTTTATAATGAATATTTTTGTCACAATTTCAGTCTCCAGTTTGAAAACCAAAGATTACAAACTGAATTGCAGAACCAAACAGATTGTGTGAAAGGTCTTCAATCGAAAATAAAGTGCCTCCTAGAGACGAGGAGTGAAGAGTCCTATTCTGCACAACGACTGCAAGAACTGAAAGTTGAACATTCTCGACTATCATCTACCAATCATATTTTAGAGGTATTATTTTACTTGTTATATTCTAATTTCTCACAATGAAAAATATATTTCTCAGAATGACACCCTATTTACTCTTTTAAATTGTATGTTCTCGAACCACAAATTAATCCCACACTGTGTTCAAAATTAAAGAATCGTGTTGCGGATCTTCAGGCTGAACTGAGTGCATTATTAAAATCTAGTCCTAAGATGAGACATGATCTACACCTCAGAAGACAAAGCTTGCACGATTTACAGAGAAGCTTAGTGCAGCACGGTGATAACGTGAAAACATCCACAGGTACAGTTCAATCCTTTTACCACTTTCCGGGCAGGCAATCAGTTAAAGTAATATTCTTCTTTTTTTTTTTTGCACTTTTGTTGTGAAGTTGCATCTTCGGAACAGTTCTTTGGTATTTTAATGCAAATTAAATTGATAACTTGACAGATATACAGAAAAAATCTATTTGTATTTGGCCACATTTTAAAGTTACCTTTTTATGTTTTTATTTTAACATTCAGTATATTTAAGTATTAAAAAAAGAAAGGATTTTATTTTAATTACCTTATATTGACCTGAATATAAGACAAGGTTTTTTCCCTGAAATATTAAAAAATAAGAATTCGATTGATGGGGCATTTTCATTTTTATAATGTTTTGCGAGGAACAACTTTTAAAATGTGTCGCATGAGGGCGCCATTGCTGACGCAAATCTCACAGTCAAACCCACAAAACGCACGTGGAATTTCAGCACAGATTTATTTTAACTGCCATTGCCAACGTCGTCTAAGTTCTTTTACTGAAGTTATGAATGAAGCATGGTTAGACGTGAACCTCTCTAGCCTGCATCTGTTTAGTTCTTTTTCAGTTGTTTGATGTATACAGTGAATTTTTTGTTGTTTTACTTATTATTTATTAACCCATTTAATATGAGCAATACAAATAGATTAGAAGATGCTTTGATGTTAATTTTAAATTAATGATAATACAAGAAGCAGAAACGTTAAATAACTCTTTGGCTGTTAAAAAGTTTAGCATAACAGAATGCAATGTAAGACGATGAAAATCTTTTCGATGTCTTAAAAAGAGCAGCATGAAAAACTAGATACCAAATTGCTAAATACGTTGATGAAATGCGAAACCTAAGTTATCCGGTATTGGTATGAGAAGTGATTTGTATTAAAATTTGAAAATTCCTGAAGGTGCATTTAAACTTTCTATCTAAACTGGCGAATGATGCGACATTCTGGTTTATCTTTAAGGCGCGACTTGCAATAATAATTCAAATTTTCGCATGTCGTCATTTTCGCATGCGCTGTCAGATTCTAAAATGCTCCGTTCGGTTGACGTATATATAATGTTTAAATGTCAAAATTATAATCTGTTTTCATATAAAAACAGCCCAAAACCATACAATTTACAAAAATAACCAATTGGTATCGAGAATAAGTATAATATTAATTCATATTGTAGTCAAAATTTGTATCAAAATGTGTTTTATAGGCAAATTCAATTAAAATTTATCGGAGCGCGGATCTCACAACCGCCATCGCCGTTTTGAACGGCATTCTAACAGTGTGAGATATAATTAATAATATCGTATTTCATAAGACTGGAAATATATTATTTAAAAAATGATTATTGTGTTTCTGATATTAAACTAAGTTTTAAACAGCAATTGAAGCCTCAAAGCATGTGAGTAAAATATAGTATATTATTTAAAAACGTATGTTTTTACTAAAACAAAGTATTTTAAAAACATCAAAAATTCATCAAATGTACTGCAAATTGAATGATTTATAACTCTATTCATTTTCAACATTTTGCTAATTTGGAATCCTACAGATTTGTCTCGATAATCTTGGCTTCAAGATTATAAGAAAATATATTTCGTTTATGCATTAATTTAGCGTATTGACTCAATTTCGTACCATGCCTAAAATGCATCTAATGGTCGCGGTCTTTCTTATAATATTTGTATCATCTTAATTATGGAAAATAACATTCAGTTTATTAGTTTTATATTAATGTAAAGGTCCAATCTAAATAATAGTTGAAAAAAAGTCAAATCTATTGAATAACTTCTGATATAAATGAATAATAAAAACCCACATTTTCGTAAAAAACGGAAAAATTTGAATTATTATTGCAAGTAGCGCTTTAAGGATGTTTGGCATATTGGGATATCATATTGGAATGTCAGACATCTACTAGAGAAATAATATTTATTTTAATTACAATTATCATCGTTTTGTGATTGATCATCTTCGCAGCGGTTTCCAATGTTGCTCGAAATCGCTCTCTTCTTCGAAAAAAATAGTATGCGCAGTTGTAGACAATGGTTCTTTTTTATTAGATTCAGCATCAATCTCACCACCCTTCTGTATTGATTTATTTTTTTAACAACATAATTAGTGATCAAAGTTTGTTTGGATTTTCTTGTTTCAATGACTAATTATTTATACAGTTCTTTATATCCAGAAATACAATTGTTGAGCTCACGTTGAAACTTAAAGGCTCAAAGCTTGAAGGGTAAAATGATTTTACAATTTATTGCACAGTTGTAGACCTTCTCGAATTTTTTTTTCCGTAAATGGAACTGGATTTTATTCACACTTTCGAAAAATTGAAGATCGCTGCATTACTGAGACATTGTGACATGTTGTACTGCTTAATCTATCAAAAGCACACTGTTCGTAAACAATGAGCAGATACTTGAAAGGGGGGAGTAATGATGGATGAATGCCTAGTCTCGCTAAGCGCGAGCCACGCCCTGTTGACAGCGGCCTGCTTTTTAGCAAAATGAAGCCGTTTGAACTTCCCTGCCATGTACAAATGTGACCAAAATACTGCCGCACGTGTTTTTGCACGTCACCTTGAAATAAGCTAATGAAACTCTGGATTTTGTACGTAAAATATGAGGACAGCGCGTTGTTAAGTTCGTAATTAAAATTAAATATTTTTTAAATTGCATTTAAAATAATCTGCCTAACTTCAAAATCGCACAAAATGAGGTTTAAGTGTATATCAGTTTGGATAAATTGAAATATGGTCCGTAATTTATAACTTCGGCAAAATACAATATTAAGCAGAAAAAAGAAAATACAGGTAAACGTCGTTTTGCGCCAGTTCGATTTATGCCGGTTGGTGCCGGCGTGGGATTCCCCGGTTCTGACAAAACTTTTTTGGCAAGCACTGGGTGGTTCATGAGATTCAAATCTCAAACCAATATCCGCAGCATTAAACTAAGCGGCGAAGCAGCGAGCGCTGATGTAGCAGCAGCGGCAGCTTACCCTCAAAAGTTTCAAGAAATTGTGGAACAAGGCAACTACCCTGCAGATCTCATCTTTAATTTTGATGAAACAAGCCTCTATTGGAAGAAGTTGCCATCGAGAACGTTTATTTCGCTAGAAGAACGTAGCGCTCCTGGATTTAAAGCGGCCAAGGATAGACTGACTGTTCTCTTGGGATCAAATGTTTCTGGTTCCTTAAAATTAAAGCCAATGGAAGTGTACCGTTCCCAGAATCCACCGGCTTCTAAAGGTCTTGACAAAAGCTCCCTGCCAGTTTTTTGGAGGTGGAATAAAAAGGGCTGGGTCTCTCAGGAGGTTTTCACAGACTGGTATAAAAATTATTTTTGCTCTACTATGCTTAAATTTTGTGACCGAAATAACCTTCCAAAGAAAGCAATCCTCCTAATAGACAATGCCCCAGGACATCCGCAAACGAAGACATTATCAGGCTTACACGCAAATGTGGATTCGAAGACGTAACAACCGAATATGTGAGCTGTTAGACGTGCATAACTAACCACTCTCAAATCAAGAATTAGAAGAGTTGATAAGAGGTATTAGATCGCCCTCAATCAGAAAATCCTGAAGAAGAAGAAGAGGATGAGAAAGAAAATGATGGGAAAACCCTAAAAATGGCCAATCTAACTCGTATCCTTTCTTCTATAGAAAGGTTAACAGATGAGCTCTGTGAGATAGATAGGGATTTCAATCGAAGCGCAAATGTTAAAAGAAGCGTCACAGCTACCGTTTGACCTTATGCTATGATTCAACCTTGCAAGAAAGGAAGCAACAATCAAAGCAGATGCAAATTGGATGCTTTTTTCAAAAAAGTGTGAGAATTTAATTTAGTACCGACGAACTGGTTAGTATTTATTTAAAAAAATTCATTATTTATATCAAGAAATTATTATTTATTTTGTAAACGAATTTAAACTGTATTTATTAAATACATTTATAATTTATTTTGAATATATATAGGATATGTATTAAATAAACATGTTAGATTGTTCTTAGAATTTTGACACGGAACCTAACCTTATATCGCGTCCATTATATTTGTGTTCATTTTACGCCGGTGTCTCTCGGAACGGAACCACGGCGTAAAACGACGTTTACCTGTACATTACTTGTATGGGATTTTTTCATGAAAGAAAAAATTTTGATGAATGGATATAAATAAAACAATGTTATAACTCTACTTGAGTTTATTACCGCTACTCGAATTTACTCAAGTAACTCATTGACAGGTGAAGTATTAAACTAACTACACACAAATATAGGAGAAAAGGCTTTGGTGGTAGACATACAAATAATTAGGTACTGACAGATGGAGGGGGAGGGCCTGAAGTTACTGGTGGAAGGTGGAGGGGTGGTCGTAACAGGAATATTGAGAGGAGAGAAGATGAATTAGAAAATGTAATATTGTTTAACAAATTAATACCCGAGTTCAAATTCCTTTTTACTTGTAATATAATATAACATTGTTTTAATTATGTCCATCCATTATAATAAAATGCTACAAAGTTAATGCCGATTCTATCAATAAAAAAAATTTAAATGGGAAAATGTTTAAAATGAAAATGAATATATGTATAATATAATTGTATTACAGTAAAACCGCGATATAACGAAACCCGATATAGCGAAAAATGACGTATATCGAAAAAAAAATCTAAATATAGTCCCTAAAACCAGTTTTTCAAACAAAAATGCATTTATATAACGAAATCCCGTTAATATATATAACAAAATCATTTTTGTCCCGTACGAAAAAATGCCAATACATTTACGTAAATTTATAACGAAATAAAAAAATGTTAAAAGATGAAAATATTATTTCGCACTTACAAAGCCACACCGCTGCATCTGCCGTATGCGAACGGTTTTATGGCCTTTTCGGCGGTGCGCAGCGGTCTGCCGACAAGATAGTAAAACAGTTCAAACTTCTTCTTGGGTTCATAGTATCATATTTTGAAGTGGTTGCCGCCGTTACCGGTAAGTATCTTCGTAATTTATATACGACTCATTTTATAAAAATGCCGCGATTCAACTGTAAAATTTTTATTTTTTATGTTTCATGCCCAAAACTATGTTTGAAGCGGCTCTACATTTAAACACAATTAAAATATTGTTTTGTGTTTGCAATATTCTGGAATTTACAAAAATATCTTCCAATTGGTGTTGAATAGGTTCTGTTCTTAATTTAATTCCTTTGATTATCCATTTGCTTATCTGTTTTAATAACAAAACTACTAAAAATATGTAGGTATTCAGTTCCCTATGGCCTTCTTCCTCCTTTGTTTGCAGAATTTGCGATCTTTTTTGAAGCCGCGCAACATTTTTTTGCTACGGCGCGTAACATATAGTAGGATTTTTTTTATTTATTTCGTTATATGTGGGAATTCGTTATTACGAATTTTTATTTTTTGGGCCCTTAGATTTCGTTATATCGCGGTTTTACTGTACTATTTATTTTATGTGATTTCAAGAACTTTCTTTTCTATTCCAGAATAAAATTCACTTTTTCAATTACCGAAAAGAAGACAATTTAATTTTATCTTAATTTCACATTTTTATTTCAGAAGATAACGATGTTTCAATGGAAGATTGCAGTATATTGAGAGAAAATTCTGAACTTAAAGAGAAAGTAAAGCAATTAGATTTGCAGCTAAAGGCAGTAAAAGACAGATATACCCAATTAGAACAAGCGCACTCAGATATGACTGAAGAATATCAAAAAATAATATCTGGTTACAATACCATGGAGGTAATATTTATAAGTTATATTTAAACAATGCTATAAGCAAAAATATATTAATTAACATTTCCACTAGTCGTATATACAAAATGTTTAGATGGTTCTGTCATTAAATTAACTTTTCGTCTAAATGTGAGGATATCGCAAACCAAGAAGGAAAGACATGAAATGATAGGACGTTATATCCACAACATAAAATATGTTATTTCAATTCCAGTGTCAGTGCCAGACGTTAGACTGATGCTCGCACTTAGCTAAAAAAAAATGCAGAAACTTTTCAGTACATCTATTATTAACTCGAAAGTGTGCTTAAATAATATCTCTTTCATTAAAGGATAATAACCATTTAAGAGATGTAAACATTTTAATACAACTGTATTATTTTTCAGGAGAAACTGAAAGAAATGCATACAGTCTATGGCGCACGCAAACCCAAACAACATGCTTCAACAAACACCAATCCAGGTTAAAATTCATCTCATTTATGTGATGCAGTTCATATTACTTGTAAATTAATTAATTAATTTAATTAGTGTAAATAAGGCTCACGCGTTATGCGCTGTTTCCAGACGATAAAGGTGCCTTGATGTCGCTGTTTGTGGATAAGATGACCCACGACTTCCTGAATGAGAAGTACAAGAACCTGCAGAAGGCCAATGAGGACTACCGTATGAAAAACAAGGAACAGACGGTGGAGCTAAGGCGCTTGCAGCATTCTCTACAGAACAATACCTTGCACACCTTGTTGCCGCGAGACGAGTAATAATATCTTATCGCATTACTAAATTACATTCCATTATTCAAACATTTAAAAACACAAAAATAATATTTTGAAAGATTAAAAACAAGTCATGCACGTAATGGTGACACTATTTATGAAAATGCATTAATGAACAGTTTAATAATAAATCATTTTTTGCATTTTTTTTATGAAAATGTTAAATTTATTATTCATTTATATCAGATGTTATATACTAGATTAGCCTTTTTTTAAATTATTAGATAAGACCTTTACACTAATGTAAAATTAATATACTTTATATTATTTGCCATAATTAACACAATACGGGCATTATAAGACCGCAACCATTATATTCATTTTCAGTGTGCCACAAAATTGCCTTAAGGCACGACTTGCAATAATAATTCAAATTTTCGCGTTTTTTTTACGAAAATGTGGGTTTTTATTATTTATTTATATCAGAAGTTATTCAATAGATTAGACTTATTACTTAGATTGTACCTTTACATTAATATAAAACTAATAAACTGAATGTTTTTTTCCATAATTAAGACTATACAAATATTATAAGAAAGACCGCGACCATTAGATGCATTTTAGGCATGGTGCGAAATTGAGTCAATACACTAAATTAATGCATAAACGAAATATATTTTCTAATAATCTTGAAGCCAAGATTATGGAGACAAATCTGTAGGAAACCAAATTAGCAAAATGTTAAAAATGAATAATTATATTCATTCAATTAGCAGTACATTTTTAAAATACTTTGTTTTAATAAAAACATATGTTTTTAAATAATATACTATATTTACTCGCATGCTTTGAGGCTTCAACTACTATTTAAAACTATGTTTAATATCAGAAACACAATAATCATTTTTTAAATAATATACTTCCAGTCTTATGAAATACGATATTATTAATTATATCTCACACTGTTAGAATCCTGTTCAAAACGGCAACGGCGGTTGTGAGATCCGCTCTCTGATAAATTTTAATTGAATTTGCCTATAAAACACATTTTAATACAAATTTACATGTCCCCAATCAAAGCATTTTAGAATCTGACAACGCATGGCGGATAGCGCAGAAAATCCATTCATTCACAAGATTCAACGTGAAATTTGATTTGATTTGGTTCGGTTTGGTTCTCATCAAAAGTCAATATATTATTATAAACATTATTGTTCTGAAATTACTGCCTTCTGTGATTCAAGATGCCTAAGGTCAAAAAGTATCCATTGACACGCTCTAGGAAATGTTTAAACAAAATTTTAAATGGTTATAAACTTCTTGGAAAAAAAATCACAATGTAAGTTGACAATTTTTACTATTCCTATAATAATTATCTATTTGATTTAACAATATATTATTAATATTATTTTCTATTGGAAATACATATCCTTAAACATAAATAATTTTATCAAAAGATTTATACATGACATATTTGTCTGATTGCTACAAATGTATTTGTTATAGTCATATAAATGAATAAACACGTATTTTAATATTTTATAGACATAAAAATACTGATAACTAAATACCAATAATATTATAAATTATTTTCAGGATGTTCCCGAACGGAGCATTGAATGTGTGGACTCGTGTGAACTTCCTAAATTGGATGGCAAAAGAGTGGTGGACATACACCAATTCTTTTCTCAAATTAATCAAATTTACTCCCACAAATCAATGTTTAGGTGCACAGGAACGAATATTGAATATGTGAAGGAATGTAAGGTTTTATTTCTAAATTCAGTTTAAAGTGTAATATGTGTGGATTAAATTTTGTTTTGAATACGTGTAAAATAAAACAACGAAATTCTGAAGAACAATAATATGCTCGATGAACAACTAATTATTTAACAGTGAATAATAATACTTTTGTCATATTTTCATTTATATTTTAATATTAAATGTATATGTAATTTATTAAAACAATAAAGAAATTTTTTAAAAAATAACAGTTTTTTTTATTACAACCGGAGTATGATTATTATATAATATTAGCGTAAATAGTTTTCTCTTCACAAATACAGCTGCTTCAAAAGTTATCAATATTATTTATCAGTATGAATTTACATCAATTTTTTCTTTATAAATTGTAATATTTTATAATCATATGTTTATCGACACAAACAATGGTTTTTATCATAAACATAACAATTCTTAGGTGAGAACTTTAACAAATTATTTAATTTTCGCTTGATAATTTCAAATGACAACACATGTATTATGAATGTTGAAGAAATGGTTATTTTCTGATAGCTTTATTACATAGGATTTAATTAGGAATTTAAGAAAACCAACAATTGTATACTTGTCCTTTTCTGTTGATACCTTTCACTCTAGCAATATTTGCGTAAAAAATAACACACTTTTATGTTTACTTGATATTGTAAAAGAATTAACTATTAGTCTCATCTTGAAAGGGTATGCAAAATGCAAAAATATCTCGAAATTCAAACTGGAAAAATGAAAGTTGCCTCTCAATATGGAAAATTCTTGCATATACGAAATATATAATCTTAAAGGCAAGATTACGGAAACTGATTTGGTTTTACAAATTAACAAAATGTTGAAAATTAATAGAGTTATAAACTGTTAAATTTTCAGGACATTTTGTCAATTTCGACAGTTTTAAAACACTTCATTTTAGTTCATTATATGTATGTTCTTTACAGATCAAAAAATATAATAGAGTTGCAGGCACAGTTGAAAACTTTGGAGCAGGAAATAAAACTCTTAAGAAAGAGAGAAAATGAGCAAACTGATTGGGAGACCAAATACAAGGAGATGGACGTGGAGTACGATGTGTGCGTTGATCAGTTAAAAGAAGCAAACTCCAGTTATAACTCGCTTTTTTCTGAAAAACTGCTTATGGAGGTATATCTGACTTTTTAAACATCTTACCTTGTATTCTCCCATCATGTTAATTTACCAAATTATTATAATTTGCCATAACTATAAATAAAAAAAAATTCTATATACAGTAAAACCTCGTTAAAACGAACCCCGTAATACTGAAAAATGACATATATTGAAAAAAAAATCAAAATTAATTCCTTGCAATTAATTAATTTATATAACAAAATTTTGTTAAAATGTATAATGAAAAATTTTTTTTTACAATGAAAATATTTCAAAATATATTTCGGCTGTTAACGGTCAATTGTTTTATTGCTCGGTCCGCTGCGCCCTTGTAAAACTTCTCTTTGGGATCATAATAGGCCCTTATAAAGTTATTTGGCATAATCTCCGCGTTGTCCAAGATTGAATTTATTGCCGATTGTCAAAATAGGTTAGAATGGCACCTTTCCCACGCTCTGAAGCGTACACGTGTTCACGCCTCTAAAAACGGGTCTTATCTAAACCAGCTGGAGAAAATAAAAACCCCCGAAATCGCAATTGGCGTGTAATTGCATACGTAATTTTTGGCAATGTGTTTATTTGACAATTGTTTTCATATCTTGTGGAACCCTAAAATGGCTTCAAGTCGTGATAATTCCAGCAAAATTTTAACCCTCGACAAAAAAATTGTAATTCCGAATTCGTCTCTACGATTTAAAGAAATAGGAAGATTGATTGACCGATGCGAAGTTCTCAATGCTTGTAGCGACTCTACAATTAAACACAGTTAAAATTTAATGTTGTTTTATATTTGCATGACATTTTGGAATTTTCAAAAATATTGCCAAATTTTAGGTTATCTTATATTGTTTCATAAAATGTTTTTAATTTAATTATTCAAAATATAGATTATTCAGAGTTTTCTTTATATAGAGAATCCTCCTTTGTTTCCAGAATGCCTTATTATGTTATATTCCATATTAAACTGACAATGGGTATCTTGTTTGCGGAACTTATGAACTTTTTTAAAGCCGCGCTACATTTATTTCTACGGCGTGTGTGGGGAATATTCATATATTAGGAAAAAAATCCCTTGGATTTCGCAATAACGAGGTTTTACTGTATATTGTAGAACCGTGATTTTACTCTTTTTCTGGGGACTGAGCTAAAATCAGTAAATCTAAATCTATACATCCTGTCATTGTTAGCAGGAAAGAGACGCTTTATAAGACAGTGTTATAAGATGTGTCACGTCATCTACCTCTAGCACCAAGTGAGCAGTCTTTTAAGTATATTGATGATGCCAGGGACCACCCTTCTGTTAATTTTGACGATCGATTGCATACCGTCCAAAATATAAAACTACATCTTTCATTAAAATAAAATAGTGAGTTTAGCTTCAACACTTCCCACCCCCATTATTTGACTACTATAAATTGATTGTTAGGTCGAGCTGCAGAATTTGAAGAGTGAACTGGAGACTGCAAAGAGAGGAAGCCCGGGGCGAGAAATAAGAAGGAAGCGACAAAGTATATACGATGCTAACCGCGGCACCAGCTTCACCACAGCTGATGCATCTACAAACACTATCCTAGGTGGGTATCACACGTTAATCCAACTGTAGCGACCATGATTCAAATCTACCGCCATCTCAGTCGGCATCGACGCTAGCGACAGCGCTGCCGGCTGCTGCCACAAGTCTGGTTCAATTCACCGCCAAACAGTCTCTCCAATTTCAGCGTTTCACAAGAGCGGTCTTGCCGGCTCGCCTTAGCCGAGCAAGACCAGCAATTCGTCTCATTTCATAATTTCCTACATCTTCATTCACTATTAATTTCTATCTGTCTTCATTGTTGTTATCATTTGTCACAATAAACCTCAACACGCGCCAATCACATGTATTTCATTTAACCACCCTCCTAACCCCCAAACAACTAATACAGGACCAATCATTTTTACATACATGTCAGTATTCAATATGAATACATTATATCAAGAGGCAAGAGATTAAAACGCTGAATTACAATTTACAACGTCAGCTAATTCCTGCACGTGCCTGCGCTGTCAATTGAGCATTAACTTTTATAAACAATGATTGATCAATATCGATCCTCTTCCTTCAAAGATTATAAATAAACCAATTATAGCTACCATATTACTTATTATTGGTGCATTTTTGATCGTTTTCTTTTATATGTCCTGAATTTTTCATATGACTAATTCAGGTCCTGTAAAGTTTTCATAGTCTATTATTTGTGGTACGTATAAATAAAATTATGAGATAATCAATTTTATTAAAACTTCCTTTTTTTTTTTTTGCAGATTATCCAAACCAGTTGTCTTTCACGTGTACAGATTGTGAATCCACCAGGCGGGTTAGTGATTGTATTTATTTCAATAATTTTAACAGTAGCATGTGTCTATTTTTGAAAATGATTTATTGTGTGAATCCACACTGGACAGCAAACACACAACATTATGGTGCAAATAAAACATTAAAATTTATTTATCAACATTTTTAAAAATTTTACTCTTTAATCACCAGAGAAAAATTAATTACGATAGATAGACGATACGATTATACTGACAATAGAAAAATCACAGTTTTAATTTCTGGCAGCAATTCAATTTTTTTAAGAGAAATATATATATTTTCAAACACTTTTTTCATTCTATTCATCTTCACTTCTGAGAGTGTCTTCAGGGAAATTTTTCATCATTAAATCGCAACAACTTGAGAAGTTGTCACGATGAAATCAATGGCTATATTCTCTTCTAAATTCATCATCCGATAGTCTCTCCTGACTATGGGGGGAAAAATATGCGAGGTTTAATTATTTATTTTCAGATTTCTCCGCATTCCCATTTTATACACACATGTGCTTAAATCAAGTGATCTATGCATTTATATTATATGTTTAAAACGCGGGGTTCTATAGAGATTTTTAAAGATACTGCACAGACCTTTCCAAATACATATTAAGGTTTGAAATTTTCGGGATTCATTCAAGTATAAATCTTTCCTGTTGAATTTGAAAAAATAATTCAGCTTCATTAGTATTAGTGGAGAATACACTGCAATTAATGATTGAATGAACATCAGTTTGCTTTCAATCTTCAGCAACCTCTAAATCAACACTCAAAATCCTCAAAAACTTAATTGATTTAAATATTCTTAACACAGAGATTATAGTAAAACCTCATTAATTCGAAACTCAAGGGATCCAAAAAAAAACTTTGAATTACACGAAACCCCGTTAACTCGAAATTCAAGAAATAATAAAGAAAAATTTTGCACAGAACCGATTGAGTCAATCAAATTTGTGGATTCGGAATTCACGAAAACATTGCATTGAGTTTCGTTAAAAATACATATATTCCAAAGAAATACCTCAAAAATGCTATATTAATAGGAGTAATTAGTGCAAATCCATCCAGGGTAGAAATGAGAGCTTCTTATATCAATCTAATTGAAAATTTGCAGTGTGCAGCGGCTAATAAAATCAAACTATTTGACAATTATTGGCATGCGGCAGTGACTAGTATCAATCTACTCAAAAATTATCAGCGCAGGTCCCAAAATTATCTTGCACTATGAATTACGGGGATTTTTTTAAATAACGGGGTTAATCAACTATAAAATTGACATTGAAATTTCAAATAAATGGTGTTTGAATTACCAGGGTTTTACTGTATTAATAATTTGAGACTAAAAAATGCAAATTGCGTTTCTCTATGTATAAAGAATTAATAAATCATAATCTCTTTAATCACATTTCAGAATTTGGAAGAGATGAAGATCCGACATGCAGAATTAGAAATGAGACTGAATTTGCAGTCGGCTGTGGTTCCTATAGTTTTGTCCCCCGCACACCGTCTGCCTGGTACTGGAGTCGTACAGGTCTAAACCAGTTTCTTAATTACATTTCTTCATTCTTTCATTTTTTGAGCTCTATGATGTATACATTATTCAAAGGTTTCTTGTTTTGTTAATTTGATTATGGTTGTTTGGTTTTACAGGCTCAGAAATTACACGAATATATGGCGGAGAATCAAATGTTGAAATTAAAACTTAGCAAATACAAAGAATATTATCATCACAGAAAAATTCAGCAGAAACTGACACAGGATAATCAAAATAAAAAATAATTTTTAAGTTAGTGTAGAACACTTTTTTGTAATTTTATATGATCAGTATTTATATAGTTTCTGACAAAACATATTATTATAAATCATTAAATATTTTAGGTTTCTTTCTATTTATTTAGTAATAATTATAGTTCTTGCAATTAAACAATGAGTATGTTAAATTATATTTTATTGTAAAAGTGAATGTTACATGTCGGATTGTTATTTATGTTGTAAAAATGTCTTATAAATGTATAAAAAATACTAAAATACATATTGATCCTTTATCGAGTACAAATTATAAATGTTTTATTGTTTTTATTCTTTGGATATAGAATTTATGATAAAACTGTTTCAATTTTAAATTCATAAAAATTTGGTCCAACCATTTTTTCGAAATTTGAGATTGAATAAAACAAAAAAATCTAAATCTAAAAAATTATTAAGTTATGTTGCAAACTGGATCCTATATACCCGAAATCAACATTTACCCCGATGACTCGGTAATTATTGGAGCAATTCAACCCATACTTGGTGTAATGTTAAATCGAAGGAAATAAAATATTTACATATTTCTATAATTTTTTGGTACAATCTAGTTACCGTTAGATTGGAGGAGACCAGTTATTATGCCTCTACAAAAGTAAAAGGTCACCTATAGAATGCGGTAACTATAGGGGAATTGGTCTCCTCCTAAGCTAATTTTAATAGAAAGAGCAAGAACGGTGACGAAAGAAAAAATATGAAAGGGGACTTTGTAGATGGAAGAGGATGCATGGATCAGAGCTTTTCTCAACGAGCGATGATGGAAAAGTTTTTTGTGCCTTGGTAGATCTGCAAAAGGCGTGTTTTATGAGTTATAAGAGAAAGATTATGGAAGATACTCTCTGATTACAGGGTGAGTAGCAAACTTATACACACAATCGCATCCCTATATGAAGGAAGTTCTGTGTGTGTAAGGATCATTGGATCATTCACACCATGGTTTGACTATTTGGAACTGTCAGAAAAGGAACAAAAGTAGACTGAATGCTGTGGAAATGAGATCACTTAGGCGTATATGTGGCAGATCCATTTACGACAGAGTAAAGAATGAAGAAATAAGGAAATAATGTAAAGCTGATCTTATTATAGTGTGTAAGATTAAAAAAGGATCACTTAGGTGGTTTTGTCATATGGAACGGATGAATGAGGAGAGAATGATAAGAAAAATATATCACGCAAGTGTTGATGGTACCAGAAGTAGAGGACCTCCGCGGAAGACTTGGCAAGACCAAGATACTGGAGGATGGTCTTGTTAGAAACCTCAATAAAGCTCGAGCTTGTATGCATGTGAATGAAGTGAGAATTATGTGTCAGGACGGAAGAGTGTGGCGCTCTATCCTCTCTGTCTACCCCTACGAAGAAACGGCGTGATGGTACTTACCAACTAAGTAATTTACAATAAAAATGTAAATATGTATTACTGTATCGGAATGTGTAGGGTGTATACCTATCAGGTGTGAATGTTTTAACTCAATTTGCAAAATAATCATGGAATTCCACTAAAGTTTCACCTTTGAACAGTTAAACCTGGATTGGTCGAACGGCGCGCATGCCGTGCGAGGAGGGCATGATGCGATTGACAATGCTGGTGAGATGATGGAACTCTGCAGTCATTTTTGGTATTGTCTAAAAACCCCAAAAATAATAGCAATCCTTTTATATACATAAAATATATTGATATTTATGTGTATAATAGCGATGGGTTCACACTGTACGAAGTACTTCTTTATACTCAAGCTTCGCAGTTCGCACATTTTAAATCGTGCTGACGCTTCAATACTTCACATTCACCGCCTGCCTGCAACGATGCTCTTACTCAGCAACGCACACAATTAACTACGAACTAGATATGTACCAGTTATGTAAATATGAAACCGGAATTTCTGTATAGAAAATACACTTTTATTGTAAGAAAATGAAACAAAATATTTTATTCTAAGTATTGCCCAGCACTAGCTATATATTTTTCCCATCTCTCTGACAATTTGTGGATCCCACACCAAAAAACCTGTTGCTCTTTTGAGGCAAATCAATCATCAAGCCCATCAGTGCAAATAAGTAGTAATCGAACAGAGCCAAATTCAGTGAGTAAGCCGCATGCGAAAGTATTTCCCAACTAAACGCCTCAATCGTTTCCTCAACCGGTTTTGTTGTGTGATGGTGCATTATCATGAAGCAAAATCACTTTGTATTGCCTTTTTTGATATTCTGATCATTTTTTCACGCAAAGCTTGATTTACATTGATTATTTGTTGTCGGTAGCGTTCAGTATTAATGGTTTCGCCAGATTTTAGCAGGTCATAATAGATCACACCCTTCTAATCCCACCAAACACAAAGCATTGTCTTCCGACCATAACGATTTGGCCTTGCAGTCGATGTCGATGGTTTGTCTGGAGTTACCCATGATCTTTTACGCTTAAGATTCTCGAAATATATCCACTTTTCATTGCCAGTCACAATTCGATGGAGAAATGACTTTCTTCTGTACCTGGCGAGCAGTATTTCGCAAGTGGTTTTTCAATTTTCCTGCTGTCTTTCATCCAGTTCAAATGGAACTCATTTTCCCATCTTCTGGATCTTTCCCATGGCTTTCAAACATATGGAGATGGCTTCTCGTGTCACATTTAATTGATCCGCGAGTTGCGTTTGAGTGTTATCTTCGCCCAACAATGCTCGCAATTCGCTTTTTTAAACCACTCAAAGTATTGTGATTTACCAAGAGCATACTCACCATAAGCTTCTACAAACATTCAATGTGATTCTGCGGCAGTTTTCTTCAAATGGTAATAGAAAATCATAGTTTCCAGGCACAAAATTCGACATGTTTAACGCTATTAAACACTATGCTGTTGTATATAACTTGTATCGTTATGAGTTGAAAGTCTTTGTCAGATGTCAAAACAAGAAAATGGCGCCAATGACACGGTTTGACAGTAACTACATTGGCAGCTAGGGCCATCTATGGGCAAATTCTGGTTTCATATTTACATACCTGGTATACAGACTAAAGAGTTTGCCACTCACTTTATGTAGTTCATTGAAGTGTGTATTTTACAAAGTGTCACAAACACATTTCGCTCTTCACTTCACACTTCAGACAATTCATTGAAGTATAGTTCAATAATGGTTTAAATAACGACTTAATCACACTTCATTAAACTATATGAAATGTGAAGCGTTTTGGACCTGCATCGGGAGTGGGCCAACCAGTGGTATTAACATACTTCGAATGAAGCATTCATTTTGAACATTTCTAGTTAGTGAACATGCATTTCGTGAAGCGTTCATTACGAAATAAAGTTGTGTCCTTCGATAATGTATAATAATTATTTCCATGCACTATAAAGGAAATATTCTTGGGGTCTTTTCATCATACTGTTGGGAGCGCTGGTAATTTTGTTGTACTTCGTGCAGGGAAGGTTAATAAAACAATTTGATAAAAGAAAATTATTTTTATTCTTAACAATATCACAATACACACATTTAAAATGCGCTTATTTTGTTGAGTAGATACTGGAGTAAAATTTAATCAGCTGGAGTTTTGAGAGCGGCATACTTTGCCATGTCTGCCGATAAAGCCAAATCCTCTTCATTGTTGGATTTACCTAGTACAGCTGCTGCCTCTGTCAGTTGATTCAGAGCAATATAGCTGGAAAAGTGTATCCAGTTAGAACAAAATAAAAACATGCAATGTTTTGGGTAATTAAATTGAATAATAAATGTTTACTTTAATTGTATTATAAGGCACGAGAATAATGTTTATAAACTGGTTTCTAGGTATAGTAGGGGAATCCTGCTCATATGGCAGGTCATCCTAATGACATGTTTACACAAGTGAGATTCGTCTCAAAACCGCAGAGTTGAGCACAAAGCAAGTTATGATTAATTGCTGCATGTATTTTATATGACGCAACTAGGGCTCCCAAACTGGGTTTTTAAAATAACTGAGAACCGAGTAATTTTTAACAAGTGCCCGGTTATTTTCATAAATTATTTGAATTTTTCAAATTAAATATCTGTTTCATACGATTTTTAAGAAACAAAATTCATTAGCTTATTCTTCTACTTCGCAAAACTGATTTAGATATTCAGTGCTTCTAAAAATTCCGCTAAATTCACAGCTGCATACAGAGCAGGTAGTAAGAGTAAGGTATCGAAAAGGAAAATGAATTCTGATTAACACTCAAAAACTATTATTTGATAATGTAAATTTTTATGAACGTTTCAAGAATTACTATTAGCAAACAGTCTATTATAAGTTTTTGTTTAAATGATATGTGCAGTTTACCTGTCGAATGACTGAAGGCCACAAAAACGAAACGAAGAAGACAGCACAACCATCAAATTTTATTTTGTTCTATTCTTTTTTTCAAGTCTATTTTGTTTTAGGAAAATGAAATGACCATGCAATTTACGAAATTTTACAAAAATTCCACACAAATTTGTATATAATCTCACCATTCAGCAGCTCGAGAGTACTTGAACTGGTCCACATTATCTCTTGCCCATATTCCGAGACATTTGTGCACCAGGTGGTCGGCGTGACGGAGTGTAGCCACCGCTACAGCATCGGCCGTCATACCCACGCTGCACAGGAAGCTGCACGCCTGCTCCACACTGCCCGTGCACAGCATGAGTACGGCGCGCCAGCACAGAATGCGCCACAACATATCTGAACCTAGAGAAGATTAGTAGATATGTAAATATATACATACAGTAAGACCTCGATTTTACACTTTTCTGGGGAACAGCAAAAAACGGTGTAAAACTGAGGCAAATATGTAGCGACCATAATTCAAATCTACCGCCATCTCAGTCGGCATCGACGCTGGCGACAGCGCTGCCGGCTGCTGCCACAAGTCTGGCTCAATTCACCGCCAAGCAGTCTCTCCAGTTTCAGCGTTTCACAATGGCGGTCTTGCCGGCTCGCGCTTGCCGAGCAAGACTGCCAATTCATTTCATTTCATCATTTCCTACGTTTTCATTCACTGTATTCATTTCTATCTGTCTTCTTTGTTTTCTCAACACACGCCAATCACATTTATTTCATTTAACCACCGTCCTAACCCCCAAAAATATAAAAGTGAGGAAATGAAAAATGGACGCACTGCGAGGCGCTTGCGTATTTTTTTTCGACTTATTACTTTTTATGATTGTTTAAAGTCGAACACGAGATGATAAGCTCCTTTGTTGGATTAATGCGCAAATCAACGTGATCAAAAGATTTTTCAAAAATAATCATCTTCAACTCGATAATATTTCTTTGTTGCGAATTATTAAGGTATTAATGATTATAAAAGGCTAATATAATAGAAACAATGTAAAACGTATTAAATGTCAAATGATTATAACAGAAAAATTCAACAAGTAACGTGAAAACAAAATGAAAATCGATTTAACAATCAAAACTGATAAAAGAATATCGAAAAACTTTAAGAAACAATGCATATTATAACACATTAAAAAATCAACATAGAAAAGTTAATACATAATTAGGATCATCAGTTAAACGTTAAAAAAATTTACGTTGAGTAATTAGTGTATCCCTTTTTACGTTTCTTCAGTACTAGCATATGTACTCGCTCGAGTCGGACATGACAACGATGAACATATATATCTGGGATCGTAAAGCTGGTGGGTTGAAATATCAAAAAGTGTGTAGAGTTGGCGTGTTGAGTTTTTAAAAGAAAAAAGACAAATTTAAAATTTCACACGTACAAATCAATGCATGTTGAATTTTTGAAATGTTTCGGCTTAAAACTGAGGAAATGTAAAAAAAAATTCTGCGTAAATTGTGAGAAATATTTGTATAGCGGGAAAACGTAAAACTGAGATTTCACTGTATTTTTTTATGTACAGTAATTTATGTTAATTACATAATTTAAAGAATTCATACAGAAGTGTCCACTATGGATAAAGCATGGTTGTTGAACTGCATACGGGACTGCTTATAATTCATAAGAGATTTTGAAAATTTCTTCATCAAAACTATTAATCATGTTACAGACAAGATGTGTTCAATAAATGGAGGCTAAAACTATTTTTAAAAAAATCAAATGTATGTATGTAACTTACATTTTCCTTCCTCACCTATACTCTCCAAATGCTCCGCATATGCAGCTGTCATTTCCTTCCAAAATCTGAAAAAAAAATTGTTATTCAAAGTAGAGCTTTCATTTTACAGTTTTCTGGGTAACAAACTAAAATATTGTAAGCATACTTATCCCAAATAACTACTCACAAAACTTAATTTCAATAGGGCTTTATGATTGCAATGTTTTGAAATTCAATGTAAAACAATAACTTCTTCAATGTTAGCAAAATTACTTTGTGGCCACATATTATATAAATAATAAAACAAAACACATCATGTTGATTTATCAATAAATAGTGGTTTAAACAAAGTGTTTTGTCTTATTATTTATAAAACAATAACAACAGTCAAAATAATGTTATAACAATAATAAGTTCAGTCAAAATGCCATAAATGATGAATATATGACTAAAGTCATATAATAGTGAATATACAGTCGTACATTCACCATTTCTGGCATTACACTGCCATTTGAATGACATGGTAGAAACTTTTTGAAATAAAATAGTTACAACTAAAAGACCCAAATTCGCTCTATCAAAAACTCAAACCCTTTCAAGGGTTGGTTCTTTCAAGCAAAAATGTTCCGGGCCTTAGGCGGTTGCCTAGTAGTATGCCTGAGCCAAAGCCCCTCTATTGCCCCCGATTGATATTCGTATATCGGATGCCAGACAACATTCAGCGACTGATATATCAAACTCGGCACTGAGCTTATTTATATTGAATATTTTAATATTCAAGATAAATAAGCGCGGCGCTGCGTTCTGATATATCAGTCATTGGCCGTGGTGGAAAGTTGTCTAGCGTTTGATATATCAGTCACTGGCCATAGAAGGGTTAAAATTGCTGGAAAATAATTGGCAATAATAGTTACCTGTGCGAGACAGAAGGAGCCACAGACAATAATGAAGGGCATAGCTTTTTTTTCTCCTTAGCCTTCTCCAGAACATTCTTGGTATCGCCTCGCAATAGCCCCACCATGGCCCAGGCGTCCCAATTCAATGTTTCTTCATGCTTTTGTTCTAAAAAATAATGCTAATGTTATTATTTATCGTCAACTCCCACTCAAGCTGTAGAACTGTTCAAAACATTTTTTTTTTAAACCTTGGAAGAATTTGTTGATACAAATAGTATGGGCCGGAGTAAGGATTTAGACAGACCCAGAATTGGACATCACTTGACCGAGACAATAATAAATATGTCATTATTCCAATCCTTCTGTTTTATAATTTTAAGTGTAATACACATACAAACTACTGATTCATTTTCTCTAATGTGAAGTTAAACATAAGTGCAATGATAGAACATGTCTGCACTTCAAAAATGGTAACTGCACATATTGACAACTGTATACAAAGTATGTAATAGAATATTAGATTAATGTAAGTTACCTCACAACACACACAAGTGACAATGTTGTAAAAACTTATTGGTGGCCGAATTGGGTTAATTGGGCCTGCAACACATGTGGTTTCAAAATTACGGTGCCACCACACACACAGCCCAAGCTATGCTTGAAATTTTGATGAATGAAACAACATTCACCCTGTATAAGTTACTTACGTTCTAGATCTAGTAACTCTGCGACATCTTTATGGGATCCATAGATTTTCAGGTAATCATAGCCATTGCTGTAATCCACTTGAGCATCCTCGGAGACTTGAGGAGAGTCCCTCTTGGCCACATGGTGTTGGAATAGCCTCCTACACCCCTCTGGCGATGAGGCCGACTCCTTGAACTGTTTCCATAATAGTACAAGACATGACTGCGTTCTAGTCAACTTCTTTTTCTGTATCTTCTGCACTCTCGCCATTTGCTCTACGGACACAACATGATCGGCTGTATCTATTTTTTGGTCATTTTTGTCCACTTTCTTCTGAAGAGAAGGTGTAGTGTCGCCACTTCCTATTTCTTCAGTTTTATGGATGTTTCCTTCTATTAATGCTAATTTCATTTTTCTTTTCTCTAAAAAAAAATCAAATAAATTTGTCAGCTCCGAGAACTTATAAATACCAATACAATATGGAAACAAATGAGTGCAGCAGAGATGCAACAAGAACAAAATTAATAAGAAAAGTATGCCCGCATAGCACTCACGTTTCGAGAGTTTTTTGTTGGAGTATTCCTGTGGCGGATGGTCGGCGATAGACCACACTCTGAGGGTGTGGTCTTCGCCAGCTGTGATAACAGACTGGGGGTTCACAGGACACCAGGAACAGCACAGGACAGCCTCACTGTGGCCCAGCAGAGTGTGTAAAATGCACTTCTTCAATACATCGACAATCTGCAAAAATATTTTTTTTAAATATCATATCAAGCAACTTTAGACTAATAAAAACAGGCGATTGAGTTATAATCTTAAAAAATACTCCTGTAATCATATTCAGGGAACGTCGCCCATCTTGTCTGTCTCCAGTTTCTTATGCTCAAGGCAGCATCATTAGACACACCATTAACAAGATGAAGCCATACATATGCCTTCATCTTGCAAGCTTGTTGTCAAGGAACCTCTTAAGCGGTCGGTTGTCGTCCATTCTTATGTGACCGACCCAATGAAATGAGGAATTTAATTCGCCATGTGATTGGAGATTAATTAAATAATTTATATATCTTGTTTGCCATGCATCATTTTTCTGTACAGCTCTGAATATTCATCTAAGAATCTTTCTCTGAAGTTGTGAGACAGGTTTGCGTAAATTGAAATTTAAGCATGACATGATTTAATTGGAGCAATCAATTTACTGTAGCAAATTTTATCTAGTGTAGGAAGCCCATTTATCAAATCTACGTTTTACACAAAATAAAGAAATTTATTCATTCCCTAGGTGAAACAGCAAAATACCAATTGGTGGGAAAATTCGTAAAATTCGTAGACTAGTTTTTCCAAATTTTATTTTTACAAAAAAACATGAAAACGTTGGTATAACTAAAAAAAACAAACATTGAGCTTTTATTCTATTATAAACGTCCATCGACCTAACTCATCATCAGACTCTGCGGTAGTAACAAACATATCGGAAATTTTTAGGAAGTCCACTATATCTCCATTAGCGAAAAAATCCCACTCCGCCATTTTGTAAAAAAATGTTTGAAAAAAAAAGTTTTCAAAAATTCAATAATTGTAAACGAAAATATATATATTATTAGCACTTCATATCACACATTGGACTTATGATATAGCATTAACACGCATGAAATACCATTCGCGCCAATGGCCAATATGATCTATAACAAAGCACTCGCTGTATTTTTATAGTAAAACGCGCTTAATAACTAAAAAATAATATCGTATTCACTTTAATTACTCACTTATAAACTAAGTATCACGAAAAAAGGGTATAATTGTAAATATATGTGTGTATTGCAGGATAAATCCTGATAATACCCTGCACCGGCTGGAATCAAAATGTAACTGACAAGTACTTTCCATTTGGAAAGTGTTGGCATTTTAAAAGTGTGTAAGTAGCACGTATAATGCGTTTGTCATCGATACAAGTGGCGTGTGTGTTCAAATATTATACTGAAAATCGAGTCATTTAAATAAAGAAGAAATCTAGCAACACAATATTACCGGTATCTGCGCACGCTGTCACGTGGTACAACACTTCTTTTCTATGGTATAGCGCAAAATATTTTGACGTTTATCATGCTATCCCTCTCTCGGACGGCGATAGTCGTCCTGGGCCTTCTTGGGGTTAATATATTTTAAAACAAAAAACAATAATTAAAGAAACGTTAAGTATTGTACCTGAACAGCTGAATCATGAGAGACGGACAAAAGTTTTCCATTGTGGTGAGGACTCCAACATAATTTATTTACTCGAAGGTGGTGATGGCTAAACTCTTCATACAACTCTAATTTTACAACGCCATCTGTAAGAAAAAATAAAAATTTTGAAAAGATGACATGGGATTATTATATACAGTAAAATCCCGTTTATTGGAAGTTGAAGGAACCGGAAATCATGAAAAAAGTTTGAATAACGACTTACGATAATGAAAATAAAATTTTTTAAAATTCGATTTTTTTTTACATACCAACTTTTTTCATTACAACTCGACGTAATTATATATACCTATTATCCACACATTTTAAAATAACAAACAAGTTGTCAAAAAACAACATAAACAAATCACATTATTTAAAAAAAAATGATGGACTAATGGACTAACGGAATTAATGGACTATCTTTTAGCACCATTTTTAATAATGACATAATCATCGAAATTGTCAACACTGTCATTTCTCTATTGTATCATTTCTGTATTGAAGTTAACAACAAACGTCCCCAGCGCTATTAAAACTTTTTTTGTGGTGATCACAGCGGTTTTCGCACTCGTCTGTGATGTCTTGTTCTTTTTCACTCTCCGCTTCCTTACTCCTTTTCCCACTGTGACATTTCTCGGCTTTCAACGCTAAAGTCCTATCTGTCATCATGTATAATATTGTTGACAACGTCATTAATGAGGTTGCGTATTCTTCTGTTAATTTTGTTTTGGATAATATTTTTTGTCAGTCTCTTGTATTAATATAAATAATTGTCTTTACATATATAATAATGACAATAAAATAATTAACAAGATACGAGAAAATCTGAAAAATGCCAACCACATTCTTCAAAATGCCTTGACCCTAAACTTAAATGGAAAGAAATGACTATTAAAATTAATACAAATTAAATCATTTATAAAACACGGAAAAGTCTGAGGAACTCAACCGCGTACTAGCGTCTGTACAACAAAATATACAAACACTACGTAAACAAAAATAATGATGGTAATAATATGGAACAGAAGATTGGCAAGCACTGACATTCGCCGACTAGCAACTGGGAGAATCACGTTACCTATAAGGGCGCAAAGATAATATTTGCTATCTTTTTCTAATGTAAAGAAAATTATCGAGAGAAAAAAGCATGCGAGCTAAGTTAAGCGGTAAGGAAGATAAAGATTTAAAAATCGAAGACGCACAGACATATCTGAAAATGAATGAGAAAACAAACAATGCGAAACAACTTTATCCATTGTGAATCAGTATAGGGGCGGATACAACGCATGTGTATGCTTCAGATTACGGACATTTGACAAAAAAAATTGAATTAGGCGAAAAATAAATTGACAAATTCATCTGATGTGCTCTAAAAATAGCTTTGAATAACAATTTTCGATTTATAAGTACAATTTAATATGGAAACTTTCTAGAGGTACCACATTCTGCTCCAAAACTTCGACTTGCGGCGAATTTCGAATAAATATTCTTTGAATAAACGGGATTTTACTGTATTCTTATTTGAGTAAAACGTTTTATTATCTTCCACAGTTCCTTCTTTACCATATGAGTTCAAAATATTAAAACAAATTGGAGTGACGGTAATTTTGTAATAAGGTTTTTATATAGAACTTTAAATGCGGTTCAAAATAGCTAACTAGCTTAGCAAAATTTAAATTGCATAGGAAGTATATTTGATTGATTTATAAAATCATTGAAGGATATTTTCTTAGAATGGGTTATTTTGCTTGCACTATATCTTAAATTATCTATAAAATCTAGGAATCTGCATCACAATAAAATCAACCCTTCACAAAAGATTGGTTTACATTATTTACAGTATTGAAAACACAATAATGGTAATTAAATTAAATTAATGGTTTCCTTTGAACAGTGAATTTAAATATAAAAGAATAAATAATTACAAATTCATCAAAGCAATAAATTACCATCCTCTTTAACCAATTTCATGACAGTGAGTAAGGGAGCCGCAGATGAAACAGCCACCAGATCTCCATAAAGAGACAAGCCGTCTTCTGAAGATACGGCTATGGGGTGCCATGCAATGCACTGAATACTCTTTCTGAAAAATATAATAAAATATTTTAAATTGTGGTGGAGGATTCCGTCACTAATTTTGAGGCAATTATGAAATTATTTTGGAAAAAGAATTTGTATGATAATATTTTCAATAGTAGTACTCTTCCAACCAAAGCTTCTTTATGAATGCACTTGATATCATGAGATCAATCCGATGCATCTAAACTTGATATCAAAACAGAAGTGCGGTGAATGATGACCCACCGCTTTACCCAGGACCTGTGAGAGTGGACCCGCCGCTTACCCAGGACCTACTCATTCGCCGCTTGGTTGGCATTTTTTTAATGCTAATAAGCAGCTGTGCAACTTTGACTCGCACATGTGATGAGACGGAGCCGAACAGCTGCCATCTCAAAAACCCTCACAATTCCCGACCTTTATTTATTAAGATTTACATTACAATTGATTACATTAATGAAATAAAATAAACAAATGGAAAGGAAACGGTATACAAATATTTCAGAAATAGACATATTCTTCGTATCCAGGACCGTTTTATGAGCAAAAGCTCCCATATCGATCCTTCACATTCACCGCCAGGTTGGCATTTTTTAAAACAACTTGGCAATAGCGGCAATACAACACAGTGTGGCTGCCAACAAAAACCATTCACTGTCCGTACAGTGCAGTAGAAACATTTATTCAGTAAAACAAGAAACACAAATAAGTTATTATAACATGGGTTCAATTTACAAAAATATAAACATAACGCAGAAATATATCAAATGCACACAAAAGTTACAGTAATAAATTTATAGATAGAATATACACACAATAATAGAGACACTGAGAGGAACGGCAAATGGCGATTCCTAAGTCCCTCGCACACCCCTTAAAGGGAAAAAGAAGACAATATACAGACAAGATAATAAACAGAAGTGTAGCAAGTTATTAAGTCTACAGTAACCAATCAGACTGAGATATTTCATTGGAAAATGCTTCATTGATTTTTATACCCCCGGTGGATATCAGAAAGATGTAATATACATATAGGTACATTGTCGACGTCAACATGATAATATGTCAAATGTTTACCAAATCGTTTCTGCCAATTATTTAGTTTTCTATCTTTAACCCAGGTACCCAGCTGGATGATTATTACAATAACAAATTCCTTAAGATGAACTAGGCATATCTAATTCAATAAATATCTCAGAAATCCTTTTAATATAGACATGTGTAGGTCTATCACCTCTACAGTCATCATCAACTCTGACAACCCCTGAACACACCTTATCATTTACCGGTGCATAAAACCAGAACTACAAACAGCCAGTAAAAACACACCCGGTACCGACGCCCCAATAACCATGCGCCCACAACCACCTGGAAGACCCACTCGCAAGCTTCACTTTTCTCTCTGCTGCCTTCCAGCTAGCAGATAGCATTTCCAGGGAACGTTCCTCTGTATAGACTTTTCATTATCGGCTATTGTATGTCTAAAGCGTAACTGTGCTCGACAATAGACTTGTGTCAACCGCCAATTGTTTCATCCATCACCTTCTGATCCATCCGCTGCGCCCACAAAAACATCCAACATTAATCCACAAAACACTCTTTCTTAACTACATTCTCTGTTTCCTCATAGACACTACTTAACAATAAAAAACAATAGATTTGGAGTAGTCTGAATTCATTATCAAAGAAAAAGAAAAGTTCCACCAAATTTGATGTCAGTACCTGTGAGGGACCGCCGAGGTGACCATATCATATGGATAGTCAGGCTTAAGTAGTCCCAAATGCCCCTCACTGGAGCCAACAGTCAGATAATCTTCAGTCCACACCACAGTGGAGACACCCCACTTCTTTCCCGCTGATGACACAATGAGTTTTTCTGGATCTGGAAATGAAATTGTGTGAAAAAAACATTACCCATTAAATGCGCATTTAATCAAAGAGCATCTGTTTGTCGTTGCTAATATGGATGGATAACAGGGTTTAGTTAACGATAGTTTAAAAATTCTCCATCGATGACTCACCTCTATTGATGTGGCTCGTGTTGTAGACAACCAATTCACCCCCACCATTAGCAAAGAGGATATTCCTCGGCCCCCAACAAATATGGTACGCTCCCAGAGGCAGACCAGGAGGTAACACTTTGGCCGGGTTCAAGGAGCTGGCATCTATAAGACCCACCTGAAACAATTATTAGAACATCATATTGCAGCCCAATACGTTATCTGTTTAAAGAAACTTCAGCTTAATCAGAATACGCTGTAGATAGGTGACATTCTTACCCTGCCCTCGGAGTTGGAGAAGGCTAGGCAGTGCTCGCGGGTGGGGTGCCAGGCCACGGCCTGTACCTTCCCCTGGACTCCGTTCCAATAGTGACGCATGTTGCTGGCACCAGCATTCTCCCCGCGCTCCCACACGCGCACCATGCCGTCGCCGGCTGCTATGGCGAATCTAAAATGTACAGAAGAAATTAATTAAGTATGGTCAATGACACTGGGAAAATATATCTATTTATTTGAGTTAACTTTTTTTTACACAGTTAATATACACAGCCAACAATTAATTTTTTGCAAGCCCGGGCATCCCATCTTATGACAATATAATGCCTTACTAACATGATATACATGTATATAGATAGTTCCCACACTTCCTAGCTGGTCCTGTTTTAATGGATGGGAATGAAAACAGACTCCACCCAGTTTGGCCATATTCCTGTTTTCGAGATTTGATTGCAGATATCAAACAAGGCTTTCTCACCTACAGAATTCCTTTAGGAATTCCGCTTGTATTCTGTCTTTGCCAGATGACTTACAATTTTTCAGTTTTTAATGGTGCTTCAACTAGTAATAGTTAAATCGTTATTTAAGCCGTTATTGTGATTGTATTTGATTATAAAGATGATTGGTAACTGATTATTCATAATTCTTCGAGCAATGACCGGTACACTAGAAAGTAAATCTCCAAAAGGTAAATTTTAGTTATCAATCATCGTCAAATCTCAGTTACTAATCATCATCACAATGACAGTCACATAACGGTTTACCATCACTACTTTCAACCTCAGTCAACAGAATATAGCTGTATATTATCTCTGTTTTTCAGCATAGTAGTATTGCCATTTTTTGATTGCTCCGTCTATTTCATTGATGATAGTTCCATAGCAATCTTTAATGGCCCAAGTGTTATAATTAAAATCCTTTGAAGGTATTTTGACCTTCTGAAACAAATCTCAAGTGTGGTGTTTGCGTGAGCCTCAATTTCTCCACCTGATCCGGCAATAGCGGTAGTGGAATCTTAATTTTTGGTTAAATACGTCGATAAGATATATTTTCAAACATATTTTAGCTTAAATATGAATAAATATTGAACTAATTCACAACATAAGTTGCTAATTTCATATATTAGATGGTTTTTCACTGATTTTAAAGGAAAACAACATTTTCTTGAACAAAATAAGCATTTTATGTACGTCGTTTTATATGTAAGTCACAATAGAATATTCCGTATATATGAAACACCGTTATCTTCTAAACATAGCAAAATACTACTTAATTATGAAACAAACAGCTCATAAAACCGGAACCTGGTACTTTAAATCGATAATATTAAACAAAACCACCAAATGCATCTGACATAATAATTATGAATGTAGAACATTGTGTTAAAGCATCAATCTAAATATGTGTAGGTACTTTAACTGATTTCAAAATATATTCATATACAGTAAAACCGCGATATAACGAAATTCAAGGGCCCAAAAAATAAAAATTCGTAATAACGAATTCCCACATATAACGAAACAAATAAAATAAATCCAACTATATGTTACGCGCCGTAGCAAAAAAATGTTGCGCGGTTTCAAAAAAGATCGCAAATTCTGCAAACAAAGGAGGAGGAAGGCCATAGGGAACTGAATACCTACATATTTTTAGTAGTTTTGTTATTAAAACAGATAAGCAAATGGATAATCAAAGGAATTAAATTAAGAACAGAACCTATTCAACACCAATTGGAAGATATTTTTGTAAATTCCAGAATATTGCAAACACAAAACAATATTTTAATTGTGTTTAAATGTAGAGCCGCTTTAAACATAGTTTTGGGCATGAAACATAAAAAATAATTTAAAAATAAAAATTTACAGTTGAATCGCGGCATTTTTATAAAATGAGTCGTATATAAATTACGAAGGTACTTACCGGTAACGGCGGCAACCACTTCAAAATATGATACTATGAACCCAAGAAGAAGTTTGAATTGTTTTACTACCTTGTCGGCAGACCGCCGCGCACCGCCGAAAAGGCCATAAAACCGTTCGCATACGGCAGATGCAGCGGCGCGGCTTTGTAAGTGCGAAATAAATTTTCATCTTTTAACATTTTTTTATTTCGTTATAAATTTACGTAAATGTATTGGCATTTTTTCATACGGGACAAAAATGATTTTGTTATAAATATTAACGGGATTTCGTTATATAAATGCATTTTTGTATGAAAAATTGGTTTTAGGGACTAAATTTCGATTTATTTTTCGATATACGTCATTTTTCGCTATATCGGGTTTCGTTATATCGCGGCTTTACTGTATATCAACTAGGTACTTCAATAAATTATTTAATTTTCAATCGATTAATTCAAACGTCAACACATATTTTATTTCATTCCATAATATTAATATGAAAAAACATGGATAAGACCTTAGATTTTATTGTCAGCTCTCTAAAAGATTCACATAACAAATAACATCCTTTAGTATTTAGGTGACACTTAAAAGAAGTTTAACTATTAGTTCTGACTTGAAAGAGTTGTAATTCGCATAGAATTTCTCAAATTTCTTAAGTAGATACAGTAATAAAGCATAATAACTATATTTATTCAAATCACAAAACTACTTCTGATCATGTAATTAACATCAATTAACACTTTCCAATATTTTACGTTTTAGCTCAGTTCCCTGAAAAGCGTAAAAGCGAGATTGTGCTGTATCTACTTTGGTTTAAAAGTTGCCAAGATAAACAAATAAAAGAACAGATCCACAAAAACAAAATAAAATATTTTTAGGATTTTTATTGAAGATTTATAAAACAACGAGCGCAAATTATTTTACCTGGAAGGATCTATCGGCGAAACTGCTATATCGTAAACAAAACCACCGAAGGTTGTATAATTGGCCACGACTTTATTATCGTCGAATGAATATCCGACAAGAAGTCTGTCCTGGCCAGCCGTCCATATGATGGGAGAATTGGCGGGGGTCCTCCAATTGTCGTCTAAACTGCCGCTCGCGCTCGCGGCGATGGAATACAAACCACGCTGATGCTCCTCGTGCAAGATGGAAAAACCAAATGTTTTCGATCTCCTTTAATAGAAAAGCAAATGAAAAATTAAAGAGTACAGAAAAATAGGCAAATTCTTAAATGCACAGAAAATATGTTACATGTCATGTATCACATTGGATAATGTATCATGTATCACACTGTATAGTTTAATTGCAGAGTTTAATTGCCGTAGTTTTGTAAAAAAATAAAACAAACCGACTAACTAACTTCCTTAATGCCGATTCCATGCAAGGACAGGCAGAGATAATGGATTTTTTTTTTTTGTAGCATAAATAGTACATATGAAAAAATAAACGTAATTGCTTTACTAGTTTTTAAAAGTTGTAAATGTTCAGAGGTAAGTAAGTATAATGTTAAGTACATTATGAAAAGTTATGTGAAAAAAGTATAATCAGAAGTTATAAAAAAATATTGAAAAAAAAGTTACAAAAATATTATTGTCAGTAATATACAATATTGGGGGACAAAAATGTGTGGGTAGTTAGGTTAGCACAAATGACAAATTAGATTCATTTTACTTTCTACAAGCAACCACTTTGTTATTTTTGGTTTGAAGTAGTATCACTTTAGACCCTTTAAGGTCTAGTGCCAACTTGTTAAATATTCTCAGAGCACAAAATAAAAAAGTTTGTTGAGCAAATTTGGAATAAAATTTTGACACTGAATAGTATCCTAAGGAATGCCATACTCTTCTGTCCTGGCACACTTTTTGCCTCATCCACTTTTATACATCTCATGCACACATTTTGTTTGTTGGAGCTTTTAACAGGCCCATTATATTATATTAGTTAAATAAATATTGGAGATTCTCTAAATAAAACAATACATATTTTTATACACACTTGGGGAGGCATTCATCCAGCAATGGATAGAATACGACTGATGATGATGATCATTTGACCCCTATATATTGACCTTATATAGGGTGGCCCAAATTGAATGCCGAATTTAAATTTCACTCCATTTCTTTGTTTTGCGGCTGATAACTCTGATACTTTATTAGTTATATTCATCCAATTAGAAAATGGGACTAGTTCCCACCGCCGACTAGTCGATATGTAAAGCATAAAGTGGATTCTCAATTTGGTCGAAAAATCATTTTCAGCAATGAGGCGCATTTTCAATTAGACGGTTTAATAAACAAACAAAATGGTCGCATTTGGGGCTCGGAAAATCCTTGCGTAATTCATGAGAAGCAAATGCACCCCCGAGTCACTGTATGGTGTGAATTTTGTGCAGGCTGGAAATGCGGTAACTGTGAATGGTATTTTTAATATAAATGATAATATTCAAAGAAGCTTCTGCACTCACGAGTAGCAGGAATGAAAATTGCAGCGCAGCAACTGAGCAGCCTTGGATGAAGTGAGTAACAGTTTGGTTGTCGGCCAGTAGATGGCCCCCCAGGGATGGCCCAGCTTCTTTACTTTCTCGTCTTTTCCCTTGTCCTGGACCATTATGCTGCCGGATGAAACAAGGCTGCCACCCCAGCGCCATATGCAAACTTTTCTATAAACAAATATTATTTTTTAATTTCAACACAAAGGTATAGTAGTCAATGGAAGAAAGGAAACTGATCTCAAATTCAACACAAATTAAAATATGTGCATTGACATTGCTAAAAATAATACAATTCTTTAAATAAACTTTTAGTTACCCTTTTTTGCAACAGCTGGCTAGGAAAATATTACTTTCTCCAGTTTTGCCTTCTGCATCATTAACTTCCGAAAGTTCTTCAGTTTTATTAGAAACATCTTTAGCCGTATCCAACTCCAGTTTTTTAATATTGTTTGAAAGATCGGAAATTTCATTTTCAGATGAATTTTCATCGCTTTTACCTGCCACCATTTCCTTAAGCTTGGCACATTCCTTGAGAAAATCTGAAGATATTTTAACACGAGGCTTCTCAATTTCTCCCTCGTTGTCCGACTGACTGGGGACAAACTTTGAATGCCCAAATTCATAAAAAGAAGGTTCTTTATAAATGTCAAAAATATCTGATTCATCGGCGATGTTAGCGGTGCTTTCATTTTTTAAGCTGTTGTCCAAACAATCGTCGTCGGTATTTGCATCATCGGTGGACCTGTTGAGTATTTTTTCAGATTCCTTATCACTTTCCTTCTTGGCCACGTCCTCATCTTTAGCATCTTGACTTTTACTTGCGACGTTTCCTTGTTTCTTGAATTTCATAAATTCTTGTAACTTTTTACATTCTTCCAGAAAATCTCCACTCTGTTTCGAGTCTTTTTTTCCTTCTGTATCTTGTTTAGGTTTCTCAGGTTCATCTTCATTACCAGACTGATCGGGTACATGTTTAGAATGTCCAAATTCATAGAATGAAGGCTCTTTATAGATGTCAAATACATCAGATTCATCCGCAATATTAATCTGGGTCGTGTCATTTAAAGTATTTTCAGAACTTTCCACATTTTCTGCCACAGAGTCGTTAGCGCTTGTAAACGAATCGTCTATCAATACGCTTATTTGTGGATGTTTAATACTTTTCTTTGATTGCACAAAATGTTGCAATTTCTGACACTCTTCCAAGAACTTTTCATTGTGGACTGGATCTTTACTTGACTCGCCGTCTTGCAACTTGACACCTTCCATGGCAGTTGTAAGACTCGTATCTGGTTCCACGGGGATATTTTCAAACTTTTCATCGCTCGATTGATTCTTTTTTCGAAGAAGCATCGACGGAGTGTATTTGGTGTTGTCATTGTCTTTTTCAGAATCCGAATAGGGATTGTAACCAAATTCCTTGTAAGAATTTTCCTTATACACATCAAATATATCTGATTCATCAGCTTCCTCGCCAGAAGACTGCTCGTACAATCCATATTCCAAAGTGTTGAGAAATGATTTGTCATCTTCAGGAACTTCACTTCCTGGGCCATTTTTTGATGAAATGTCTAACTTTTTACTGGAAACCTTTCTGACTTTCAGTGATTTTACTTTAGGGCGTTTAACTGCCAACTGCTTCTCCAGTGGTTCACAGCGGGTGGACGGGCACCAACAAATTGATGTTACCTCAGTCTCGTGTCCGTGAACTTTAAATAAAATTTTGAAGTTTTCTGAAACTAAAAAAACATTGTAATAAATACAAAAAGCAGAAGAAATGCATGATATTCCAGTTCCAATTCCAATATAAACCAATTCCAGTTCTAAAATAACATCAACAATATTTTATTTATAATGAACATGTTTTTTAATGCAAAACGTAATATTTTATTTTAGTTTTATATTTATTCACTATCAGCAACATTGCATTTTGAGAATTATTCTTAGTTTAGAATTTTGTTTTAATAACTGCCTTTTTACAATTAAGTTTAACAAAAAAATATTACAGCACAGAGTACAATAAAGAATAAAAAGTACTATTTAAGCTTAACATCTAAAGGAGTATGGTCATACTGTGTATGTACGATGAAAAAATGTTTTCCTCGTGAGTATGGCTATATGTGGTACCTCCACAGCTTTTATTCCCTATTATATGAATTTACACTGCCTTCTGAATGGTGTATTAGATAACTTTTTGAAATAAAATAATCAGAACTAAAGCACCTTAAAAGTTAAATAAAATAATGTCTTTATGATTTAAAAAAAAATTGAATGGGACAATGAACCGAATCAGATAAGTGCCTAAGAACACAAATGAAAGCCTGCATATCTGCTAATAAACAAAAAAAAATGCTATTTTAACCACTGAATATTCTGTATAACAAAATTAAATAGAATATTGTTGGCACCATTACATCATCGGGAAAGATACAAACGGTGAGCTGATTGTTAGAAAGTTCAGATAATTTATAGAGTAAAACTCCATTAATTCGTAACTCACGGGAGAGAAATTTAAAAAAAAAATCCTAATTACGAATAATGAAAACAATTTTTTTGAAGTTTTAAAAAACACGTTGTCAGTTTACGCGTCCGTATTTTTCCTCGTGCCGCCCCTGTCAACATCGTGATTTTCATACTGAAAAACATGGCAACTGTCTATTATTTCAGCTTTTTATGTGTCGAAATGTTTATCAAATAATCAATTTCTCCTGAATAATAAAGGTGTGTGGCAACATGGCGAGTCCAATATTAAAAACAGGCTTCTTCAAACGATTAACCAGTGATTGACCCAACAAAATTACTGACATTTTAATTTGATTAGCGGTCGAAATCGCCATTTTTCCATCAAAATTGGGCAAGAAATTGAAACATAATGAAAAACTTTTAAATCTTCATACTTCATTGAAGCTTATTATTTTCCCGCGATTTTTCAAATTTGAAGTCGGAGAGGTATTCGGGATTGAAATTTTCCCACTGATTTTTTTATTGAAATCAATTTTTGTCGGTTTTAAAAATAAGTTCCATATTTTCAAATGGTCAAGGATTTACACAAATTACAAGATGTTTGTGCCATTTTAGAAAATGAAAAAAAATTAAGTGAAAATAGGTTATGTATTTAAATACAAAGGTTTCAGTTTCTTTATTACGTTAAACAAATCGCAACATTCCAAAAACAAAAAACCAGATATAAAATCAATAAAACTGTTGCACACAATTAATTTATAAATTACAAGAAACAATATATATTATTCATAATGCACCGACAATAATTATCGAAATAACAACAGACCCATATTCCGTAAGCAAACCGTTAAAATTTTTTAGTGAGTGATGTCGATTTCGTATTCCATAACTGACGTTTCTGCTAAAAAATTATCAGCTCAGTGCCTTTAAATTTTTAGCGGCCGCTATTTCCATATGAACTGTCAAAAATGACATAAAATGATCGCCTTTCGATAATCATATTACGAAAAATGCTTTAATTGATAATGATTTAGGAAGAATCGCGAAAAGATAAATGTAATTGATATCATACAATAAGTCAACAATGATTATTTTAGGTTATTTTCTATGATCGATACGGAATACCAAATTTCAAATTAGCGGACCACTAAAATGATATTATTTTAACGGAAGAGATATGGGGATAAGGAATAGCGCCGTAATTGGTGAGGGGGTGGAGCTAGCTACAGATGTTTACAAAGGGATGATGAATGCGTTCGCGCAAGTTTGGATTTAAAAACACATGAATATGCGAATTACATGAACAAATTATTTACGTTGGGTATAAAAAATGTATACGAACTATCGGTAGAAATTAGTATGAAATGTTATTTTCAGGGCTAAAATTTTTGAATTACAATTTAAATTACGTGAAAATACAAAATATGAGTACATGAATTAACAGAGTTTTACTGTATTAATCAAATGTGATTTACGGCAAATTTTTACTCTTTGTAACCAACGTTCCCTCTAAGCCGAGTGCATGGCGGCCACGCAACCGTTTTGAAAGTCCTGCGCAATGATCACAGGCTAGCGCGTACTCCAAAAATCATCAGACCAAGTAAAATTTTATTTGCATGTTGAGGTGTTGAGAGTAACTCCCACCCCTGCATCCTGTTCGCACGCACTCAAATAATGATACGAAACTGGCTGGATAGAAACATTCAATAATTTAATAATGTATGCTCTGAAATACAAAGAATTTAAGGAATTTTCGCTTCTCTACGATATTTGTGGAACATTTCAAGTATCAAGCGCGGACTTTGAATGTGGATTTAGCTTAATGAACGCTATCAAATCTAAAACACACAACAAATTAAATATTAAACATTTAGATAATTTAATAATAATTAAATCTTATATATTGCAAAAAACAAAAGATTGACCGCGGATGAAGTGTATAAGGTAACTAATCGTAAAGAACGATGTGAAAAAACATAAAATTATAAATAGAAAAACATAAATTAGATTTTATATTTGAAGGCATGTTTCGAGTTTTGTTTTTAAAATTTTTTCAGAAAAATAAATAAAACATGATTTTGTTGTTTTAATTATTTTGAAATATAGCATTTACTTTTTTATCTATGTAAACTGTTTATAATTTTTTTTTTATTTCTCATTTTCAACATTGTTCAATTTTCTATAATGTGTACATATTAGATAAAAAATATATTAAACCATTTTTCTTATGTATAGACCTAATAATAAAATTGGGTAAAATGGTTATTATATTGTTATAGAATAAATTAAAATACTAAATTTTATAATAGATATTCAAATATGACATTGCAAATATGACGAAGCAAAGAAACAAAAGCAAAAGAAGCAAGTTTGTATAAGTGTAAAAATTATGTGCACTCGCGCATTTGGTGATTTGGCCTGCTCACCTGCCTGGTTTTCCGCGCAGAGACCCTCTCGTCTTAGAGGGAACGTTGTTCGTAACTAGGCTGATATGAAATGCGCCAAAAATAATTCATCAAAAATTGACTTGAATGATAATGTTCGTAAATGAAAAAAAAGAAGCATACCTTCAAGGGCTAGGACCAGAACAACTCCTTGCTTGGTCCCCACAGCGACAGCATCCCCTTTGTGCGGACAAGCAGACAAGCAGATGGGCTTGAAGGATCTCAGCAATTTACTGTCAACCTTCACACTGTTTTGTTTTGTGTTCCACAAGACCAGTACGCCCAAACTTCCAATAGACACAACATCCTTCTCACTCAAGAATGTCACCCCCATGAGTGTCTTAACAAAAAATAAATTACATAACATTTTTTATAATTATTATATTGTACACCTTAATATAAGGGTTATGCATGTGTCTGTATATAAATATTGTATTCGGTAATATGAAGAATTAGCGTGTGAAGAGTATTCTGAGTCGCAGTGCAAAATTACAATTGAAGTATGATTCGCAAAGATGCCAGAATATCACATCTTTCCTACTTTTTGTTTTAACTGTTCCTTATATGATAAAGCACTGAGAACATGGTCTATGATGCATCTCCACGAATAAAAATATTGTAAGTGGCATTTTGTTCTTATCTGTTGCCTTGTTGCATATTATGCAATGCTTTCTAGTGATGAGTTAAACCATAATTGTGATAACTTTAAAATTTAATGTTGTAGTTAAGAGAAATTATTTTTCTTCAACAGTTTCTAAAATTCACTAGAAAAATAATATGACCAAATATAATAATTTACCCTCACAAAGACAATTACCTCTTTCGACTCGACATGAACATTGTGAGCAATAGCAAATGTAAGTGTGTCCGCATTCCACAGCTTCACGATCCCGTCGTCAGCTCCCGACACAAAGTGTCTTGTAGTAATCCAGCTGGGACACAGGGCTATACATGTTACCCTGAAACACCATCATTTCTTAGGAAGAAAACAACAATTATTTTTATTAATCCATAAAGATTATGGAAATTGTAACAATACAACTGTTGTCCTTGGAATTGAAGGCTTTGGTACATAAAAGTGAAATGTGGCATTCTTTCATCACAACTTACCTTTACCCAATTCTGTCACAGAATAGGTAAATATAAAGTGGATGAGGGTGTATGTGACAGACATGAGTCACATTATTCTAATTCCTGGATGTCTACGCTACGCCCATACCGATCCAAACAATTCAAATTATTTTTGTGTTTCTAATTTATAATACATAGTAATAACAATTTGCTTCTCATACATTATAGCACTAAAAAATTTCATATATATATATACAGTAAACCCTAGATTTTGTGGACCTCGATTTAAGTCTTCAAAAATTTCAACAGAAAAAATTTCTAGTTCATAATAAAAATATTGGATAATTTCTATAGCGCTATTTTTGTAAAAACTTTCACCTCAAGGGCACATTACATATAAACTGTTTATAGTCATACATTATTATTGTTTTTAAAATTAAAAATTGTTATTTTCATTTATGGAAATGATTTTTTGAAAAGGTGCATTTTTAGTTTAAAAATGAACAAACTATTTATTTAAAAACTCTTTTAACCAAGATTTGTTATACATAATTAAATTGACATATTATTTTTTTGTTATTAATTTACTGATACTTTAAATAAATTTTAGCAAATATGTTGGCGAAAAGCATATCTTTATTATATATATAACAAACTTTCGCATCTAACACTCCCTCACCCGAATTAGTCTGTTATATTGAGATTTTACAGTAATTACTTTACAACAGAAAAAATATATATGTGACTGCTAATCTTCAGATTACGAAAATTTTACAATTAAATCTTTTTGTATGTTGATGAGGGGGGTTTTCCAATATACAAACGAAATGTACGACTTAAATACACTTTTATTTGGTATTTTAAATTAAGGTAGCAACCTGTAATAATTTCTCAAATCTTCTAGAAACCCCTTCTGGAACCATCTATTTTCAATATCCTGTCCCACCGGCCCTATGTAAACATTTGTGAAAAGTTATCCCTAATATCCCTTTACTGTGCCCTTAGAACATTTCATCTCATCAGGCATTGTTACAACGAAATATAATGTTTACCTCAACTTGTGAGCGACATTTATAATCTTCACGTTGAATGTTCTGTTTGAAGGATCGGTATTTGTGGGTAAGAGAATTGTGATGTAGTTTGAGCAGGAACCATACACTATACATCCATCGGGACCAACACACACCACACTGGTCAAATACCAATTGGGTGATGGCGGAAAAACAATTTCCAACATTTTTTTCTGAAACAAAAAAAGATTAACAATATTTATAAAGCCTTGATAATGTTTGTGTCTATAAATCAAATTCATATAATAGTTAAAAAAAAATTATCAAATTTACACTAAAACTGTACTAGTGTTACAGTCATGACTATTGATTCTGTTTCAGTAGTAAAAAAATTTACCCTAAAATATTTATGATTCACAAGCTCTCATAACATAATAAAACTTAAATAAAATTGAAATATAATTAAAAGTATTTGTTTAATATAAATCAATAAAAAGTATTAGAATAGCAATTAGTGATATATTCAAAAAAACATAAAATGGAAAAAATACATCAGTACCGACTGTAATCCCCGATTCCTATTATGCCGATTGTGTCAGTAATCGAGCTGATTATGAAAAGTTCGATTAATTCCGTCACAGAAATATGGGTACAAGGTTATATTTTAAGAATTATTCGACAGAATTATAAGAGTATGATATAAAACAACTTATAAAGATCGAACCCTAGTGTCAAGACAAAGGTAACCGAAGAACTGTCAGAGTCAAAATAATTATTTTTAATATATAAAATACGGAGACAATGTGGGAAAATTTTAGAAATAAGATCATATCAAATCACATTGATGATTCTCATTGGTTATTTTACTCATCGGTTATCTTACTGATTGGCTAAAAGTAATAACACAATAAGTATTACAAAATCAATCATCACATCATTCGATGCACTTGACAAATGCAGCGCAGAAAATTAAAAAATATATACTTACGAAAAATTTTGCATTTATAAAAAATTACTCAGGAGATACAAGACTAAATAAATATAACCGATAATCGTATAGTAATAAATACCTGAAAGCCGCGAAGATTCGTCGGCGAACGTCCACAAAAAAACCGGCAAACAAAGCGGCAATACCTATTTGACAGATTTCAAAACCTTGTTTTCTTTTTCTAATCGTAGGCTACTGGCTAATATCATACTACCTAATATCGAGCGCTCAGGACTCTATGAGTATCTACTTCTAGAGCAAAGATGAAAATCTTGAGACAAAAGCGAAAAATATAATTTTATCAAATTTCTCAAAACTTTGATATTCAACATAACTATATTATTTTGCTGTACTGCTCAAGATAACCCAGAGATTATTTTTGTGTAATTATTCAATACTACAAGTGTATTTAATCTGATTCCTGTCGGTACGTGAAGACAATTTTTGTTTTTCGAATTGGCAACACATTTGACACCTGACAACTGATTTGTGCTCAGTTAGGTTTGCCATTTCATCATGAATAAACTTACGTCAGGACAGCGCTTACAAATTGTGCAAATTTATTTCGAAAATTGTTCGCGAAACTTGAAACTTACCGTGCGCTATGTCCATTTTACGATAGACATATTCGTTTATTCGAGCAAGTAATTTGAATAACTATGGATCGTTTTGGCACCACGCATACTCTAATTGATAATACGCATCCGTAGAAACGTCGTACAGTGTGCACCGAAATCTTGTTTTAGATAAGGAAATTACTTGCGTATGGGTAACATGTTGGAACTCCTTAGGTAGGTAGTTAGGCCGGCCTGCCTGGGTGAGACTCCACCTACGCGCCATTCTCTCACTCTTCATACCTCGTGTTTTGCAACTCCGTTAGTCTGTCCGTATAAGTGTGACTCAATCCATTTTGTGTCTTGTCCACTGTCCTTCTTTTGGCAGTGTTTTTTGATGAATGGATCCCTGAGTGTCTGCCTTGAACTGCTGCACCTTAATTATCCATCTATATGTAAAACTATGTTGTATGAATGCTTTTTATGAATAAAGACAGCACTTAAGAGACGCTGGAGGGTATAAATTATTTTTTTTTGCGAAAATTGCTAATAACCACATTAAATTTCTTCTCTTTTTTCGTTTTGCATAAACTTGAATATGCCATTAAATTAAGTCATGTATTTTTATTAGCTTTGATGAGCGAAACCGACAAGGAAGTCTTAGTTTCTAAACCGGTCCCGGGAAAGGATGGGTCTCCCTCTCCAGCTGTCCTTTAAAAATAAAAAGTGCGCATTGAAGAACTTGTTGTTTCTTCAAAAATGATGCCAGCCAGAACGTTAAAGTCAATGGAGAGCGCTACAGATCCATGATTATTAAATGTTTCGTTCCCCAATTGAATGGCATCAACGTGGAAGAGCTGTGGTTTCAACAAGACGGCGCAACATGCCACACAGTGCGCGCCACAATCAATTTATTGAATGAAACATTCGATGAGCGCATAATTTCATGAATTACTTTATCTAACATGGCCCCTAATCATAGAAAACAACTATATTAATACACCCCATTCGACCGCATTGGCGTGGTCACGCCACTGGTAATGACTTGTACGTACATAAGACGTTCCATAAGTCGTCATGTGAACGGTTGAACAAGTTATGTAGGTTACGATAATGGCAATACTTTTTACAAATGTCACCTTGATTGCCGCATGATTGCCGCGAGCGCTGATAGTGACTTGTGCCTCTTTCCGTTTTTTGTATCGCAGTCCGCAATTATTTCTCACTTCTGATATATTAACCGTTTAGGTTAGAGTTCCAGAGAATAGGTTTTGATAATATAAAAATGAGTTCCCTATCTCAACTTAAAAAACTGACGTTGGTAGTTGCTGATACCGGTGATTTTGAAGGTATTTATTTCTCTATTACTTAGTTTTTAATTTGTGAAAGGAATCTCGTGTTAATATTTGTTAATTTTTAATTAAGTTACAGTCCGTGACCTAAACGCAATACTGTGACTTCAAGGTGCCCTAGTTATCTGTTTACGTTATTTGTTTAATTTTCATATAATAAAATGTGAACACATATTTGTTTATATTTTTACTGATCAGATATGGTAAAGATGTATTTGTTATCTTCTGTGTAATTTTTTTACTGCATAGAGTTTTCTTATCATTTGATTTGCGCATGCAATAGATTTTTTATAAAATAAGCTAATAGCACAAATACTTTATTATCGTTGGCTGAATAACTGATAAGTAGTCACTGTGTATATAATATATTTTCATAATCGAACAAGGTTTTATTAAGTTTAATAGACGTGTTTTTATTAAATTTCAACACAATTTAATTAGCGCTCTGGGAGATGGAAAACATTGGAATTTACATGATGTATAAAAATAGATGTTTTATATAATATATTTATGTAATTAGAATACACAAAAAATACTGAAGCTTTTTTGTATACCAATTTAATGTTTTATTGAAGCCTGATTTTGTATCCTAGATTAATGATTTATCCCTCAGGGAGCCGTTTAATAAATTGTGTACAAAAAGAATACTCAGTTAAAATTAAAAAATCTTTTGTGCAATTTTAAGGACCAATACTATTGTTTGCGCGGGGAGCAGTTGGGTAAAAAATAAGTCAAACATCCGCTTCTGGTAGTGTCCGGGTTGACCACATTACTAATAAAGATGTATTAAGACGCATAAATCAGTCCAGAGAACTATTAACAACTATCAAGGAAAGTTGCATACTTCGGAAGTATTCTCCTTAATAAAAAATATGATGTTTTAAAACTAATTTTGCAGGGGAAGATAAAAGGCAGCAGCAGTAACCTCAAAAAGTGGTTCAATGGCCAAAATGTTGGTGATGTTATACTTGCAGGATAAATCAAAGTACTGCAACATAGTCGCGAACCTTCAATAAAAGGCGGTACATGAAGAAGTCTTATTAAAAATTGTGTTCGCTATGATGACAAATCATGTGTATATCTTTCTAATTAATATATTTAATTCATATTTAAAATATTTCCATTAATAAAAAATAGCTTTGTCTCTATGAGATATCTATTATTTGTTTAATAACAGCGCCTTTGTAGGTGAAAATCCAGTAATTATGTGTTCTTGGACATATTCAAATATTGCTAATAATATACTGGTGAAAATAAGAAAATATATAAAAATAGGTTTTCAGGCGTATTCTAGTATGTGTTAAAAACATTTTACAGATAAAGCATATTGCTTTAAATAATTTTTAAAAAAAAGATTCTGTTTGTGACATATATGTTTCAGAGAAAATGAAAATCAAGTCCATAGATGGCGATAGTGTAGTGGTATTCAAAGTGATTCCACATATAAACATATATACAACTTTCAAAGATTTGATAGATATGGAGGTTGATTGGGTGGAATGGTGAACGTTACATGTGTAAAGTGATCACTTAAGCCAGCCAATGACGGGTCGTAAGCCCTATAATTAGCCATACTTCCATAATTTTCCATTAATAAAAAATAGCTTTGTCTTTATGAGATATATATTATTTGTTTAAAATAAGGTACACTGCATAAAATGCATATATGTATGATACAAATTGCACTGGAATTGAACATGTCTAGACCTACCGAACTTACTGTACTTAATGTGGCCCATCATTTATAGGCTGCCAGCAGTTCTCGACTGACCGAGACCTAGTCAGGCCGAGTGTTTAGTTCTCATGTCATGTTCTTCATGTTCTCAGTCTCAGTTAGGATATGGACTGACCGCTCAACAATACATAAATATCTCAAATATCTGTCATCAACATCAGTTCCGTTTTCAGATTTTTGTCTTCTTAAGTGTTTTTTAAATTCTTTTCTGATGAACTTCTCAAGTTGTTTATCTTTTTCTTCACTGTATCTATGGTTGCTTCTGAATCTATTGTTTTTAGAGTTATTGTGTATTCTTAAATAGCCCTTTTCCTCCATTTGTCCAAGTACCTTTCCCCCTTCAGTTTCCACAATACCAGATAATATATTTTTATAAACTTCATAACAAATGTAACTGTTTTATCACCCAGAACAGAAAAAACTTTTTACTCAATAGAAAACTCATATCTCAAGTTCAAATCTGCAGTCTGCATATCATATATATACAGAGTTTGAACATACAATCAGACAAGTAGTCAGCAGTCCGAAGCCAGTTGGTGACCTGTAAATGAATGGGCTATTGTATGCAGTTTTCTGTGTAATAAATCACACCATTTAAATTATTCCTTATGAATGATTAATTTTTTATATTTAGTTTTGTGAGATGTCACGTTGTGTAAAATATGCACACTTTCTCAAGTCATTTAATATTGTTCTTATATTAAAATGTTGCCGTGAAATTAATACAGCCCTAGGCAATGACCCACTTTATTGCAGATCTACGTAAGAAGTACATGTATAATACAGTGTATGCAATTTGCATTTAAAAAAATCCCTAATGCTGATGGTTGTGGTTTTCTAGAGTTCTATCTTGTTTTCTATATGACAATCACCTCTGGTGACAATTTGAACTATATATATGCAAGACTTTTACAAATATATTTTATATTATATAGTGGGTTTCTGATTTCAAACTTCTAGGGACTGACCAAAATGTTGTGAAATAGGAGAATGTGTAAAATAATGATAATTGTACTTTTAGTTTAATAGATTGTAGTTTTGTATTTGAATGAATATAGCCACTATACTTTACTAGCCTGTAGTCCATCCTGTTGTTTAGGCTATAAATAAATATACATATATGTATACCCTAAGCAATGTTCCCTCTAAGGTGTGCGGGTGTCCATGCGTACACAGTTTAACATCAGCGTGCACATTTTTTTTTAACAAGGATTCTTCATTTACCGCCTTTTATTGAAGGTTGGCGATCATGTTAACATATTATTGGATATTGAACCACTTTCTGAGGTTATACAGTCAAGATAATCTCTTTCTACCTACGCCTGCGCTGTCTTATTGCGTCTAAATACATCTTGGTACAGTAATGTTTTGATTATTTTGTCCCCCAGCGCACAAATAATAGCATTGGTCTTTAAAATTGCACAATAAAAATTGTATGCGCACGTTGTGATCCAAACTTAGAGAAAACATTGGTCTTAAGATATTATCTTGCTTTCCACAACTCCGTGTCTCTTGCACTTTGCTTCCAACTTTGCTCAACAATTTGTCTGACCATAGTGTCTTAGGACGCATACTATATATCCTGATCTATTGGCTTGCTGTCCTGAACATTGTTTGCCACAATTGTTCACCCACAATTCCCAAAAACTCTGGTTCACCAAATATAGTAAAATCTCAGTATAGCGAAGTTCACGGGACCAAAGAAAATGTTTTGTTATACTGAAAATTCATTATATTGAATGCAAGGAAGAAAATGGAAGTTTTTCGAGGACAAATTGAAGATACGTTATACTGGTAATTTCATTACTTCGGTATTTGTTACAAAGAGATTTGACTGTATATTGAAAAAAAAAATTGATAAATGTGTCTGTTTTATTTATTGCATATTTTTTTGGCCTGTTTTAATTTAAAATAGATTGTTTTACATTTGTCCAATGTGTCGTGAGATATTTCACTCAATCCATATTCCTATCAACGTGGCACTATGTTGCCCTGTAACGAGATCGAAAGTGTTAAAAATAAATTCATAATCCATAATAATATAGCGCTTCTCCATCTTTTATCTATTACTTTCCAGATGTGTTTGATTCGGACATGGTGTCATTTGCCAGTATGGAAAAATTTGACATGTTTTTAATATCTCTAGATTAAGATTACTTAAATGTTTTCTCTTTTATATATTCAATTTGAAATGAAGTGTTCATTGTCTTTATTATGAATAAGAAAAAACGTATTATGGCTGGCAAGTATTTTGACCATCTGTCATCCTGTCATCTCATCCATGTCTCATGGTCATATCACATGGCACTCTGGTCGCAGTTTCTTTCCTTATCTATGGTAGCACTGTCAAATGCGACATGAATTTTTCAAGAATGTTTTTAAGGGATATATATATTTCAAAGTTGATACGTAAGAATACCGCTTGTACAATTCCAGGGAGAGAAATACAGAATGCACTAACAGAAAAGCAACATAAATTGTATTACCTTTGAGTGTGAAAATTGGTTCTTTATTTTATTTTATTACCTATATTTCAATTCTGGTACACTGTATGAGGGTGCCACTTGTACACATGTTATTATAGAAATATTCTCAAACAAATTGAACAAAATATTTATTCGTATCAGAATTGATGTATTAAGTTGAATAAAATACATTGTTGTATATTATTTCATTTAGATATGATAATAATCTGTTGTGTATGGGATGAAGGGTAGAGTTATTTTTATCTGTATATTAAAGAAGTGTTTGCATTTTCAAAATATTAATTTCCAATAATCAGTTGATGATTGAACCATTAAGTATTTCAAAAACTCCACAGTACGAAGTGTGAAATTCCAATTCTACTTTTATTGAACTTTGCAGAAAACTTAATTGTTTTGTTGTTTTTCTAGCGATGAAAGCATATAAACCCAGAGATGCGACCACAAACCCGTCTTTAATACTCTCGGCAGCCGGAATGGAACAGTACAGGCCGCTAGTTGATAAGGCTATTAAATATGGAAATGCCAACGGAACGTTAGTATTTATTTTGTGTGACAACATGTAACAAACTAATTAACTTACCATCATGCTGTTTCTCCTCAGGAGAGGCAGAGAGGATGGAGCTCCACACCTTTCTTTCCTGACACAACTCTCGCTTCATCCACATTCATATATTCGGGTTTTTATTATACATTTATATCAGAAGTTATACACTAGATTTGACTTTTTTTAAAACTATTACTTAGATAGTATCTTTACACTAATTTAAAACTAATAAACTGTATGTTATTTGCCGTAATTAAGATAATACAAACATTATAAGAAAGACCGCGATTATGGAGACAAATCTCGATTGAGACAAATTAATAAAGTATTAAAAATGAATTGAGTTATAACCATTCAATTTGCAGGACATATTATCAATTTTTGACGTTTTTAAAATACGTACTTTGTTTTAGTGAAAACGTATGTTTCTAAATAATGTATTCTATGTACTTACATGCTTTGAGGCTTCAGCTACTATTTGAAACTGAGTTTTATATCAAAAACAATAATCAGTTTTTAAATAATATATTTTCAGTCTTATGAAAGACAATAATTTTAATTGTTCATCGAACTTCAATACGCCGGTCTATCCGGCTATAACGAACGTTGAATACGTGCTGTTATTATTTTCGTTAAAAAATGCCAAAATTATATTCTTTCACGAATATATTATCCACAATATGAATTAATATTGAACTTATTCACAACATTATTATTATTATATTATTTTATATAACTCACAATTAAATATTTTGTTTATATATAACACTGTTGTCTTTTAAACACTAGCTATTTGTTTCAAAAATAGTATATATAATTATGAAACAGACATGTCACCAAAACGACAACATGGTGGTTTATATCAATAATATTAAACAAAACCATAAAATGCATCTGAAATAATGATTTTAAATTTAGAACATTGATTTAAGCGACCATCTAAATATATATAGGTACTTTGTCTGATTTCAAAACATTGAATTGGGTACTTTGATAAATTATTTAATATTCGATAGATTGATTCAAATGACAACACTAGACACAAGTTATTTTTGACAATTATATTGAATGCGAGAAAATCAACAATTTTATTGTTGTCTCTTTTTATTCAACCCTTCCACTCTCTCATGATTTACATAACAAATAACGTCATTAACAAGAATTTAACTATTAGCCTCATCTTGAAAGTATATGTAATTTGTGTAGAATTTCTCAAATTTCAAACTGAAAAAATGAAAGCACGCCCTTAAATAAATTAAATTGAATAAAATGTTTTATGACTGTTTTAGCACCTTGGAAGAAAAAGTTTCTGAAACTATGGACATGCTTTGTGTTGCTTTCGGTTGCGAGATATTAAAACTTATTCCTGGAAGAGTCTCCACTGAAGTTGATGCCAGGTAATGTCTTAAGACATTTAAATATTCTTTAAAATTATTTATCTGTTTACCAATCGCTCTTTGGACTGCTAATTAGTCTTGATGTGTATCAAATGGTTTGGATCTCAAGGATTGGTTAAGTTTGCTAATACTTTTTTCTGAATATTCACACTTTTTGGACTATTCCATTCTTCCTAATAAACTTACCCGGCCTAATTAATTATCATCTTAATCCACTTTTTTGTTAAAATCTTATATAATCTATCTTTGGCGACCAAATATTCAAAATAATATGGCCTTGTTTTCATTATTATTTGGCCAAATATATTATATTTCTTTCTAGGACATACCATAGAAAAACATTAAATTATAACAAATGGTGCAATGGTGCCAAATTTGACATTCCACCATCACTTTTTTTCATTTTATTTGTGTGTTTATTCATGTTCAATTTTATCTCTTTAACAGTTTAAAGTTATAATAATTATCAATTCTGGGAACTAAATACAGAAATTGAAATGAAATTTCATAATCTCCGTAATCAAATTTTCTGTGGATTTTCCCATTATTATTGCAAATGCACAAACACTTTGAGTGATATAAATATAACATATTTTTAGGTTATCTTTCAACAAAGAAGCGAGTGTTGCCAAAGCATTGAAATTTATTCAATTGTATAAGGATAATGGAATAGACAAAGAAAGAGTTCTGATAAAATTGGCATCAACCTGGGAAGGCATTCAGGCTGCAAGGTAAATTATTATATTTTTTTACATTTTCTGATGGATGAAGAGCGAATGGGTTCACGGATTCATGTCACATTTTTACTATTTTAAAACTGAATTTAAGTGCTTGTGTTATGAAAATAGTACTAACTTGGCAGTCTCCCAGAACAAGGCTTGTATCAACTACATGGTCTTACCGCTGAACCAAATAAGTCATTAAATTTCTATATCTGTAGTTCTTTTAAAAGTAAACAGTTGATGAATTAATTTTGATAATCGCTAATATCCCCCCTCCCTGGTTTTCAAAACCAATATTTTGAACTTATCAAATAATTTGGTGCCAAACATACCATAATAAACAACAATTTTCAATATTATGGAACATATCCGATATCTCAATACAAAAGAACCGCGTTAATTCGAAGTACAAAGGATCAAAAAAAATTGTATTCCATTTGAGGGACCAAAAACTTTTTTACAAATTTTGCTATGTGATCGCATAGAAAATCACAAGTCATGATAAAAGCCACTAATGTTGTGAAAAGCATCCATATTTTGACATATTTTGTGAAATCATCTTGAAAATGCAGTATTTATTATACTAATATAAAATTGTGATATAATTTATTATACACTTGTACTACTAAAGTACACAAAATTAAATTAAGAATAATAAAAATAAATTTAAACATTCTTAACTGTCAGGCATGTTTTGACTTCCTTGTCTCATTTTTTAAAACTTCCGCAATATAAATTTTACCACCGCACCAAATGAACGCATACTTCCGCCAATGTCTCGAAAAATTTCATGTAAAATAATAGGATAAATTAACAATAATGTCATTCAAGGAAAATGAAGATAACACAACAAACACAGTTATTAGAAATACAATCGTTCATAAATATGTGAAATAATACGAAAAGTCAATCTTTAAAAAAACTCATTTTAACAACACAATCACACTTATTAGTAAAACAAATCGAAAGGAAAATTTAGAATAGGCGAAAAACAATCTGAAACACATCTGAGTAAAAGCAATTAGCGCTAAGATGTCTCTATTACATGATGCAAATTGTTAAAGCAACCAACTGAAGAAAACGTACACGGAATTTACCGATTTTATCGCAATATAATATATACATAAAGGAGGTTCCACACAAAATATTTCGAAATACATAAAAAACGCCTCATATGGTCGTGTGCAGTCAATTAACCGCAGTTAATTTTTTATAACTTACTCAAAATTTTTGAATTATGTGACGTAAAAATGTATTGATCTATGACGTGAGGACTGAAAAGTATTTTGTACTATGAATTAATGGAGTTTTCATATTAAAGGGGTTGATTAAGTATGAAATTGGCAATTTGGGTCTTGAAGTGTGTGTGTGAAGAAGTGTTCAAATTAATGTGGTTCTACTGTACTTGATTTTATTATAAATATTCAGTGACAAATGGTGAAGCAACAGATTTCCAATTTTAACCACCGGTTCACAGAACCCGCAGGAGGACATCACTATAACAATTTCCTCTTCATTAAATATTTTTTGTGGAATGCTTACTATAATTGTATAATAATGTCCAAGAATGTCACATAAAAAGGTTAATATACATGTTCAGTTGTACTATTGAAAATATTGAGTTATTAAGTAATGTATGTACTTACATTATATTAAATTCTTGTTACATATATAGAACTGCAATTTTAAGGTTAAATCTTAAGCCCTCATATATTTAATCCACTTTATATATTTGTTTCACTCTAAAATACAATACGCAATAATGCAGCCAATACTATAAAAAAGTAAGATTTTTACTGATAAGATAAATGTAATAAACAATGGTCTATTGTTCACATTCTCTATGGTTTTTTCCTCCAATTCTACCGCCCAAAAATGAAAAAGTGAATTAAACCAAAAAGTTTCTTAAATTTTTTAAAGTTTTGTGTATCTATCTTTAGGGAGCTGGAGAAGGTTCACGGGATCCACTGCAACCTGACACTACTGTTCTCTTTCGCCCAGGCCGTGGCGTGTGCAGAGGCAGGAGTCACGCTCATATCTCCTTTCGTTGGGCGTATCATGGATTGGTTAGTATAAAATATAGTTAGGATATTAAACAGCAAATCAGCCTCAGCACGGGCTAAGCCTAGTGAGGCTTAGCTCGTGCTAAAGCAAACAAGCGTAAAATAAATGTAAAAAATGTCTGTGTAAAAATTGAATACAGAAAACATTTCAAATAAATACAATAAAACTCCGTTAATTCGTGTTCCTATATTTCGATTTTCGCGTAATTTGCACTTTTTTCAAAAATTTTAGCTCCAAAAATAACATTTCATACTAATTTCTACTGATAATTCGTAAAACCTTATTATTCGTAGTTCGTATGCATTTTTTATACCCAAAGTAAATAATGCGTTCACGTAATTCGCATATTCACGTGTTTTTAAATCCAAACTCACGCGACTACGCATTCATCATCCCTTCGTAAACATCTATAGCTATTTTAAATATGAATTAAATATATTAATTATAAAGATATACATATAAAATCAATTTTATCGAAAAATATTGTTGTTGCGCCACCGGGATTCGAACCTGTGATTAGAATCTATAGCTATCTCCACCCCTTAGCCAATCACGGCGCGGTTCCTTATCGCAATAGATCGGCGTGCTTATAGCTCGCTAATCGCAAGACCGCAGTCCAACTGAGTGATACCACATTTATGTATACCAAATTCTGCAGTGCATTTTATAAGACATGTCGTTATTTCGACAATAATTGTCAGCGTGTTGCGAATTATATATTTCTACTCACCCTTGTAAGCTCTAATTAAAATAATTTGAACAATTTTCATTGAATCTCAAAATTTATAAATGAATTGTGTGCAACAGTTCTATTGATTTTATATCAGTTTTTTGTTTATGAAATGTTGCAATTTGTTTAATGTAATAAAGAAACTGAAACTTTTGTATTTAAATACACAGCCTATTTTATAATTAATTTTTTTTCGTGTTTCGTTTTCTAAAATAACACGAACATCTCGTAATTCGTGTAAATCCTTGACAATTTAAAAAATGGAACTTATTTTAAAAACTGACAAAAATTGATATCAAAGATAAAATCAACGAGAAAATTTCAATCCTGAATACCTCTCTAAGTTCAAACTTGAAAAATCACAGAAAAATAGTAAGCTTCAACGGAGTATAAAGATTTAAAAGTTTTAAATTATTTTTCACAGGCTTTTTAATATTCCAATTTCATGCCTAATTTTGATGGAAAAGGCGAGTTTGACCACTAATCAAATTAAAATGTCCGAATTTTTTTTACATCAAGCACTGGTAAATCGTTTGAAGAAGCCTGTTTTTAATATTGGACTTACCACATCGCCACATACCTTCATTATTCAGGAAAATGAATTATTTCGACACATAAAAAGCTGAAATAATAGACAGTCGCCATGTTCTTCAGTATGAAAATCACGATGTTGACAGTGGCGGCGCTTCCAAAAATACGAAAGCGTTTTTTCAAATTTCTTTCTAATGTCGCCTTCAAAATAATTGTTCTCATTATTTGTAATTCAGATTTTTTTTTTAAATCTCGGTCCCGTGAGATACGAATTAACGAAGTTTTACTATAAATACTTTGGTTTCTAAAGTGTTTATTTATCTATCCAGAGACTGGGCACTCCCAATGTGGCTTAACTTCACAACTACTTAACACATCGACTGTCGATCATGCCCATGGGCGTTATTACATTGTCTCACTAGGTGCCGCCAATGCCCATAGGCAGACCATTTCCATACATGTTTATTTGCATCTGTATGTCACCGGCATCTCCTGCAACCTCCAAAAACCCTTGATTAAGTGCACCCTCATCCATGAGCCATGAATCGATGAAAAAGGCCTACTAACTTCTTAATATTGTTATTGCAAAGCAACAACATTCATATTTTCTCATTGATGTTTTTTGGTACACAGGTATGTTGCCAACACATCTCAAAAATCTTTCGCACCATTCGAGGATCCCGGAGTCATCTCTGTCACACAGATTTATAATTATTATAAGAAGTATGGATACAAGACAGAGGTGATGGGAGCATCCTTCAGAAATAGTGGAGAGATCCGCGCTCTGGCTGGATGTGATCTACTCACCATTAGTCCTAAACTGTTGCAAGAACTGGAAGATTCCACCGAACCAATCGTAAAGGTAAATATATATATTTTTTATATGAAAGAAATATTTGTCATTGTTGAAAAAATGTGGCTATATGAAAACACAAAGAAAATACCTAAACCTTTTTTTAAATTACTTTATATGCTCGAATATATGTCAAACTTAAATTTCTAAGGGTTATAAAGTGTCAGAAATTGATGGCACAAATATAAGTCGAAAAAAAAAACTACACACCAGATAGGTAAAAACTCTTTTAAATTATGTTATATTACATATGCATCTTTTTCTCTTCTTGTTTTTGGCATCTTCATCTTTTGCCAGACACAAACTAGTTTTTCTTTAACAATGACCTCCTGCATTAGAATTCCATGAATTTCTACATATTCCACTACTACTTTCTTAAAGTGGATCCATTATCACAATAGTTCAATTTTTAGTTCATTCATCTTGGTATTTTTTTAAAATTATGCAAAACAAGACACGCGGCCGATTTTGCAACACGACTATAAGTCAAAGATAATATTTATTGTTTAAAAATGGCAACAAATTTCTTGAGTATATACAGTACTCTACGAGTCGTCTCTCATCTATAAGGTCACCATTTAATATAGATAGTTTTTAACGCAAATTACAACATTGTTATTCATATTTTTCCTCATAAAATTTAAGTTAACAAGTTTCTATTATACAATTTTTTTTTGAGTAATAGCAAATAGATTCACAATCTTTTAAAAATACAGTCCATGAAGTCTTTAATCGTTTGAATATACATTATTTTAGCATTTGATATTAAAGAAACATTGTTTCGCAGGCATTGGATGCAAATGTATCAGCGACACTGACTATCGAAAAGGTGACTGTCTCTGAAGCAGATTTCCGTTGGCAACTCAACGAGGACCAAATGGCAACTGAAAAGCTTTCCGATGGAATTAGAAAATTTGCTGCAGACTCGCGCAAACTTGAAGCTATGCTTAAAAATATGATCTAAAAAATCATGTACCAGTTCCAGAAAGCATTCCTACATCAACACTTTTTTATATCCAAAATCACATTGCATTCCAAATTTTCTACTTTTTTTACAAGATGCAATCTCTACACGGTGCGGTATTTTTAAACTTTTATTGTAAAGTTTTATATCAAATAAATCGGTTTAAGGATAATTGTATGATTTTTAATATTGTAATATTCATTAAGTCAAATATTTTCATATAAATTTTATTATTAAAATAATTAGTTTCAAAATAATTACAAATAGTAGTACTACATGAAAAATCGAAATAAATGCACTGACTGACTTATAAGTACCTAAAACAGATTACATTACAGTAAAACCATGATAATTTGAGATTCAAGTGAAAAAAATGTATATTGCACGGAACCAATTGAGTAAATCCAATTAATAAATTAAAAATTTGCGAAATTAGTATAAAAATCATTAACAATGGTACTAATTTTGTTAATAAATTAGTATATTTGCTTATTCCAAGGAAACGTTTTGAAAGCGCTATATTATAACCGGCATACAGCGGCAGCAGAGACTGATTCATATGATGGAAGTGGGTTCAAGCACACGGTATATTGGCAGGTACCGTGGCACAAGGTAAAGGAAATACACATGAGCGGGCACTGTGCACATTGCCAATTTTAAATAACTTTTAAAAAATATCTAATTCCATTCATGTGTCTGAATTAATGGGGTTCAAATTAACAGGGTTTTACTGTATTTTAAAATTTCATTTTTTTACTAGCAATAGAAAGAGGTATTATTCAACCCATTAACTCTGAGAGGCGTCATATTGGCACGTATAAAAGTCAAAGCCACTATAAAAAAAATAGTATGCAACATAATCTTAAGACTGTCCAATTACACTAAAAAATTTATTTTTATAGAGGATGCATAAAGAATAAACATGATGTTTTTATCAATAATTACATTTTTACAATCGGTTTAACAATACTGCGAAATAATCATTTTTATTAGCTATATCAGTGCGCATATTTATGCGCAACTATAAATTTATAGTTGTTGCTATTATTATAGTATCATTGTTGCTATATCAGTGCGCATATTTATGCGCAACTATAAATTTATAGTTGTTGCTATTATTATAGTATCATTGTTGCTATATCAGTGTGCATATTATGCACAACTATAAATTTATAGTTGTTGCTATTATTATAGTATCATTGTTGCTATATCAGTGCGCATATTTATGCGCAACTATAAATTTATAGTTGTTGCTATTATTATAGTATCATTGTTGCTATATCAGTGCGCATATTTATGCGCAACTATAAATTTATAGATACGCATGTCGCAATTATGAGGAGCTCTCCTCTCCAGAAGGCCCCCAGATCACTGAAAAAGATGATATAAAAATAGGAACAGAGAAAGCGAAAAGAAATAGAAAGAAAGAAATAGAAAAATAAGGTTTAGAAGCACTGTTTTAGCTTCAAAAATAATTCCGATTGTTCAGCCACCGTTGGGTTTTCATGTCCTATACACTCGATCATTGTCAGAAGCTCCAGGCCCTAGGTCTGTTATTATCGATAGTTTAATGTAAAACCAATTACATTAACAAACAATTCTCTGATGTGATGATAATAAATCTGTGCGGCTGTTTGTTATCTCGAGACAAATGATATCACAACAAAGTGTACGAACCCCAGAATTCCCAGGGAGACAGGCTCCTACACCATAAATCCGCACACGACCAGCCATTGTCAAAAATTTCTCGTCCTTACTGAACATTTTTATTAATGGTTCAGTAGCAGTATTGCAATTATATAGAGGATATATAAATACAAAAAGAGTAAAGATTATATGTACTGAGATGAACATATATTGGTAAAACTGGTACCATTAATAAAATCGCTCAATAGATAATACAGTTTTTGTTTTTTAATTACAGCAGATTTAATTTTAAACAATACAAAATTAAATCAATTTATTGAGTAGTCTTTATATTATCAACAGTCAATGGGTCAATGACTTTTTTAAACTTATTTCTATAAACCTTTCTTTTCGTCAAAGAAAAATCGTCTTTTTCATACAATAATAAAGTATTCTAAATGAAATACTGTTTAACACTGAGTTTGGTCATAATTCTACAGAAAGTGTTTGAAAACCAATCCTTTGGAGATCAACTGACAAATTGACCAAAGTAATGTTCGGCACGCATCAATTTATCAAAGAGATCAAATACTTTTTCTACTGATTTTTCACAAATTGACTACATTATTTCAGTCACGTGATCTTCATTACCAGTGGTGATAATTTGACCAAATCAGACCATTTTTCATATTAAAATAAAGTATAAATTACAAAAATAATGAAACACGGTACAGTTTTCACACGGGATAAAATACAACATATTTTTTTCAATTCACTTGCACATTTGCAACTAATAAAGAAAGACATTTAAAATTAAACCAACCTCAGGTTGTTTAATTTAACAGTTAATACCTATAATAAAACAATGTTAATTTAAACCTGAAAAATTCAGCATAACCATTTCAGTCCCGTGCTTAAAAATAACAAACATTTAAATACTGATAATACAAACAATAAATTTAAAACACACTGAAAATTTTCTCTGTATGTTGTATATACATACACACTTTGTAAGATAAAAATTACCACAGGAACAAATATGGCGGAAGCCTATTCTTTTCACTTTTTGTCATACAATTTTATAATATTCTTACAAATAAATTATCATACTTTCTGGTCAATAATGCATGCGTTATGTATATACATAAATATATTTTTCATTGTCAGAAAATAACCACACATTATACAAAAAAATTATATCTATTGAAATTTAAAATATTTGTTAAAGTGACTGGTATAAAATCAGAAAATCATCAAAAAATTTACTGAAAACCAAATTATGTATCAAAACATCATTATTTGACATGACGTCTAACATTGACAAACATAAAAAATAAGTGACTTATGGAATACATTGTCAATGGCTTTTATCAGAGCAGATTTCTCTATGCACCATTCAATACGATGACAATTTTGAAAAAAACAAAATTAAAAGATGTTAGTACTATCTTCAAACATTTTTGTCTTGAATATGCGGATTATCCATATAATTTTTTTGATTCTTGATAAATCAGTAAAAAATATTAATGCACATAAGGTAATATGTATGTCCCAACAAATAATTTGAGTCCATTTCTGAATAAATTCTCATTTATATTTGAAGATAAGTATTTTTATTGGTGTAAAATCTGCCGGGCTAGGGGAGGAGATATTTTTCAATAACTAAATTTGGTGTTACATAATGTGGAGATTTTATAAAGCGGAATACTGTGTTAGAAATGCTAAAGATGGTTGTAACATTGAAAAAGACACAACCATTTTTAGCAAAGAAACAAACAAATTTATTTAATAATATAATTTCTTCCATGGGTCAGTTTTTGTCATAGTTTGAGGCCACATTTCAAACTATTTTAACTTTTCAAATTGGTTTTTTAACCATTGAAATAGGACAGAACTTTTACAATAATTTGTATAAAAACATTTTTTTTAAATTACTAAATATTTTTTATAAAAGATTACAAATGAAAATAGTCTAGAAAATCATCAAAAGAAGATTTACACTTTGCAGACATATTTAAAAAAAAAAAAACACTTTCAATTTACCAATTTTTGTGTGTCACAAAACAATTATATTTACACCTTAATTGGCCCCCCTGTAACAACGTCAATTTTCTTCGGCGGCTCATAGCTGTATAGGAATATTGAGCCAATAACCATTAACGTTCCCATTGAAAATTGTAAAGTTAGATGAAATTTAAATAAATATATGGATGCTACACAAGATATAACAATGGCTAAGGACGTGGCAAAACCTTTGAGTATATTATCCGCATACTTTACTACAACAGCAACCACGAGGCCCCCGCCGGCTTGCAGGAACACCAGGTACCAGACGAAGGCATCAAACCCTCGGAGGAGACCTCCAAAGGATCCTCCGCCCAGCAAGTATGTAATGAATCCAAAGGGCAATGATAAAAGACTCAATTGAACATTACGCATCCATACCTTAAATTTAAAAAAAAAATACATATTATAAAATATTTAAATAACATATTATCTATATTGTGGTAGAAGAACTATATATTGCAAAGAGTCTCACAATGCAATTTTAAGCCACTTCGACCATGACCAGGAGACCTCGTAAACCAAGTATATATGGGATACAACTGATTTTGTAAACATGAAAACTCCCACAGTTCTAATCAGATTTCGATCAAACTTTTCTGAAAAACTGATTTGATAAATATCTCAGCTAAGTTCCATTAATCAGCCTGGTCCTGCCATCTTGTTTCAAAATGGTGGCCATTTAAAAACTTCAAAAATTCACAACCAAGAAAAAAATAAAAGGCATTCATACGCAGATTAAATCTACCTTATTCTTGCGGCCAGTGCTGTATGCTTATATGAAATTTTATTTTTCGGACTGAGTTAAGTGATTAAGCTTTGAAAATAATGCTAACTTGGTGGCCCCTCAACTGACATCTTGATCACTGGGAAGGCATCTTATCGCTAGTCTAAATAAGCATGTTATTATTTTCTCTAACAAATATCTTTTTCATATTTTTTATTGCTGTTAAAAAAACCATAATAATAAACTTACAGAAATATCAGCGCCTTTGAGCATCTTTTCAAAGTATATCCCCGCAAAACCAGATATGAAACAAGCAGCGAGTGCGGAAGAAAACCCTAACAGTTTAGACTGAGGGGGCGCATTGTAGTCGGTGACTGGCACGGGGGAAGATGACAGCTGCACCACGGCAACACCGATGGCCAATAAGGCTAGAGCGACCCATTGCCACCTTTTCAACACTTTTCTGAGAACAAGAACTGCGAAAAATGCAGTTGTCAAAATCTTCAGCTGATATGTTACCTAAAATAAATAAAACAAATTGAATCATACACACAATAAAACCTGTTTTTCTGTATAAGGGATGTAACCCTCAGATATTTATAAAAAATTCTCAATCTTCTGAAGACAAATTTTGATTGGATATGAGAAATGATAATAAATACACATTAAAACTTTCAATACTGACCGTAAAAAATATTTTGATATATCTTTTAAATGTATAATGTAATATAATGAAGCTTATTATATGCAAAAGAATACATTTTTGTTTTTAGATTATTTTTAATGAATTAATGTGAATTTGAATCACTAATCTTTATAATTTTTTTGGTATTATTTGATTAGTTTATCACAAATTTTTTAATGGTACCACCGTATCAAGGAATACAGTTGGAATTGTCAACTTTCTGAGGTGCTAGGGAAGGGATACTAGTCAAAATATTGAAACCCCGTTAACTCAGCACGTCGTTTGGCAGACTTCGAAGACTGATTTATTTTATTTACAGAACTAAATTTTATTAAGTCAATTTGAAGCTTTAACATGGCATTTTTATGCAATTTTATAAAATATGAGCATTGTAGTTGGTTTTTCATATTGTTATTCTTCCACATGACATTTTAATTGTCCTGCTTATTAAAATTTCTTTGTGCAAACAAAAAGAAGAAAACGGCAAAAGGTAAAGAATACAAAAAAAGGACAGATCACATCCCTCCTGATCTCAAGGAAGGACACGGGACAAAATGTCTTTAAAAATATGACAATTCTTGCCAAAGGAAGATGGTTGACAACCCTAAATACAGAACATAACATAGATCGCTCTCTTAAAGGTTTTAAGAATTCTAATGAATTAATTTAACGATCAAGACCGCCACCACATACTGTACAACATAGCTGCCCATAGGGTCTAGCAATGTAATCGGCAGAGGCGGATTGCTTTTTGTTAGTAATAAAATAAAAAAATGGGAACAATGTTACTTACATAGTGCATAGTACTTAATATTATTTTTTATCTTTTGAAATTAAGTACTTATAATAATCTTCTAAATTAAAAAGTTGTGTACGTTACATACTTCATTCAATAATTAAATTGAAATTACCTCGTAATTATTGTACCTTTTACAACCACTGTCGGGGCTGTTAAAATTATTCCATAACTTTTTATCGATACCTTATCAATTATTCTTTATCTAACTTTGCGAGTATATTGTTTTTCATAACAATATTTGTATGCAAAATAAAGAGTGTATGCATAAATTTACAAAACTTTATTTTAAAATAATGATAAGTTTTACTAATACGCTGCACAATTTTTTTATTTTGTAAACATTTTAGTTATGTTCTTTAAACACTAATCCCTGAATTAACTTCAATTATTACATGTTTTATTAAATTTGACATTATATTATCAAAGAAAATTGTTGTCAGTAGCCTGTGCAAATGTACCATTAAATGAAATGAAATTATCTGAACGTCTGGAACAATGGCAATGATTTGTGGTACAGTAAAACCGCGATATAACGAAATCCAAGGGCCCAAAAAATATAAAAATTCGTAATAACCAATTCCCACATATAACGAAATAAATAAAAAAAATCCTACTATATGTTACGCGCCGTCGCAAAAAAATGTTGCGCGGCTTCAAAAAAGATCGCAAATTCTGCAAACAAAGGAGGAAAAAGGCCACAGGGAACTGAATACCTACATATTTTTAGTAGTTTTGTTATTAAAACAGATAAGCAAATGGATAATCAAAGGAATTAAATTAAGAACAGAACCTATTCAACACCAATTGGAAGATATTTTTGTAAATTCCAGAATATTGCAAACACAAAACAATATTTTAATTGTGTTTAAATGTAGAGCCGCTTCAAACATAGTTTTGGGAATGAAACATAAAAAATAAAAATTTTACAGTTGAATCGCGGCATTTTTATAAAATGAGTCGTATATAAATTACGAAGGTACTTACCGGTAATGGCGGCAACCACTTCAAAATATGATACTATAAACCCAAGAAAAAATTTGAATTTATAATTGAAAAGGCCATAAAACCGTTCGCATACGGCAGATGCAGCGGCGCGTTTTCATCTTTTAACATTTTTTTATTTCGTTATAAATTTACGTAAATGTATTGGCATTTTTTCGTACGGGACAAAAATGATTTTGTTATAAATATTAACGGGATTTCGTTATATAAATGCATTTTTGTATGAAAAATTGGTTTTAGGGACTAAATTTCGATTTTTTTTTCGATATACGTCATTTTTCGCTATATCGGGTTTTGTTATATCGCAGTTTTACTGTACTTGTTAACCCTGCGTGCAATCTTCTCATTCCTTGCTTTTCTAAGAAGTATTATACAGAGGTTTGTACAATATCAAAAATAAATACTAACTTGGTACGATGCAGCATCTAAATTGGAGGCAGATACATATAACAAATTGTTTTGTAAGATGTATAGCACGGAGGGTACACAGACGCGTAGTGTGTCATAAGGATGTCCAAATACTATCACTTTGATTGATTTCAATCCTTGTCGTGTACTTCCAGATTCCAATATCACAAATCCAATGCACACTAATAACTTTACCAGTTCTGCTAAAAGTACAGCTGAAATACACAAATATGTTAAGGGTGGAGTATTTTTTAAAGAAAAATAAATAAAGCCCTTTAATAAAAAAATTCCACGTGATTTTAAAAAATATTAAAAGCACTGGCAACATAAATTTTCAGAACAGTCCACAATTCATTTTATAAAATGAAGTGAAAGTATGAAATAATGTTGTCTGCTTGTTTAAGCAAATTAATATGTTGTCACTTTTTTTTTTCTTTGGTTCAGTAATGTTAAGGTTAAAAGGCTAGGAATTCAAAATAAATTATTTAGCTTTCCATTTGAGCAAATGGATTGATGTGAATGAGCTTATCCGGACAAATAGATGTGGAAGGATATTTAGAATTGGACAGGAAGATGAATTTAGTTGCTAGGATAAATAAATAGTGGAGATTAGAAGTGAGATCTTAATTAGGTCATGAAAATACAATAGGTGAAACTTTTGTCACTTTCATAAATTGATTGTATCTGGTAAAACTACCAAGAAGTGTGAATCATAAAGGTATGTATTTATTTTTATATTAAAGTTAATAATTATGACCATCTATAAATATATTTATAAAAGAGATTAACATAATGTTTATTTTCACTAGTGTCGCCAAGTGAAATACAGAATAAGAAAGATATTTTTTAAATAATATGTGGTAATTTCATTTTTGGTAACAAATTATTAAAGAACACAGAATCAATAAAAAATATTGAGGCATTTTTTTATAAGTGGTATTATGTATGAAAAAAATGAGAATAAGCTGGATGTTATAGACTTAATCCATTTTACGGTTCCATCTGTTTTATGTTCCCATAAATGATAAAATCCCAATAATATTACCCATTATTACACAATTAAATATAACATTTAATAATGAATTAAGCTAACATTCTTCTATGAAGCACATGGAGGTGCAATCATGAAGTCATGATGATAATTTTTTTAATACTCTATTCATTGATAGAGCTTAAGGGCGAGTTTTCATTTTTCCAATTTGAAATTCGAGAAATTCTACACGAATTACATATGCTTTCAAGGCAAGGCTAATAGTTAAATTCTTATAAGTATCAGAGAAATAATTAATGACATTATTTGTTACGTAAATCATACGCGAGAGAAGGTTTGAATAGAGAGAGACAACAATAAAATTGTTGATTTTCTCGCATTTTTCAAGATTATAAGAAAATATATTTCGTTTTTGCAAGATTTTTCCATATTAAGATAATGTTGTGGCATGCGGAAAATGTATCTAATGGTCGCAGTCTTTCTTATAATGCTTGTATTTTCTTAATATGTACATATAACATTCAGTTTATTAGTTTTAAATGAGTGTAAAGGTCCTATATAAGTAATAGTTTTAGAAAAAGTCAAATCTAGTGTATAACTTCAGATATAAATTAATAATAAAAACTCACATTTTTTGTAAAAAAAAAGGTGAAAATTAGAATTATCATTAAAAGTGGTGCCTTAATCATGAAAGTATACTACATAATATAATATATAAATTTTGATCAAGATAATCTTCACATTTCAAACATAGATTGAATATTTTAGATTGTATAGTGGACTATGTCTCATTCATTTAATCTGATAATCAGCCTCCACTTTGGAATGGAATTAGTAGGGGCGCGCACTGCGTGCAAGCAAAAAGGCTGTGCATTACTAAAAATTTTGGAAAATAAAAATAAATTAAACAATCTTTATATTATGAAAAGACCCTATAAAATTCTAGCCATTATTGCCCGGATTAGTGGAATCTTGTCTATGACATAACCCATAACTTTTGCCTAGCTGTAGGTTATTTAGAAAAATTGCGAAACATTTGTAACTTCATATGCATACTGGTCGGCAAATTGCCAGTATGTACGCATTGTTTGCATGTAATTTGTTTGTTGAATCTCTGTAATGACCGTACTGAACTAAATATTTTCTTACTGAAGCTACGTTGACATCTTTATGTCTGCGAATTTTCTGTATTTTTCAAACAATTTGTGCTTAATTCTGTTGTCTTCGAAAGCGATTAGTCCTTACTGAAAACTGCGTGGAATGACATTTCTACGTATTTGTTTTACTTGACAGACTAAACATTTTGTTTTCATGGTTTATTTCAACCTATGATTCCAATGTCATTCCGTATTTCAGTGTTTGCATAGATACAATTTATAGGTTATAATTTATTATCTGTCAGGCGAGCGAATTTACATTTTTCGGAATATATTGTCAGATTATTACCAATATTAAATTAAATGCTAAAATAAAATTATTTCTGTTATGAGTTTTGGAATGCTAATTTGTAAAGCTAGTTATTTAAATAAATGTTTTTGAATTTGAACACTATGAAATATTTTAAATTCATTGTCCAAAGGATAAATCATAGAAAATATTTTAAACAAAATCTATAGCAGAGTACAGTACTGAACAATAAAAGAACTTGCATTTTTTAAAGTAATAAATTTACAATTATATTCGAAATTTAAATTGATAGAATTGTTCTCAAAATTTTTTTTTTTTTTTGATACCTAGTATACCTATTGCATACTTAGTTAACATCGTCGGTAACAGCATAATCTAAGTTTGTGCCTACTGCACGTCACTGGAAATTAGTTATACATATATATTGTTAAGCAAATATCAAATAAACAACTTGAAATCCATATAAAATTTTTAGTTTATAGATAAAAAAAAATAAAATTCATTTCCTCTCAAAAGGACAATGATTAGAAAGCATTAAATATAGACCACGCCTCATACCTGCAGCCGATGAGAACATTTCCCCCTCTCTGGTGCGTGCGTATCGCATGCTAAGTCCGAGAGCGGCATTTTGAACTGTTAATACAACTAAGCTTAGATATTTTATATAATCTGGAAAGCAAAACAATATAATTAATAAATAGTTTTTTTGTTACATAAGTTATCCAATTTGGAAACAAAGTGTAAAAGAAACTCACGGTTGTGAGTTGGCATATTGTTTATTATGGGTTCATCTGCTACCATTCTTTAGCTTTGCCATCTGAAACCATTAAACAAAACATATATCGCAATAATTTACTTAACACTTAATACAACACCAATTCATAATGTTTAATTTTAACTCATTTATTGAGCTAATTACGACTATTAATAAACTATGCTGACTTGTGGACACCGTCTGTCCATAATTTTAATTCTTTTGAAAGATTTTTTTCATACATAAATAAAGAGAAAGTTCATGTGAATAGATTAGAATTAGTGGCTGAGATAATGTTTCTGAGGGTAGTGGGGGATTATAATATAGTACCAAATGAGAAACTCCACAATTAGAAAGAACCTCGGTATAGAAGCCCTGCTTTTTTCGTAGAGATTTCAGATAAGCTGACTTGGAATTGTATTCAGAATGCCAGTAGGAAGAATAAAGAGCTCGGATAGATTTTAAAATAACTCAGTGATCCCAGAAAGAAGACCCAGTGGGTCTCGCCAGACAAAACAGATGGAGAGCTTGTGTGAAGAAAATCTTGATGTACTCATGTGTACAAACTTCTAATAAATTATAATATATTTATTTTTATTTTAATGCTTTTTTCATTTATTTTAATTTGGATTATCACATCTTATAAAATGCTCTTCTCAGAATGAGCTTTACAGTTTTTAAGATATAAAAACAGTAAAATATTAATTACTTATTAATATATCATTAAAACATTTGATTCCAAATGACCTTACGTATGCCTGCTAAAAGTGACTGATATCAGCTGACCAAAGTTAGGTATTTTACTTTTGTGTATAACTGTTTTTAATTATAGAATTTTCTTAATTAAAGAATTTTCACTAGATCAAAAGCATTTTTATTACGACAAATATGATCAATCTGATGAAATAAATTTTACTAGGTATAATTCCAAAGGGGATGTTTAAAGAACAGCAAAATCTTTAAATCACTCTCCCAAATAATAATTTGTCATTTGTTAGTTGTTTAGTTTTGGCTATATGGGAGACGATATGTGGTCTTATTTTTTTCAACCAAACAAAAATTTATTTTAATACCAAGAGAAGAAAAATATTGGTAAAACAAAAAAATAATGCCAACAAAGAAAATTATACCAAATCAAATGCCCGACAATAACCTGAAACACTATCAGTAGTAATATTTGTGTCTCTGAACGGTTGCACTAATTGAAGCCTCCTACAGCAAATATTAACTGTGTATTAATACAGGTACTGTATAAATGATCTAATTTTATTTATTATTATTACATATATCACATATAAGACATAAATTTCTTGAAGATGACATGACTTATTGATCATCCTTTTCACGTTATGTTAAATATAATAATTATTCACTTGATATATAAAATAGGTACAGTGTATTGTAAAATAAATAAGTGTAAAGCAAATAAATGCCTATACGATTTTTATTATTATTACAATGCTTAATCAGGATACAGAAACAAGACAATAGAGGTATTATTAGTAGAAACTCATAAAAAATCACGCTGATGAATTTGATTTGTGGAAATGGAGTGTGCAGGTGATCTGATCGGCACTACAACAATATTTTGTAATATCTGGAACTTACTGATGAAATACTACACAGATCTGTCTCTTTCTCTCTGTTTTATTGAATCATTTTTACACAATTCAACAATATGATACTGTAAGTCTTAAAACTCTTACAATATTGGGAAATGTGCGCAGCATTTTGTTCAACGTTTGATACCGACTAGGAGTTGCGCTCCGAGAGTCACCGATTTTCATACTAGTGGCCAGCGTTCGTACTTCGATGCTGCCCCTCTAAATATTGATTAAATCTCTTATGTTTTAGCAGTAATCTCTAAATAAATTTACAGAGAACAATCTATTGAATATATAGACTACAAAAAAATCTAAAATGACTTTTTTTGACATACAATGTATTACAATATCCAATGTTATTATATCTTTTTAAAAATGTAAACAATTCTCTGCTCAAAATATAAATAATTCACTATTTAAAAGAATATTAATCACAACACAATTGTTAAATAAAAAAACCCACATAATCACCTAAGAAGATACTTCTCAAATATTTAAATACAGTAGTTTTACGATTTAGGGATGTACGTGACACAAGTATGAGAATTCAAATAAAAATAAAATAGCACTTCTATTTCCCCACGTCAACATTTCAAATTTGACATTGATGACGTGATCTTGTGGATTCTTCCATGGTGTAAAAATAGTTTCTTAATATTTTATGGCTAACAGTATTTTCGAAAATTTTGCCTCAATAATTATGTTTCTATGCAAAATAATTATCATACAACCGAAAATGGTCTAAGTTTGTAGCGTTAATAATATATATAAAGATCATTTTAACATGACTAATTTTATCCGTTATAAATATACATTTGTAGCCGCTCGTTAAATGTCATCATACTCGTATTAAATAGGCCATAGAAAATATTACCGAATCATTCCAAATCATTCTACGATTTTATCCACGGTTGTTGCTTGTTGTCGACCGGTGTTTAAGTAACTGTGCTCAAAAGTTCGTTTACATTTGATACATTGTCTAAATATATCTCGCTACCTGAAAGTTCATATTCATCGCAATGGCAGCCACAAATTATGACTGCAATGGTTTCTTCGAGCAACGATCCCAAATTGCACAAATGCATTTTGGTTCATGCAAAGTTGAAGCAGCGCGTGGCATTCATTACTCCAATTCAAGCGCAAAGGAAAGTCAAGGGATTCAGAGGATACATATTTCAAACAATACATATTATGGTCACCATCCAGTGAAACCTAACATAGCAGTATACCACGATGTCGATGACACAAGGCTCATGGATTGTGACATGGCCCCGATTTCACAATTTACACCGGAACGGACACTTGGCAGGAAAAGACCCAGCGATGACGTCAGTTATGCAAGTTACAAGCGGTTCAGACAAGAAGGTATGTTCTATTAGCAAACGATGACTCGGTTTACGCATGTAGAAGTGATTGTCACAAGACAACTCTCATAATTTCATTTGACCAACAATAATTATTAAGTATTTTTTCGAGCTTTGGTATTTTTCTCTGGTCACTCATACATGCATAAATAACCGTTTATTTATGTTGATTTAAATTGGTTGTTCTTTCACAGAATTTTAAAGTGGAGATAAGTGATTTAAAAATGCGGTTGTCATAAATATTTATTTTCGTATTTTTAAAATTAAATTAAAGTATGTATTTTTTTAACAGTCAAATCGCAGTACTTTGATGAAAGCTGGTAAAATGTGATATTTGCAAAGTATCCATTGTACCTATTTTGAAATAATACTGTTATTTAATAGATTACTACAGACCAAGAAGTCGAAAGCTCGGGCCACTGAGTTAAATTGAAGATATCGAAATACATTATAAAATAAAACCTACATATTTACAGTACCTATATACTCTTTAAGTGTTAATATCCTTTGGTTTTAAAACCCTTTTTCTGCAATTCCTTCGGAAGAAAAAAAGATCTTCCCACCTTTCAGAATTAATTGCATACTATTTTGGTTTAATGAAAATGTTGTATCATTAAAATGTGGTAAAATTATTCCTAATATTTTTTTATTTCATTTTGCTTAAGCAGCATCTACATTCTACATTTTTCATTAGCCTCAGATTACGTGAATTATAGATAACTCTATAATGATGCATTTCAATGTTTTTATAAAAGTAATTCATAATTTTTAACTAATTAAATTCGTAATTTTATTTAAACTACTAAACAGGTACATGAGTGATTTGAACAATTTAAAAGGTTGAACAATAAACTATGGATTCAGTTGTAAAACCTGGGAATCATTCGGGTAATAAAAATTATAGATTGTGGCATTTTGTTATCTTGATCAACCTTCAAATATGAAAAAATATTCAACAGTGAATCTTTTTAATCACACTTAATACTGTACATAAAGAATTGTTGGTGTGACACCAAATATGTCTAAAGATTACTTATGCAGTACTGGTAACAATTTGATATAATAATAATAGTCATTTTTCTCGACTTTTTCAATACTTATTATCTGATGGCTGTGAAATTTTACGCATCAGTAAAATGTTTATTTTTCTCCATTTGGATACAAAATTTATAGTTTAAATTGTCTGAGTAGTATTTAAAAAAAAATATATATAAAATTAACCGGCTACCTGACAATGTGCTATGTACGTTTTATGTAAACACTTGAAAGAACAATTTTCAACTAGAGTCTGGAGTAAAAGGTCTCGATTTTATGACTTATGACAGCAACATGAAGTTGCGTCAGATGAAAAAGTCGAGAGGTTTAAAGGTCTCCATTTTATAACTTTACCTAAAAAAAAGTTTTGTCAAAACAATTTGAAGTAGCAACAGATAATAATGTACGTCCCCCCCCACTGAAGTCGAAGTCATGAATATGCAAAATGATAGATTTTTGAAAATTCTTTACCTCTAGTTTACAATGACACTTGCAACTTTGATATTACTTTTAATCTTACTTATTTGGGGTTTAGTTTATGAGTTTACAGATTAATAAGTTAAATTGTAAAAATGATATGATAATTTATGCTTCTGGCTCAGTTTTTATTACATTTTGTGAAAATTAGATCAGATTTCTTTCTCACTTCAATGTGGAATTATGGGAATTGCTCAAAATCACACATTTATGACTTTTACTCCTTTAGGATGACATGGTATATTTTTTAAACACAACAAATGTGATTGTCAAATTTTTTTTCTTTCTATTTAATTTGTTGACTGAACAAGAGTAACTTAATTTTTTTAAATATAAAAAATGTCTAATAAATTGCAAAGTCCTCGCTGTTTGTTCGCACTTGTGCTAGAATGAATATCTTTTATTTATATTTCATTATAATAAATTTTAACTAATTTTATTAAAGTTTTTTGTTAGTGCGAAGTTCAATTGAACAGGAACAGTATATATTTTATACAAGTATGTATTTAAAATTATTTAACCTGCGAAATGTAACAATGCCAACTGTGCAAATATTCAAGTCAATATGTACATAGATTAATCTGTTCCATTGTTTATCATATTATTGTCGTGGCACATGTAAGTGGATGAGACTCAAAAGTTAGTACAGAGTTGAGCTGTCATTCGTTATCCATTGTATTTTGCACGCATAGTAGAATGACCAACAGATACATGCCGATCTTTGCTGTCGAATCTTCGAGATGATGGATTAAAGTCTCATCTGCGTACACGCGCCATTAGTCATGATTCTTCAGGGACATGTTCATAACAGACAGGGAGGGCTACCTGCTCAGAACTGTGTATTTCTGTGATGCTTTGATGCAGTTGAAATTCATCTAATTTATATTTGTGATTAATTTAATGCGATTTAGTAGAACCCTGTTTAATTTAAATTCCAAATGACTACGAAATTTTGTTTAAATGAAGAAAAGAAGAACGTTTTTATGAAATCTTTGAAAAATACACATTTTTATCACTGTATTCCATAATCTTGTAACATGACTTGTTAAAAAATTCCGCAAAATATTTTAATTGGCTCAAAATTATAAAATCCTTACCAAGCTGGCTCTGAATTATTAGATTATCTTAAATGACAAAAGTTATTAAATGTTACCTTAAATTAAATGATTGATAAATGTTCAATTAATGTGCTCATAAATATTTTTTATAACTTAACATGTAGAGATCATCACAACAGCGTTATTTGTTGTGTTTTCAAATTCATATATCATTTTAAGACAATATAAATACATATACTGGCCTCCCCTATGTAAAGTAGCCTGTCGTAAGTAACAAATAGGTCATTTTCAGTCCTAGTATTTCACATGTATGTCATACACTTTCAAGTGGCAGTAAAAAAATTTGATGTATTATGTTTGATAGAATACAATATATAAAAAAATTACTAATACATGGAAAGTATTAAAACAATTAAAAATACCTATCCTTACCTATATAATTATACTTTACATAAAAGGGATCAGTATGTCATATTTTTTATTATTACTAGTTTAAATTACACATTGAAACTGGAACGCTTTTTATACTATAATATACAAAGAATTTACTGATGAGTGCAGCTAGCTGTTTTAATAAAATTCTTATTATCTGTATACAAATTAACCCAGTTTCACTGTACCCTATATTTAGGCAACGGATAAAATGGTTTTTAATTGAATTTAATGCTCCAATATCCCGCCGTACAATCGAGTAACAACGTTAACATGTTCATCAAAAAATATTTGTAAATGATTTATCGCTATTGACTTCCATTATTCTTGTTTTAAGTACATAATGTTATTGAATCTGTATTTTCTTACAGTATTAAAAAATGTACATTTTCATTTATTATTCAATGAACTGGCAATTATCCTCTGAGATCCACCAGGTTGGATTTGAATTTCAATTCTTTCTCAACACCACAGAAGTACACAAACTATTGTACACCACTCTGCAATTGGTGCAATGAAGAGTCACCTGCTATAGCCAGGTAAGCAAATTGACCAAGATATCTAAACCATTCCTATTCAATATTTCTCTCAAGTTGTGCATTGCTAAAATGAACTATCAGTAAATTTTTTGTATTTTGTTAATTTTTACCTAGAAACTTTAAAAACAAATACTATTATAGTTATCTGCTTATTCCAGGAGACTCTTCATTGCTTTTTAACACTAAGTTGGGGAATATTGGAATTATTAATATGAATCCCAAAAATGATATTGCGGTATCAACACAGGGTGCCCAGAGACTGAAGTGTATCACGATCTAAGTGCTTGAAAATAAAACACCATTGAGATAAATGTTCTTGCGAGGAGTAGAGCTTTAACCGAAAAGTATGAGAAACTGGTTGTCAAGGGTTGGCAGTTGACACCGATGTCCTGGTCACCTTGTGATCTCGCATTATCTCTTATCTCCGATTGGTAAGTCTGCTGGGCAGGTTTGTCACCGTCTGTGGCTTGCCTTTCAGAGCTGGCGCCCCCCCTACAGGATGCCGCCCCTCAGAGCTTCGCTCGTCAGACCCACTGCAACCCGGACATTACCCGCTGCCTCATGGCGCACATGATCTAACTAACCATCAACCCAGTCTCCATTGTCGGCTAAACTGGACCATTGTTTTCTGTAGACAGAAGGGAGAGACACACGTACAAAGGAAAGGCTCACACCGGCTCCGATAAGGATGACACCACCCTGGAAGAACTTCTCGTAGGAACGCACGGCTGTCAGATGTATCACTTCATCCAGTAACGGAGAACTCAGTGTTGTGTCAGTGTTTACGTGGCCAATTGGATTATTCAATATTTGAATTAAAACTGCACTAATTTTTTTTTTTATATAGTTATAAGTGAAGTTTGACATGTTGTGAATTGTATTGTGACATACAACTTTATACTAATAAATTTAATATTCTTAGAATGTGTTTCATTTCAATAAAACAAATTTCATACGCGTTTAAAAATTTATTATCCTTTTAGAGTACACAGATAACATTAGTATAAATAAGTGATTTATTGGCAATCCAGGCGATGTGTCGGGGTCTATGCTTGACTGGAATCTGTAACATGACATTTCATAAATATTTTACTAAAGTATTTGTTTGTTTCAGGTACCGTCGCAGAACATCAAACTTAATCAAATTCATTTTCTTTTAGGACTCGTCGGGGGCACAATTTCATATTGCCTTTTATATCTAGTATTCAAGGCGGATGAAATTGTATCCCCGGCGTTTGACCAACCAATATAACGTGTACTAATACATACCGCTTTGATTTCCAGGGTTGTCCTCGATTTGCAGACGTGTCGGAACCCGGTCTAATCCGAGCCATTCGGCTTCAGCCTTTAAATTGAAAAAAAAAATGTATATTGCATTTGGTTTTAGGTGATTTTTTTTTGTTTGAAGTTAATGTTCAAAGTTGAATCAGTCTGTGATGTTAAAATGTGATAGTAGTATTAAATTATTGTTAGCGGAGTATTATTTTATAAATAAATTTATTACTGAAATACTTATTTTTATTTACCTAATCCTTTCCATATTTTTATACTATATAATTATTATTGTTTCCTATTGAAAATAAGGAAACTTATGACAAAGTTAAAAAGATTTCTTAAATGGTGAAATCTTCCATCACATTTAACTTTTTTAGTCTGCCAGATAGTCTAGTATTCGGAAGAACCTTGGTGAAAGAAAAAAAACAGATGACGACTGTCCCGATATCAAGTTATTGCGTGTGCACATTGATTCTAATATAAAAACTCGAGTTCAAGGATCAACTTGGTGCATGAAAAAATAAGTCATGTAAATTTTTGACTGGAAAACAACAAATTATAATAATGTTGAAAATCTATAAGCAGTAATAAATTAAAATATTCATGTGAAACGCGATCAGGTGCAAAGATTTTATAATTGAGGAAAAAAATTAAAGAAAGTTGATAATCGAGGAAAATAATTCAAGAAACAGAAATGCATATGTAAGTATGATGATATCTGGTAAGGTTTGTCAATTAAAAATAATTTATAAACCTTGTTTTCAAATTTATTTAAAATAAAATTAGTTCAAAAGATGGGATATACAGGTGATATGCAAACATTAATATATTGTATTACATGTGGAAAGTTAGAGGTATTAATCATAATGAGCCCACCGAGGTCAACTACAGAAGTTGATGGAGAATAAAATCTGTGAGCAACCTACCTCTGTAGGTGTCTGCTCCTCCGTGTCCACCACGTCCGGCAGCAGTCCCTCCAGTACCCCGTCCCCCGAAGCGGCTGTCGTCTCCGACCCGTGTCTGCTCTGATCAGCTTCGGCCAGATCTCCATTATACGTCTCCACATTTTCAATCAAATCTATTTTCGAGTCTGGCATACCGACAAATCTATCAGATGCATCGTGGGTCGAGCTGCAAGGGGAAGTGTACAAACCCATGACCTCATTTTGATTGTTGATCATGCTGGCAGCGCATGCCAAACCTTCCATATGCTTGTTCGCAGCTTCCATTTCCGAATTTTCCAGTAAAAGTTGTGCAAAATGCCTGTCGTTTGCTGCATTTTCTTGATACGATAATAAAGTCGCAGGTCCCTGGCGTAAAGACTCACCTGCAGCGACATCACCCCCGCTCTCAGTCGCTGCGCTAGAAATCTGTCGGTTTTTAGTGTCCACTGTGGAGATAATTCTCGAAATCGTGATCACCAAGTCATCACTTATATCCATCAGCTTGCATCCTTGATATTTTGTGAAGCAATCGCGAAGATTGCGATCAAGATGCGAATGCTCACTATGATTTCCTATTGTCGACATGACTACGTGTCGTAAGGATTCCAACAGCTCATTGCTGCAGATGTCCAAATGATGGGCGAGTATAAACCTCACAATTTCATTGTCAATATCTAAAGCTAGGATGGCTGTCTCATTAGACTGACTGATGACGGCTGCACCCTGATTGTCGTTTGCTGTGGGATTCCTCAGCATGTTTCTGTGATCTTCGTTGGCTTCATACGATTCTGTTTCTACGGCTGATAAATAATGGGTCACCAATTCCTGTATCGACTGCAAAGCACGCTGCCTCAATGTATCGGAACTAATTTGTTGCAGATCTCTAAATAACTGTATAAGAAAATGTGGACGGGATTCGTTAGCGCTTATTAGTGCAGTCACTTCTGAATAAACATTTTCACGCAACAGATCAAATAGTTTGGTTGTGGATTTCTCTTGACCATTGGAGGAACTGGTTACGGCTAGATTTGGATTGAAAATCTCGCTGCTCACATTAGTTTCCACATTTCTATTGTGTACATAATCCAGTGAATAATTTCCTGAATTTGATGCATTTTTAGCAGGTAGTTTCGAAGATGATTTCTTTTTGTGAGCTCCGTTAGACCTTGGCACGTTTAGGTTGTTGGAGTGAGCTTGAATAATTTCCGGAATAGGATTTGTGGTCAGTCTGTTCACATTTACATTCACCGAACTGTGAAATCTGTTGACTGTGGATAGTTCTTCTGTATGCGACGCCAACTGGTCAGGTTCCGTATCTAGGTTTTGGTTAACATTTAACACGTCGGGCGGTGCCGTGAAGTACTCTGTCTCTTGTGACAAATTTCTTCTTCCTCTGCGCTGGGCGCTGTCGTAGCTCAAATCACACTGAGGGTTTTGCTGCGCGCTGGAGGAGTACGCATTTCCTGTGGGGTAGTTGACATTCCGCTTGGGGGTATTGGTGGTCTGGCCCGAGGGTAGCACTGCAGGTGGGGTGCTAGAGTGGAGTGTGTTGTGAGATCTCTCCACTAGTGGGTGAGGACTGTGTGTCGGGAAGGCTGGATCCGCATTGGTCTTGCTGCTTCCTGATAGGAGATTCTGTCTGGAATAGCTACAAAAAATAATTATTATATTTTTTGTCATTCATAATTCAAATTGGTGTTAAATCGTATTCAATTTTGCAGTGGCTCTACTAGACATAATGGTAACTGTTTGGTTTGCATCTGTTTTGCGATGGCTTACAATTATTTATATAAATGCGTTCATTATACAAGAGCATACTGGCAACCTTTGTAACGGAGGTCTCCTTTGTTAAACCACTCTTAATAATAATTTTTGCATATAGCAGGGTTGTGTAAATATTTCCATGGCTGTTCAACTTGTATATAAATAATTGTGTGAAAGAACTAGAATGTAGGAGGGAAAATGGCGATTTGATTGTATGCTGTTTATTGTACGCCGACGATGCAATGTATGGCGAATAATAAACAAGAATTACAGAGTAGCCAGTAGAATGTACAATGTATAAATATCAAAAAGTCAAAAGTGATAGTATTCGAGAAGGAGGAAAGTAGTAGTAGATGAGTTTGTGAATATGGGAAATATGTTTGATAGAAACGGAAAAGCTGAGAAAGATATCAAAAGGAGAGTGACTGCAGAGAACAAAGCGAATGGCGTTTTTAATGGAATTATAGCTAATGGGAACTTGGAGTGTGGTGCTCTATCCTCTCTGCCTACCCCCGGTGTAACGGTAAGTAACAATAATTATTTTAGTGCCATTTTCATAAAAAATTTCACCTCAAGGGCTCTTCAAACTGATACCAGTCTCTTGTCCAATTACATTATCCTATTAGGTAAATATATTCTATCTAGTAAAAAGTATTGAAATAGATGATAGTCTGACGATGTAATCTCTAGTGAATATGGAAAATGCATCAAAATCTCCCAATCTGTGGCACATTTACTTTTATGCTAATTCTTGCACATAGCAGGGCGTCATCGCATAATCACCGTGACATATTACGCTCATATCATCATCCATCTTTCAGAGGTGTATTTCGAATTTGTTGATTTTACAGCAGACAATATATTAACAAATCACTGAATAAAATTATTTAAAAAAATCTTACTGATTTCTACAGATATTTTTTGATCCAAAGACTGTGAGGTGTATTAATTCCATAAATATTACTTATTACTGTCATTTCTAAGAATGACACATCGAAATAAGAGTTAAATTAAGTCAAAATATTTTTATGTTATATTACTTTATTGGAATAAAATTAAGATATGCCTGTTTGAGTGAATTATTGGCATGTGTTTGGGCAATGTAACTCAATTTTAACAAAAAACGAGATATGCCTTTTTGAAAGATGGACAATGATATTAATGATGCTTTGCCTTGATTAGAGTCCCGGTTGTTTGGTTAGGTGAGATTGCCTGTCATAAAGATTCTACCTGTTCACAATTCCGTACCTATAAAGCAAAATAATGAAAGTCCACTTTTCACTTTCAAAGTTGCATTTTTTCTTCGAAAACCTTTAAAAATGCAGTGTTTCGGTATAGCAAAAAGTTGGGAGTCTTTTGAGCACTACTCGCGATCATAAGAATTTGATAAGTGTTGTAGTCCACGGAGACGAAATGATGCAATTGGATGGAAGCCTTTAGCATCCTTTTGTTGTGAAATATTAGTATCTGTCTATCATCATGGCAAACGAAAATAAAATATTAGTAATAGTTGACCAAAAAAAAATTTGTCTAACTCCTATATTGATGAATGTTGTGGACATATACTATTTTAAATGAACTCTCAAATATTGCATAATGTAAGACTAACCAAAAGCTGCTCAAAGAGGAAAAAAAATGACAAGCTGTTTTTTAAAATGGGCAATGAATAAAATTCCTCATGGGGTCTTAGAAGTTACATTGTGGTCTGATAATTATTCTGGATAAAACAGAAATTCCATTATTTTGATGTACAGCTTCCTACTAGACAAGCATCCTACACTGTCTTCGATTCGTCACAGATTTTTATCAAAATATCACACACATTCTGAGTTAGATGCTTTCCATTTGATTATCAAAAGATATAAGAACAAATTGCAAAAATAATATTTGTATTAAAGTGTCCAGAGACTAGGCTCAGTTGATGAGAACTTGCAAATTCAACAAACCTTTGATTGTTCGTGAAATAGAAGTCGAAGATTTTAAAATGCTTTCATAATTCACTTTTAACTCTAGTCTGTTTATTATAAGAAAAAAATAAGGATTCAAATTTCAAAAGTTGCTGAATTTTGTACATATTACAAACATAATATACATCACAAACAATTGTCTATTGTAATATTCCAGTAACACAAAGGACTCGGCGACCTATTCAAAGGTCTAAACATTACAACATATTAAAATGACTTAAATGGATAAATTCAATTCATCATTCATTATATAAGAATATTCCTATTTGTAGAACACGAAGAGGAACAAAACGATAGCAAATAGTTAATAATGTTTTTACAAGTAATCATACATCTATTCCGGGTTAAATAATAATTATAAGGCTGTTTATTATTATGTAAAATAATATTTTTACAGTACATATATTAAAACTACTAAAGTAACACCATATATGTAATGGTTTTTTTTTACTGTAATTTATCACGCTAAATACAGTCTAATGTCCATACAATCGGATGTTTTTCATTTAAAAAACCTCGACCTAGACGGACCATAAGCAAAAAGACGTCCAAAAGTCCAGTGAAAAAAATTATGACCAACTTTAAAATAATACATAATGCCAATTCTATATTGTGATGATTTACCAAATTTATTGATTGGGAGGAATTTCTAAAAATTATCCTCACTAAAATATACATAAAGTAAAAATAAATCAAAGCAGAATAGAAAAAGTGCTCCTGGAAATTTGGTCTTGTGACGACTATTCATTTGCTTTATAGGTACAAAATTAATATTAGTAATAATGACTTGGTTTTGTCTTAGCATTTCAAAATAATCGCACTGCAAATATCCCAGTAAATCCTTAATAACATTTTTTTCTGGCGCAGTCCACTATTTCGCTGCCCAATCAACTGGAATTATTTTGAATCTAGCTATTGTCTTTTTCGCTTCACATAAAGGACTGATCAGATGATCCAGAAACAGTATTTTTTGTTAATTCAACAAAGAAGTACATGTTGATGATTTTACTTTGATGTTGGGGGCTGTACTTCGAAAATTGATGTGACACCTATAAGCCAGCATAATTTGCCTTTTTCATATTTTTCTAATGTTCAAACATCGTCAAATGGGGTATGAATTTGAATAATTTTTTCAATATTTACTTCTAGTAACCATTCGGAACATTCATTATCTAAATTGTTAAATATGCCACTACAAAATGAGTACTATTGCACTCACTACACTATCAAATACAACATTAATCTTATGTCTACAGAAACACTACAAAATTTGGTATCAACCAGAGCTCCTATCCTCATTATTGCTGCCAAAACATTATAAATGTGTACTCAGGTCTTTTTTTACGCAGTAGATACGTTCCACAGGAAAATGCATAAAAAAATAATAGACACACGTATAAAAATAAAGGATACGTTCTACATTTTTCTAAAAATGCATAACACCAAAAAACGCATAAAAAAAGTTTATTAAATTTTAGAAAAATATAATCTTAACATATTCCTTCCAAATTTATGTATAAAATTTTTATAAAAAAAGTTTATCCTTTTTACAAATTTTTTTCTTAAGAATTATCATCGCTATATGACAATGTTCAGCATAATTTGCGAACTGGTTTGAAATCACTTTCATAACTAGAAGAGATAGTCAGTGCATCAAATTTATGTCCTGAAAATAATGATTCTACACAAATAAAATTAGCCTCAACTTCGAATTTTTGACCCTTTCAACATGTCAAATTGGTCTAAAATAGTTATTTAAAAAAAACTGCTTTTTGAAATATAAACCGCATAACTTCGAAACTGCATAAAAATAGTACAAATAAAAAGAGACCCGAGCGTATATATAAGTTTATTTTTAAATTTATTGCTAACTCTACTACACTATTTGAATTCAGATTTTGAAATGCATTTCTCTTAAATATCTTATGATTATAAGAAAATTTAAAATCTTATCATTATATATCTTAATGGCGCATGGACGAGTCTTTGATCTCGCGGGTAGTCGGTACGTACCAGTTACCTAAGTTTACTCCACATTCTAAATACATGAGGCAATAAATTATAGCTCACGCCGCATTCAACTTTGTATTGTGTTTTACGAACTTTTAAGACAAGAGTACTCATCATGTACATGCGCCTTAAAAACACGAATTATCTTCAAAGTTCTGATTTAACCCTAATCAATTTGAGGACATATTTAAAAACTTTTAATCAAGGCTAAAGTGATTCAAAATATCGAAAAGTTATAGATTCTAAAATTTCACTCACAATACTTTTAAGTCACTACAGCCCTCAGCTAAAAATTGTCAAACATTTTGGTGAGGGGGATAATCGCTTCACAAAAGATATGCTGAGCAAAGTCAAAGGTTTTGATTTACCCAGTACCCAGATTGAAGACTGTTAAAATACATTATAATAAATATACAAAATAAATTTTATAAGAACCATCACCATCTTACTTTTAAATATCTACAAAATATTTTTTTCAAGCACTTGTTTTGATTGCTTGTGAAATATGAAGAAAAAAAATTAATCATAGGAAGAAATAAGGACTAAATATTGTCTATTATGTATAATTTTTATTTGCATTTCACAAATCTGAATACTTTCATTTCTTACGTTTATTATTAATTCTTAAAAAAAAAATTACTAAAAAAATCTATGCCTTATTAATTACAATGCAAAATTATATTGAATAACTAGCGGAAATTAACCAGTCAGGCCCTGAGGGCGACAATGGTTATGGTCTATAATTCCGGAATTGATAAAACAAAAAAGAACAGTTTGTGTTGTCCATTATTCCTTGTGCAAAGTCGAGAGAGAAATCTTATAAATATATAATAAAAACATTCATTCATATGTTCTTAAGTTTTCACAGCCGTTCAGAATTTTCTGGGCAAATCTGTACTGGCTCGCAGTACTGTGTTGAAAGCGGGGTGTCTCGTTATTTAGGTACTGAGGATACACCCACGTATACTTTCTGGCAGTCTTGGCAGCCAAGCCTATAAACACCGTTCGTTTCCAAGGGGTATACGTGGAACAAACTGCATACAATATCCAAAAGGGTTGACGAGCAAAAACGGTCATGCAAACTTGACCATCCAGGAAAATCGGCATTGACTGTGCACTGTTCGGATACGGGCCACCATTTTGCATTTGAGTCGAAAAATCTAAGAAAGTCATCACGCATGTCTGTTTAAGGACGTAATTGAAATATATAAACACCCTGTGAACATTAATAGGGATGACGGCCTAAAATTAAAGACCCCTTGGTGTGCTTCAAAGTCATAGAAGTCGAAAAATCCGCACAGACAGTGATCGACAGTAGATGGAACTTCCACATAACACAACACTACTCGTTTCACACATCCTATTTTCAACACGGTACTGCAAGCCAGTATTTAATCACGACACCAACAGTCACACATCACATCAACTCTGATGATGACCCTACAAATGGAATCCGAAATGTCACCCAGAAAGGTCAGATATACACGGCAAATTAGCCCAGAAAACTATACACAGAAGTTAATTTGTAAGACTAAATTGTAATTGCTCGTAAACCATCAGGGTGTGGGAGGGATATTGTTTGACGCGTGTGATTTGCGGATTTGCCAGTCGTAATGAGTCACTGGTCGGGTTTGCGGTTGAGCAATATTTAAAATGCAGTGATTCATTGATTTGTGCACGTCGCGCTTTTTGGACTTTTTGTAGATGGGCCAAGCACGCAACTTATCTGGTGTTGGGTTCAAAAGTTTAGACAAGAAGAGACAATAGTTAACCAAACTCTTCCGAGATCATCAACGTCAGCAGCGACGCCAGAACATGTGGCTCAAGTTCGACGTGAAATTATGCACAATCCGTGTAAATCGATAAGGAAGATTGCAGCCTGTACTGGAATAAAAAAATCAACAGTGCACGTTATTTTGAAAAAGAAACTACAGTTTCACCCATACAAATTGCAAATTGTGCAGTTTCTCAATGAAAATGACTATTCTTTACATGAAACTTTAGCGAGAACGATGCTGGAACATTTTGGAATAGCACGAACGCTTGGAAACATATTGTTTACTGACGAAGCACATTTTCATATCGAAGGCTTTGTTAATAAACAGAACATGAGATACTGGTGCCCCGACAATCCAAGGGAACACCAACAAAAACGTTTGCATTGTCCAAAAACGACAGTGTGTTGTGCAATTTCTGCCCGAGGGATAATTGGCCCTTATTTTTTTAACCAGCGAGAGACAGTCACTGCTGACGTGTATTGCCGAATGATCAATGAGTTTTTGGTACCGCAACTGCAGCTGTTTCCCGGGTTCAACAACAGAACACAATTTCAGCAAGACGGGGCCACTCCACACACAGCTAGAGTTTCAATGGAGAAGCTGAGGGGAATTTTTCCCAATAAATTAATCAACAAGTACGGAGACATACCCTGGGCGCCTCGGTCACCGGACCTTACACTGTGCGACTTTTTTTGTAGGGATACCTTAAGTCGAGAGTTTACACCAACAATCCTCGAACAATTCAGGCCCTACAAGAAAATATCTGCCATGAAGTTGCTAAGTTGCTGCCATTGAACCAACGCTTTGCTCTCGCTTGTTCGCAAATTTAAGAGTCCAATTACAAGAGTGTCTTAAGAAAAATGGACAGCATTTAGACGATATTGTTTATAAAATGTAAAATCTGCATTGTTAAACTCCATTTTGTATAAATAAAATATGAAAATAACATTGTAGTTTTTTTAAATTTAATATTAAGCTCGAAAATTTTCCGCTACACACCCTTTATTATTATTATTTATTTTGATGGGAAATTCATGATGTATTTGAAAAATACAAATTAAAACTTTTGATACTGATTCTAAATTTTGATTAGTGCCATTATTCTATAGTAACCCTATACTGTATAAATCTAGATAACAATGTTTAAAGGCAAAGTGGGATTTACAGTAGACTTTCTATAATCTGGGATAGATGAGAGAGAGAAAAAATATTGATTAATTTTCTGTTAATTGCTTGGTTTAATTTCCGAAACCTTCGAAATTCAAAATATCAATCTGCTCTAGAGATAATGGATATGAAAAAATTACAGAAATCCGCCCCTGGAAGATAGAGAGTCTACTGCATCATAATAAAACAAGGATATGAACCGTTTATATATTTATTATTTGTGTACAGACCCGTACATACATGTGTTTTGTGTAGGAAGTATAAATCAATAGTGAAGAATAATTTATTAATATTTGTAGTAAAGATATACATATTTTTCATATGTGTGGTAAGAGTATATTTTTCAGAATCAATATTTTACTTTTAACAGAACACACAGAGTGTTTAAAGCTATCGGGACAGAGAAATTCTTTCTGGAAATAAGATGTGTAAACATTTGTGTGAACAGGGTACACCCAAAGCGGACATATATCGACCGATGAGGATGTGGGAAGATTGACAAAGAAGGATTCAATAGAAATCATGTAGCCTTCGGTGTTGGATGCAATTTTTCCCCAGCATTAGGTTAAAAGCCTGCAACTCCACACAATTCAAACAATCACTGCAACACTTGTGTACAAGACAGAAAATTAGTCAGACGACGATATTCTGGAATAATCCAAAATATTCCACACAAATTCTGTTCATTGAATTGTTTTTTTTTAAAACAATGAGAACAGATATATATATATATATATACCCAGGAGACTTCATGTTACATCAACATTCAATGTCATCTTTTAACCCATTAGGGTTCTTGACATTTAATTTCAATGTCCCATTGAAAAATAAAAATAAAACACACTGTTGATTTTTTACAGGAAATATTGGAAACACTTCAATAGTGTGTCCACGGATGATACTTTAATCTTTCAACTCAGAAGTTTATCGGTAAAGGTATGTATGTATTGGTTGCATCATTCTACTCTACAAAATACAAGCGCCAATGATTCACAGCACGCATCGTACCTGCACCGTCCTTTACGCGCTTTTGAGCCAAATTTCCAAGCAAAATATCATCCGTTTATATGAACCATTAAGGTACCAATAAGTAGCAATGTAATTTTCTATTTTTAAATGGGACATCACAATTAAATTTCAAGCGCTCCCTGGTGGCAACTGGTTGGCCAACAGATTAAAAGAATCACTAATTCAAAAATGAAATGGGTTAAGATGCTGTCGGGAGGCATTGGAAAGATGATATACAAAAGGGGAGGAAATCCGATTATTCAGGGCAAATCACTAAACACAGCGAAGCAACATTTAAATATTGAACGGTGGTCTTACATCGGGGGTTACAAAAATACCGCCTCTCTTATTTGATTTGTTTTTTACACACCACAAAGACGAGACTATCCAAACAATACGCGTTAAATTGAAATGGCGTCGGTTGTGCTACCACAGACTGAATCTGCATTTATCTCAATTTTTAAATGAAATTTGACATATTTATAATGTAAAATAATCTGTAACCATAAAAAAATATACCTACATAATTAATTCAAAAACTGACACTGTTTCCAAAAGAGACAAAGTGTTTATTTAATTAATAAAACATAGTTATCTTTTAAATATATTTTGAATTCAAGAAATAATAATATTTCAATGACATATTTAGGGTAAAAATGAGAATGGAAAATAAATGTTACAAAAAAAGGCTCTAAAATCCATACTTAACACAAACAGAATAATTACGTGTTGTCACGTAAAAAATAAATTAATCAATTCTGGAAAAGTCAATAATTTAACATTTTACTTTCTAAATAAGCATATTAAAAAAATGTATTCACAAAATATTAGTGTTTTATAAAAAGTAGAGGCATTTAAAAGTTAATAAACGCAACTTACCTTCTAAAATTATCCCAATAGTTATTGGCGCGATTGCCGGGTGGGACTTGGTTGTTTAGCGCCGTGCTCTGTCCCGAGAGAGTTTGCGTTCCCATTGGGTGGGGATTATTCATCGCCACATGCGGTGTTAGGTTAAGCAGACAGTTGGGGTTCCTGTTGTTCTGTATCGGCTGCGGAATGGATTGATTGCTCAACACATTTGGGTTTAGCTGCGCGGGAGGTGTACAGTTGTTAAACAATGCCTGGTTCGTCATTGCGACGTTGCTGTGTGCCGTCATCGGCATGCTCATCTGATCGCCGGATTGTTCGCTTTGGTATACATTCGAAGGCAGAGAAAAATTTGCAGGCAGTTGATTATTGAAATGCTCAGCGGGAAACGGTGGGATGTTTGGAGTCACCTTGGGTGCCCTGGTCTGGTTCAAGTTTGAGGGATGGACATTGCTCGACCCAGTGGGAGGGATAAATGGAGGATAGATAGGCGGATTGGTATTGCTAGTATCGCTATTGGGCTGGTTAGCTTGAGATTGTATATTCCAGTATTGTGATTGAGAATTGGACTGAGCTGAATTCGCCCGAACTCCTTGGGCATTTGGAGCATTCTCCAAGAAGTTGATGTGGGGCGGAGTGGAATGAGCTCGAGGCAGGCTCATGTTTAGGTTTTGCAGTTTTTCTTCCAGCTGAAATGTAAAACATTTAGGTATGAGCACATTACTAATATGTCCTGTTTCAAAGCAGATACGTCACATTTGAATATGTCATAGTGAAATAAGTTCAATTTTAGATATAAAAAGAAGATATAGGAAATAAAAGATAACTAACATTGCTAACAGTAGTTCTTAGCGAGGATATCTCTCTCTGTTGTGACAATAGATGCTGTATACAGTGTGCACTGCCCCAGGCAGCGGCCGCTACCTGCTGCTGCTGGGCGGCCGCCACCTGCTGTTGCAGGGCCCACAGCTGTCCGCCCGCCAAGTTGGGCGCCATCACATCGGCACCGCCATAGTTAGGGAGCATCATGCCGGGCATTCCAATACCAGGATTGGGCAGATACATAGGGTTATTTGGATAATTTGGAAACATCATAGGATTTGCCGCGTAGTTTGGGTATACCGGATTGTTGGCTTGATTTGGAAGAGTTACACTGTTATTTTGGTAATTAGGAAGCAAAATGGAGTTTGGAACTTGGGTGGTTTGCGAAGAGCTATTGAATGTCGAGGGAGTCATTTGACCGGCTCTTTTATCTTGAAGTAGGGACTGACAGAGATTACTGGTCATCTCTAATTGTTGTTGCAGCTGAAATAAAAAAAATGTTAAAAATGTTAGTACACAGTGATCTAGATGAATTATACTTTTTTATATATAACATATGGCTTGGCCAATAGTAAAAATGTACCTGATTAGCTTTGTTGTGCCACCACATAGTCACTTGAGATTCTGAGTGAGGGTTGTGCCACTGTGAAGGCAGCATTTCAGGATTTGAGTTATCTAAAATAAAAAAACAAATGATAATAATTTGCAAAATATTTATATTTTACATTCAAGTAGCATTGAGATGATAGTAACATTTTTTATAGCATTCAAATATTTAAATAAATAAGATCAATACCGTGATTGTTTTTGCTGAGCTGCCTGTGGTGGCGCGGAGGTAGGGTAGCCATTGGGGGTGGGATGGGGTCCCGCTCCCCCTCACTAGAGCTTCCGCTACTCGCGTTGGAGACATTGCTCACGTCGCAAACATCCTAGAAGATAAAACAGTTATGTAATTAAATCATTAAATATTTAAAGTGATGCCAATAATGAAAATGCAAAAATTGAAAAAGTTCATGTAAAGGAAAATATGTGGTGTTCTTGTTGGTACAGAATTCTCATCAAAAATGCAGCAAAATAACTTAATGGTAAGTCATGACGGGTCATCAAAATAAATTATCTGTGCTAGTGTTTCCAACAAGTTGTTTAATTCCTAATCTTTTCTTGTTAATTTGTAATGTGTATTTTTCAGATTACAGACATTTATTATTTGGCAAAAAAATTGAATTATGCAAATACTAAGATGACAAATTCATTCAATAGGGCGTCCAAAAATATCTTCAAATAACAATATTTTGATTTATAAGCACAATTTAGTATGAAAACTTTCCAGAGGATCAAATTCTATACCAAAACTTATCCTTATTGAATAAACGGGATTTTACTGTAGATAATTTATGAATAAATAAATTACATATTTCTACCTCGGTACGAACTTGAACAATCAGCTAACCTTGTTTCTCCCTGAAGAGTTAACATTGTTGCTGACCGGCAGCGTGAGAAAGCAATCTGTTACAGGTGGTACGGTCATCTCCCGTTCCTGACTATGTGCTTCTCCGCCCCGCCCTTCTGCAGCCGCTTCTCGGGCATTGTGGAACTCCTTAGCCGCCCGCTGTGTGAGTTCTTGCAGCTCTTGAGATAGATCCAGCAAGGTTCTGGACGAGGCTGGCTCTCGGTTATGCTGCTTGCTGCTGGAGGATGTGGCCGCCATGTTGGTGCGACTCTGCTGATGCTTGTTGTGCTTCAAGCTCTGAGATGCAAAGGAGCCATCCAGCGATTGGGTCGAATCATCAAAATAACTTGTATCCTAAAAACAAAAATCATTTACAGGAAGTTCACCATTATGAATCAAAATTATACTACATAATCCATCAATATTCTTCCAGATATTTAATGTCCATATGAAAAGGCAGATTTGCGGTGAAAATTGAATCAAAGAAAATTTTAATTTGCAGACCTTGAAGCATATTATATTTCAAAAAATCTTATAAGTGTAAAAATAAGAAGTGCAAGTATGCAATTGTCCGCTTGAAACAAACAATTTTAATTCCCCCCAAGGCCAAAACCCCCAGAAAACAGATAAAACATTCCGAAAATGTTAGTAAATTTTTCATAAATACCATTGCAGGCTCAGTAAACTTTTTTTGACGAATATATGCATGCTTGAGTGGTCAACCTTCATATTATTTTATTTGGAGAAAAACTGATAAGAACAATATATTTATTAATGCACTTCTTATCATAAAAGATAATCCCTATAATCTGGTTTGAAATACAAAATAAATGCAACATCTTTCAAAAATGAGCTAGTTCTCATGTCCTAGCTCCTAGTGGTGGCCATTTAAATTTCAGAGTAGTGAAGAGTGCTATTGGTCGAATCATAATATAAATGGCGGCAAGCAAAAGCAACTGACTTTGCAACTAAAAAAGATTTTGAATGATACATCAAAAAGAGCCTAGTTTCATTATTAATGAATTAACATAGTGCGTAAAAACTATACAAGATAACTCCATTAAAAGTTATAAAAAATAAATGGAAGAAAAATAATGCCGACTTTGCAACTAGTACTTATTTTTAAATGCATGTTAAAAAAGCAGCCGATTGCATTTATGCATTTTTCTCGTTTAATGTTCAATATGGTCATTTATTTTGATAAGTCATGTATAAAATATGAATTCAGATTCAGATCATTTAGTCAATTTCAATCTCAATCTATCGGTTAACTTGATAAATCACTATACCTTAAAATTATCGATGGAAGATCCTCTAGAAGGCAACTTATGCGAAGGTCCTCCGCCCATCTGGTTGATATTCAGCTGATTGCGGGAAGATGACAGGTAAGCTTCATCATCATCTTGATCACTGGCACAAAGAAAAGGCAGACATACATTTCTAGAAAAAAAGAGCGTAAGAGAATCTACCTTTCCATTAAAACAACAAACAATACATTTGCATATAGTATCACGCTCAATTACTTGCAGGACCTTGTGCATCTCGAGGTGCTACACATTAATTTAATAAATTTAACACTTGAGTGTTAATAATATGATTCACACATACAATTGACGTGTCTGAACCATCGTAATTAATAAACATTTGGTTATTTAAGGCTCGACTTGAATTTGACTTTTTTTTCAACTATTACTTAGATTGTACCAACAGCATAAAACTAAAAACTGAATGTTATTTGCCATAATTAAGACGATACAAATATTATAAGAAAGACCGCGACCATTAGATGCATTTTATGCATGGTACGAAATTGAGTCAATAAGCTAAATTAATGGATATGCATTATTAATCTACCTGGAGTATCCATTATCGATATCCGTCCTCATGGCCGTGGTGGAGCATGCACAGTCGTCTTCAGCAGCAGCTGCGCCAGCCAACACAGCATTCGGCAGTACGAGAGGTACATCATCAGCTCCCGGGGGAGTCGGCTTAGACGGGCCGGACTGCTCCAGAGCCAAAGACTGCTGGTTAGTCCGGTGATCCACCTGATTGGATTTTGGACAAATTTAATAAAAAAATAATTAATTTAATCTCTGCCGTCTCCTAGCGTATATTACTCGAAGGTATTTGAGACTTATCCCAATAAAAGGTGATAGCTTCTTGAAAATGGAAGAGCTGCAGTATATAGGTTCGAAATTTTGTCGTCAACTTACTCGGTTGGCGTAGCATAAAGGTAACGCATTTCCCCGGATAGGAAAAAATCCTGGTTCGAATCCCGGTAGCAACCAAAATATTTTTTCGATAAATTGATTTTATCTATATATCTTTCTAATTGATACATTTAATTTGTATTAAAATACCACAGAACTATGTTCTGAAAAAACTGCAACTTCACAATAATAATGTGTTCTCCTTAAAAGTAATAAGTGGGATTTTTAAATTTAGACATTCCAGATATTATTTACAACATCACTCCCAGATGGGAAGAAGACGATTACAAAATAAAAATTTGAGAAGTACTTGAGCCACAAGCCTATTTTGTAAGCACAATGTTATTCGCTCAGCATCTCCCAGGCAGCCATAGATATTGTGTGAGAAGCATTTAGCGGTTATAAACTTAGAATTCAGTTAATTATACCCAGGGTCGATCTCCCTTTCATTACCCAGCGGGATACCTACTCTTTAATGAAAATGTAGAAAAGTCCGAGGTTCCTCTCATCTAAATCATTAAAATAATTCATCTATTCTCATAAATTCATTACTCAATAGTTAATCTATTCTCTATCTAACCTATCCCTAAGCTATCACAGATTTTTGGCCACCAGAAAGATCCTGACAGTTCAAACTCGCAAATCAGACTTCAAGTAATGTTTAAATATGCAAATTCTGTTAAAGAGAAAATAAATTAATTTAAATCTATTTACCTATCTATTTTTTGTTGAAATCTATCTAACACTCAATGTTTTATATATTATACATATGTCCTTACATCCTTGCTCATGAGCCGCTCTAACTGCTTCTTCTTGGCTTCCAGTTCAGCCTTGAGTGCTATTTGCCTCCTCTCCATGGGCCCGCTGTAGGCAGGGTAGCTCACCACCGTATTGGTGGAGGTATTACCACCGCTGATGCTGTTGGTACGCTTCTTGTCCTCAGACTTGATAGATGAGCCGCTCGAGGTGCAGATATCTGAAATTGTTGTGGCACACATTATTGCGGTGATGCAGACAGTCACATTTACATTACATGCACATTAAAAACTGAACTTGGGTCATGACTAATTATGAAATGTTATTATTTTAATAATTATTGCGAAATGACATCATTGCAATTTGATTAAGGTCAATCAAATTAAGCAACTATCAACATGCATATATTTAAAATATGTGTGAAAATAAAATAAATGTAAATATTTTGTCCATTTTAATTATGAGAAGCTAATTAATTATTATAATTGCACTACATTACTTGATTTCTAAGAAATATTGGAGAAATTGAGGTGAACTCAATAAAGATGAGCAACATGCTGATTATCAAAAATACCACTGACATGATTTTGCGAATATAAAAATAAATAGTACAGAAATAAAAATGAGAAACTAGATAAGACAAATTTTCTCTCCACGTGGAATCTTCTCAGTGTTTGTTAATTATTCTCTCCAAATTTCTCGGTGTTTTGAATGGAATCCAGTCCATTATGAGCAGATTTACGATTTGCAAACATACAATGTAAGTTATATTTTTCAATGTCACATTTGTCACTTATTAATTAATGTAAAAATGTATTAAAAAATAATATTATCAGTTGAAAAAATTTGATAACTTCTTGGAACCCTGTGAGAGTTTGATTGGACATATTTACAATTCGTAGAAACTTATTTGTTTCACACATAATTTTATGTAACATGCAACGTAATAGTATATTCACAGCTATGCTTTAAGGCAGGCACACGCAGATATAAAAAAAATCAGGAGCAAAATTAATGATTAAATATTTTGGACAATATGAAATAATATACCGGAAATAAATGAAATTATTATCGAAAACATATTTAATTTGTTACCAGTATTCAAACCTAGACCTTTTCATATCTGGAGAAATGAGTTATCCAGTTTCGCCATATCAACCAAGAAGGTTTATGACAAATTTTTAAACTTATATTCTATAGCTCTTTCATTATGATACATCTGTTATTCCTTTTTTAAAGCAATTAACTTTATTTTCAATATATCTTTCTAGTTGATTAATTTAATTTGTATTAACCCCAAGAAAGCCCGCGTCGGAAACTTGCTACAGAGAAAGAGACGAAGCAATAAATGTCAGAATGTCACGTTGGCTATCCTTATTCTATGGCCGACACCCACATGACAGTGCGCGGCGTCAGTAAATAACGATTGATATCATAGGCGCCGCATATTAGATTTTAAACCAAATTATTATTTTCAGTAGTGATATCATACGGTGAACCATAGAAATTTTTATTTTTTCTCCCTTTTTCCTCCATACAAAATTGACAGTTGATGTGCAACTTTTGTGTTACCAGATTTTTTGATAAAATTTAAATTGCATTTGAAAATCTAACACACACACTCTCATGTCAACGTCAAAGTGCTGATATTTTTACAGCTATCAAATTTTTAAAAACTTTTTTGGTTTTATTTTTAATTTTATAAAATGGCAGAGGTCGACTTTTTCGTTAGTGGAGATATTGCCAATTTTTTAGACACTCCCGATATGCTCGTTACTACCACAGAGTCCGATGATGAGTTGGATGATGAAACTGATGTAATAAATTGGGAAAGTATCTGGAACGTTCCAATTTGAGTAAATTGTCTGTTAGATTTTGACATATGTTTGCGATATTTCTCATTTTTGTTGGCAAGTAATTCTAGTGAATAATTTATTTGTTATTATTTAAAATTAAAGTATGGGCATTTTACTATAAACACAGTGAGTCAAGCAGTGTTGGCCATTGCCGCGGCATCATTTTATGCGTGTTGTTAATGCTGTATAAGTGCAATGAGTAATGCGTACGTAGTTGTGATGTGAAGTGTTAATATTTTTTCATTTTAAGAATCACATTAAACACAATAATATTAATAAAATCTGATGTCGTCCTTCCAAAAAACAAATATAAAATAAACAATAATTTCAATTTTTTCATCGTAAAACCGTACGAAATCGCGGTCGATGGACGCTTATGATGAAATAGTACCTATATAATATTTTTTTAGTTACACCAACATTTTCATGGTTTTTTCGTAAAAATAAAATTCAGAAAAAGCCTGTGCATTTTGAATTATAAATATTTTGGCACCAATATGGTTAAAAATACCACAGAACTATGTTCTGAAAAACTGCAACTTCACGACAGTAAGTGTTCTCTGTAAAAATGATTATTATCTTATTTCTATTCATTCATCCAAACAGTTTAAATAGGCAATGAAGATTCATCGCACAGCTGTTTAATTTAATGTTATAAATTATAGAAATTCATATTTGTCAGTAACGTGCAACATGATTCGCAAATGGAATTATTTATACAAAACAAAACAACAATGTAACACAACCTCACCAACAATATGATTACCCTGCTAAAGTGTTTTTTTTTTATAAAAATACATAGTAACAATATTTTGAAATCTACCCCATCACCAATCTGAGGGTTTTATATCATTGTCCAGCATTATAATATAAATGTTGTGTGTTATAAGTTAGTATTTGACTTATTATCAAAAGATATTGAAACCTCTATTAGTAGCATGCTTCAAACGTCGCCTCTCTTCGCTCAGTCCTTGCGCCGCCTGTTTCAGCTCGTGGGTCAGCTGCTGTATGGCCGCCAAACCTGAACCAACGCTGTCACCTTCAACCAAGTTTCACATTATATTTCCCTTAATACTGACTGTGCCACGTGTCACCTGACGAGACAAATCTGTCAATTTTGAGACAATGTGACAAATACAAAAAGTTTAATAAGAACGAATAATAAGTCACGGGAGTCGAACACAGTTTATATTAACAAAATAAATTGGAATGATGTAATTTGGTTGACTTTTATATGTCGGATAGTAATATCCAATTAGCATATAGTCAAAATAATTTTTCAATTGTCTGAACTTATATAAAATATAAATTTTCTACATTTTTTGGGAAATAACTACCGCATTTTGCGGATGATGAGATGCATCGGACCATAAGACGCAACCCAAATTTAACGGTCACTTTAAAAAGAAAAAAAAATTTTAGATGATAAGACGCACCAAACCAAAACACAAATTCATAAACTTAATTTTAATCTAATTGTTATTTTCACAATTTCAATTGACTTGTTACTGTCGCTTATTTCAATATTGTCTGAACTACTGTTGTCATATTCTTTAAAAACAAAATCATCTTCGGTACCATCCAATGCGTTACTTATACTACATTTCTTAAAAGACTTTATAATTGTCTCCTCTTTTACCATTTCCCATGATTTTTGTGTAATTTTCCCTGTTGTTGTCAAGTTGTGATTTGGTTTTGTCATAAGTTGTTCCACTTCTCCTGCATCAAATCTTTAAATGGCTAATTAATTGATACATCAAGGGGCTGTAATTGGCTCGTAAGGCCACCAGGAATGACAGCCATTTCCGTGTTTGTTTGTCTTAAAAGCTTCTCGGCTTGCTCTGAGTTGATCCCACACTAACATTGCATGCTTTTTTGTTGACGCACCTGGCCATTTTGCCCACATCTTGTGTAACTATAATTTTATCCCCATTTCATCCATCCAGCCTTTATCTTGAACGTGGACTAAAATTCCACAGGGGATTTCATCTATCAGTAATGTTTTCCTTTTAAAGATTTACATGAGAGGTAGCTTTCTACCATATGCACAACATGCTAAAACTAGAGCGTAGTGAATTTTTTCATGACCTGTTGTTTTTATCAGTACATACTGAGTTAGTGCTTTGAACCTACATCACGATTTGAATTGCAATTTGCAATTAGGCTAAACTCAAAGTTAATGTTCCTTCTAGCCGATATGATGAATCAGTGGAATTCTATAGACAGCTGGCATTTTTTGGGCAAGAGTTGTTTTTATATGCATGCATAGCCTGTGTCTTTTCATAACTCTGAAGCACCAGGAAGCTGATCCTGCGAAATCAGCATTACCATTTGCAGACACCCATTGTTAAGTTTAAAAAAATATCATTTTCATGGAAACAGATATTTCTAAATCTATACTCTGTTACCCAGTTTTTCATCCGTATTTCTAACTTTGGCCATTTTGCCAAGCGCGAATGGAATGTTTTCTTATGTTTACTTAGCAGTTTCAATTGCTCTTCTTGTTTGTTCCATGCACAAATCACTTTTTCTGTTGGTGATGGACCAAAATGTCTTTCTGCTGCTCCATTTCCATGTTATTTTGCCTGATTTATCACATCCGCATTATAGTTCACATTATAAGAAAGTCTCTATTCAATTCATTCTCTAGGTTTATAACTGTTAAAGAAATAATATAAATTATAATAATATTTAAGTGAACCATACAAAACTGCACACGCATGCTGCTACACTTAACAACTATTACGTATTGACATTTCCCATGGGGATACCATACCTAGATTCATTTTTATAAAAATTCCCGATATATTTTCTTAGGATTCCCTGATTTATTTTTATTAGAATCCCAATTTATTTTCAAAGGAATCTTTATGGGAATCGCAAATTTGCAACGAATCATATATAAAAGTTTGTACTATAAGACGAACCTTGGACCATAAGACGCATCTCAATTTCTTATTGGATTTTCAGAGTAAAAAATAATGTCTTATGGTCCAAAAATATGGTTATAAGATTAATAATATAAAAACAATACTGTAAGAAGGTATTTTAAATGAAATGGATGTTATTGCAGTTTTACATGAAACTTTTGACAATTACTTTCACCAAGTACGGTATTATGCGTATTATAGAAGCATTATCAGATAAAATGTACTGTTAGAAGCCTTTAGAAGTGCATACATTAAATAAGCGTATTTGTATTTTAATCACGCACAATGATTATCTATATATTCTTGTTTTATTTCTAATATAAAATAATTGAATACCTGTCGATTGATTCTGCTCACTGACATTGGTGCACTTGTTGGACCCCGAAGATATACAGTTCTGAAGTCTGGACAAGCCGAGCGGTGTGTTTTGGTTCTTTGAATTGGCACCACTGTTCTGAGATCCAGACTGACTGTCTTTCATCAATTTAGAGGAAGAAGACGAGTCTGTCCTGCACAGTGGGATATTATTTACAGATGATTCGGACACTCTGAAATTAATGTCAAAACTGAATTTGAATGACTCACCAGGGTAAATAATATTTTATGATCAGCATAACACATACTACAAAATAAAAATAAATAATGTGAGGATCATTACCTATTGCGATTCCTGTTGTGATTTTCTTGTTGCATTTGTGAATTAGTATTGTCATATATATTTTCATCGTCGAAAGATGCGTTAATTCCAAAATTATTCTGAATAGAATCTACAGTTCTCAGCATACCTGAAATTCATACACTTTAATCAATTTTTATTATTGACAACCAGAAATTAAGTACGTGCACTATATAATCATGTGTCAGCATTTGATTCTGTCACTACTACTGATACTTTCGGATCCAATCTGTCAATTTCATCATTTATGAACTTCGTTAATTCGAAAACCAGATAATTCGTAATTCAAAATCATTTTCAGGTATAAAATTTGAATAACAAAGATATAATTTGCATAATTTATCATGAAATTAGACAATTTATTCGCAAGTTTTGCGTTTTTTCTAATTAATGGGGTTTAACTGGAATAATAATATGTGAACTTACTTTTCAATCTCTCCAATTCCACTTTCATCACATTAACAGCAGCCACCTTATTCCTGATCGTGTTCTCTATGGTCCCACCCTCCTCCTCACTGGCCTCGGAGCCACCCCAAGCTGCGGGGCCGCCCCTGCCTCCTTCTTGGGCTCCCCCGCCCCCTCCGATTCCATCTATGGTTGGGGGGCACGATACAGCATCAGCGAGAGAGGATGTCGCCGCATGAAGGTTCTGAATTTTGGCCACCTGCGAAGTCTGAAACTTGTTTGAATTGTGTCAGACTAAAACTTAGATAAGAAAAGATTCTTGAATTTAATCACTAAATATTTGGAATTAAAACTCATTCAGAAAGCCCAGTTATTTTCTCAGCATTCCGTTTATTAAAAAACCTGAAGTGCTTTGTTACTTATTTTGCTGCTTGATTGAAAAGCTAGTCATAGTCAAAGCGGTGACAGAAAGCATTTGATGAATTTTTTCACATCATATGCAATGCATCAAAAATTTCACCACATTATGCCAAAAATAAAAAAGTTAAGGGATAAAAAACAGTTGCTTAGAACCCAAAGAATTCTTCCTAACAAGGAATATCACTCGTGTATCTGTGTTGCGTAAAGTCAAATAAATACATACGAGAGGAAATAGTCAATCAAGTGACAATTACGCATTAATATTATATTATTTACAATTTAATATTTTCAGTATTCGTTAATTAGAAGATAAAAATGACAAGAAAAATTATCACGTAAACAAAAAAATTAGGTAAGAGAAATATGCCACAATAGTAATGTGTGGTAAGGACCTTGGAATGATCATATTTGACATCTGACTATACACACCTGGCTCTCCAAATGTTGTCGTCGCATTTGCAAGTCTCTTAGCATGTCTATTTCGGCCTGGTCGGACGATACCACCGCCACAGCGACTCCTTTGCTTCTTCCCTCTGATGGCTCCCGGACCGTGGAAAGTGTTCTCTCATTCATTTCCCTCTCGCGAGAGCTTGATGCTCTTTTACGTGCTCCTTGATTGTTCCAATTGTGCTAGAAACACAAAAATTATAATGTTTCTTTCTCAGGTTTTTACGACCATTCTGAATCTTTTGTGTTATTTTATTATGCTATTCTGGCATATCTGCAACCTCTCTTGACAAACATTTTGCACCTCAATGCAAGATCCAGAAATGAGATCCGAAACACAGACCAGAGGTCGGAGAACATGGCAAAATATCCACTCTACAGAAATGATTTCTTTGATTTTATTGTCTATTTTTAATTCTTCTCTGTTACAGTTTATAATCTTGAATTTTAAAATGAATTGTTGAGCCGTGGTCGCCCTCTCAGTAATAAAGATACATATTTCATGAATATTTTTTCTTATCATCTTCCCTAGAATTTACTCTCATTTGAACCCACAGGAAGCCTTCAATTATAACAGAAGCAATGAATGATTTTATTTTCTTTTATTTCCAAGGTTGATGGTGCATATTTTCATCAACCCCTCTCTCATCAAAAATATAAATGAGGTATTGTAAATAATTCTACTAACAATATTATTATGCTGATTCCCTTCAGTCACATGGGGTAGAGTAGTGGCCACCCCTATCTGGTTGGTGCCATATACCCTTCCTGCTGCTTGCGCAGCAAGAGGTTGCTGACCAGAGTGATAGTTGGACTGCCCCATCTGTCCCTGCTCGTGGTGGTCGCTGCCGCCCATGTTGTCCATGTGACCATTTCTGGCCAGGTGTATTTCAGCTAATTGCTCTTTCGCATCAGCCTGAAAAATTTGATTTTGGAAATCATTAAAGAGAAAAAAATAAGACCCATTATACCATATTTCAATACTCTGTATCTTCTTTATGTTAATTTTCTTTTTAACATAAATACATAAGTATAATGTTTTTCAGAAGCTTCCCAGCTAAAGTGTGTCACTAAATTGGGTTAAAAAAGTGGATTATAAAATTGTGCAACATTTTATGAGGTTCGCAAGTGGGGTTGTAATTGTATTAGAACATTGTTATAGATATTTAGAATCTTTGTAGAAATCAAAGAAGGAATATTTCCACAAACAAAAGAACATAATCTGAACTTGAAATAAAATTCAGACAATGTTTGAAAAAATCAAAACAAAATACAAAGATATGTATATGAGGAGGGGTGGGACGAACCAGAAAAACATATTCTATATTGTTCATGTCTTTGAGACACTTTTTTGTTAATTAATATTATTTTATAATTATTGCAGTACAGTAAAACCGCGATATAACGAAACCCGATATAGCGAAAAATGACGTATATCGAAAAAAAAATCGAAATTTAGTCCCTAAAACCAATTTTTCATATAAAAATGCATTTATATAACGAAATCCCGTTAATATTTATAACAAAATCATTTTTGTCCCGTACGAAAAAATGCCAATACATTTACGTAAATTTATAACGAAATAAAAAAAAAGATGAAAATATTATTTCGCACTTACAAAGCCGCGCCGCTGCATCTGCCGTATGCGAACGGTTTAATGGCCTTTTCGGCGGTGCGCGGCGGTCTGCCGACAAGGTAGTAAAACAATTCAAACTTCTTCTTGGGTTCATAGTATCATATTTTGAAGTGGTTGCCGCCGTTACCGGTAAGTACATTCGTAATTTATATACGACTCATTTTATAAAAATGCCGCGATTCAACTGTCAAATTTTTATTTTTGAATTATTTTTTATGTTTCATGCCCAAAACTATGTTTGAAGCGGCTCTACATTTAAACACAATTAAAATATTGTTTTGTGTTTGCAATATTCTGGAATTTACAAAAATATCTTCCAATTGGTGTCGAATAGGTTCTGTTCTTAATTTAATTCCTTTGATTATCCATTTGCTTATCTGTTTTAATAACAAAACTACTAAAAATATGTAGGTATTCAGTTCCCTATGGCCTTTTTCCTCCTTTGTTTGCAGAATTTGCGATCTTTTTTAAAGCCGCGCAACATTTTTTTGCGACGGCGCGTAACATATAGTAGGATTTTTTAAATTTATTTCGTTATATGTGGGAATTCGTTATTACGAATTTTTATTTTTTGGTCCCTTGGATTTCGTTATATCGCGGTTTTACTGTATATTCAATTTATTGTGGTTTTACACTTCGATGCCAACATTTGATCTGTGCAAAAAGCATTAAAGTTATTCAAGTATTTTGTAGATATTGTGCCTTCCACAACTGTAGAGACAGGTTATAGACACCTATAACATACAATCCATATTGATAAAGACCTTCTTAACGTAGAACAACCGTGATCTGGAAGAATAGGAGACGGAATTGAAGTATTTCATACTTAAAGACCTTTCTGGAACGTTTGGTAATTGTGAAGCTTTAAAGCTGTAAGCTATAAATGTATGGTGCGATAAAAATACACAGAGAAATAGCAATTCTCTGCTATGGAGTGATGTACCCAGAGAAAATACATATAACAAAAATGTGAAGCTAACAAGTCTGCTAAAATATTTTGCCAGAAAGTAAAACATCTCATTTTTCACTTTTAAAATTAAAAACGACATTTCATTAACTAGGTACTCTATTAATTTTAATATCTCACAGAAAATAAAACAAAGATAAACCATTTTAAAAATTAATAACGGAACTGTTATTTGTCATAGGACCTTAATATTTTTATTGATAAATAGCGAATTGATACGCTTATGAACAAAATCGACATGTGTTAATAAGAAATTGCAAGTTCTACCGTTTACTGCGGGGAATGATGAACAAGCAGTTTTGTTGAAAAGATACATTAGGTTCCATATTATTTCGGTTATTGCGGTTTTGTTTATTTGTTTTGCTTTTCTTTTCATATTATAAATATTATTTTGTAAATTAAATGTATTCTAGTATATTATTATCTTTATGGTGAATCGGGTCTTCATAAAAAAAAACCTGATCACACTGGAATAAACACATTATTACATTTTTTCCTGGTAGCATTAATCGCAATAATCGGGGTATCTCTGTATAAATGAAGTCATGCATTCTCCATTTCAAAGTCCGAAATAAAATTATTATTTCTATATGAAATTTAATAATTTTAATAATCACACAAGAACATACCTGGTACTTGAGAAGTCTCTTCTGTTCTTGAAGTGCAGCAGCCAGCCTCAGTTGAGATATTTCCATGTTCGCCTTCAATTCATTCTGCCACAGGTCATTGTCACTGTACGCTGACACACTGCTCTGGGCTGATGCTGGACGGGGCAGACCCTCCTACATAGTACAAAATTCTAATGTTATAAGCTTCAAAAACACTTGTATATAATCGATTATTACGATCCTTTATATGCAATGTGTTTATATTATGATACAATTCTTTTGTTTTCAATGACAGATTATGTTTAACGGTCAAATGTTGGACTACGATTCTTAGAGTGAACAATGTATTAAATTATCAACCATAGAAATAAGGACAGTGAAGATAATCATATTTTAATAAGATTTGTGCTATTTTTTATATATTCATATTTAATACTGGTTTAGTCCATATTGTATGCAAGAATGATGCATGATATCAGTCTCAGTCACAATGTATGTTATTTGTTCAATAAAGTGCACAATATTAATTTGCGAGAATCGAAAAAAACAAAAATATTTTGAATATCACAAAATAATATGTTGTTTTCAAAACATAAACATTAAAACAATGTCACAACAAAACTCTGTAAAGAAGTAAACACAGATGCAACACAAGGGTTATGAGGGGGAAAAAAGATCAATATTAATAAACCATACCTAAATAATTCAATCAAACTGTGTGTTATTGTGTCATTCTCCGGGACTTATCTTAATAGATAAACAACTAAGTGACTCTATTCAATGGGTATGTAATATGTACATATCATGCAAAAAAAAAAAGTTTTTTAATGGGTAACAATAATTGTTAACAAATTCACTAACAAGTAAAAACAAAAACAATAGCGGGACACAAGGCTCATCACTTCACACAGCATTGGATAGAGCGGTTAATTCCGAGAATATTTTCACCTGGTTTGACAAATTTGTTAAATCATTGTTTCCAGCCTCCTCCATAACCTCGGAAATAATCACACCTCGATCGCTTTGAGTCCATTCCTTGAGAATAGACTCTTCTTCTTGTCGAGTTTGATTTTTAGAAGACTTTGTTGTTTCGTGTTCGACAGGGTGAGGTTCGTTGACTCGATTTGATTTGATTTCATTGTAGTCATCTTTGCGGTCGACAATTCTCAATATTTCTTCCAGCTTCTTCTCACTATCCTTCAGTTGATCGAGTGTCTCCATCAACTCTACAACATCACTGTCAGGCCCTTCATCTGGCTCCTGATAAACACTCGCCATTAACAAATCGTTACTGCGCCTCAATGATGTAAGACGTGTTCGCAACTGTGTACATAACATTTAACTAATTTACCTACTGTGTCAATACTAGACAGTAGAAAATAATCCACAAAAGATCCCCTACATAATAATTAACACTTAAATCAAGTTTTAAATTTAATCAATTCCCAAGTCGCAGTTTTGGAAATATCTGGGTGAATCACATTGTCAGTCTTAATCATATAGTGATAGTGTCTTAAAACTTAAAAAGGTATGAAAGACATACCAACTCAAAAAATCATAGGAAAAGTTTACCAATATGTAAATTAAAATGTAAACACATTATTTATAAATAATGCTTTAATAGGATATAAATAAAACAATGTTATAACTCTACTTGAGTTTATTTGCACTACTCGAGTTTCTAGACAAACAGTATCTCTCATCGAGAGCCTGTCGTGCAAATGAACTCAGGTAGTTATATATAGTTATAACATTGTTTTATTTATATCCATCCATTTTGATGATGAAACTCTATAAGTTAACGCTGATTCTATCAATAATATAGATTACTCTCTTTACTGTTTAATCTATTACAAAGCACTGCTGTGTAGCTGCAGAAGTATAGTCACCCACAGTTTTATTTATATCCATCCATTTAGAGTATGATAATATTTATTAAATTTAAAATCTGTTGTGACACCGTGTGATACTATGAGATTATTGTTGATATATTCTCCCCGTATGCATGCAAACTTCACAATGGGCACTAAACTCAATCAGGGTTCTTAAGTTGTCATCAAATGTTTATGATCCTCGCTTTCATTATTTAGTCTGATCAATTATCTCTCAATTTTCACTGCTTTATCATAATTAATACAATAATATTAGGTCTGCCTTAACACAAACAATTTTTAAGGAAAATGACCGCCATGTCACATCTCTAAGCTTGTTAGTTATTGGCTAGGTAATGATAACAACTGTAATTGCAGTTGTCTGCGCATGTGCGGATGACGCTCCTCAATTCAAAATCTTCGGTCAATAACAGGTTTTGTATTTATCAATATGAGACCACCCCTGCAAGAACATTGTATATCAAATTTGAGCAGATCTGAGTTAATGCCACAACGTTGTATATCTTCTTGGCCATTCAATGGTATATTGAACCATATAAAATAAATAAAAATACTATTACATACAATTTCTAAGTGATCTTCCCTGCAACAACACTGTATATCATCCAAGATGGCCGACGCTCTGTCTATCAACTTTTGTAAAAACCGATATATAATGCTGTTGTAGAGGTCTCACATCATGAATTTCCAAGTAAAATAATTACAAAATACCTACATTACTAGTAGAAAGAGAGATTGATATTAATCTCATGGAATACACAAATATCTCACCTCGTCTTCTGAATTCCTCATACTGTCCACAAGTGTAGATGTGACTCGGATGTACTCTCTGATCTGCCCCAGTCGCTGTTCCACCCGAACGGTGTCAGTACAGGCGGCTACTATACTATCGCCAATGGTGCGCGACACCTCCGTTCGGGGAAGCTAAAAATAATTATGCTTAATATTTCACACACACCATCATGCCATATTCCATTGGAGTGGGTGGTAGAATAAACAAGGCATGTAAGGTGCTGACATACACACGGTTCATTTATTCCACCATAATGTACTAGGGTAGTTTGAAAAGTTTCTGAAATCGCCATTAGGGGATTCCTTTTTCCCAAATACATATATACTTCTATGTTATTGTATTGCCAACTTTTTCATATGAATTGACAGAAAATGTCAAATAATAATAAATTTTTTTAATTTGAAGGAAAAAACCGCAACAAAAATCAAATCCAGGTTGGGTGCTGTTCTTAGAAAAATCACCTTAATTTTTCACTGTGTGTTTTTAGATTTCGGAATTCAAACATAGCTGCACACATACAAGTTCAAACCACATTCAGGACGTCCAAAAACAGCTACCACATCAGAAATTGTGGACGAAATCATGACATGGTTTTGACCGGTCGCCAAAAAAAAGTGAGTGAAGTTGAGGGATCCATCCGTGGGCATCTCTCATAAATAAGTAGTTTATATATTATATGATGAATTGGGTTTAAAAATCTTTCTGCAAGATGGGTACGCGTTTGCTCAATCCGGAGCAAAAATGCATTCATGACCGAACCTCGATTGATTGTTTGGAAGTGTTTAAAAAGTAATTCAACAAATTTTAAACATGATTTGTGACAACGGATGAGACCTCGGTTCACCACTACACACCAGAAACAAAAGAGTGAATTGGACACGATGAATTGGTTCCAAAAAAGGTAAAAACTATTCAATCGGCTCGAAATGTGACGGTATCAATTTTTTGAGATGCTGAAGGAATTTTGCTGAAAAAGGATTATCCTGAAAAAGGAAAAACTGTTACTGGCCAAAACTACACAAGACTTTTAGACAAGCTGAAATCAGAAAAACGCCCAGGAATGATCAAGAAAAGTGTCGTTTCACCACAACAATGCACCCTCACTCATTTAAAAATTAACAGAATTGAAGTTCAAAATCCACCTTATTCATCAGATTTGGCTCCCTCGGACTTCTAACTATTCCTGGCTGAAAAGAGATTTAGGTTGAGTGAAGAGGTGATTGAGATTTCCGTCTTGTAAATATTTAATCCAGCGGTCAAACGCTGCCTCTACCTTCCTATTTTTCTAAATTGTAGAGAGACGAATTCAGAATTATAATTTGTCGAGGGTTAAAATATTGCGGGAATATCACGACCAGAAGCCATTTTAGAATTCCACAAAATATTCAAAAATGTACTTTAACGAATAAATTACTAAATGCTGGGACATATAAATATTGGTAAACAAACATGAAAACATCAAATAAAATTAATATTTTTTAGAGGCGTGAACATGTGTACACTTCAAAGCGTGGGAAGAGTGTCATCTTAACCTATTTTGACAATCGGTAATAAAACCAACCTTGGACAACGTGGAGATTATGCCAAATGGCTTTATAAGGGCCTACCATATTGATACATGTCATTTTTCTATATAGCGGGGTTCATTTTAATGAGGTTTTACTGTATATTAAAAATGAAATAGTGTTCATAAATAAAGATTTACCATATGTTCTGCTTGTTGGTTCTGACTAACGTTCTCATTATTGTAGTTCTGGCTTGTGCCGTTCTGATACCCAAAGTCATGGCTATCATGAGAGACGTTAGTGGGCTTAGGATTATTATTGGTGACGGGGTGTGAGCACACAGGACCTGTGATATTAGCATAAGAAGGGTCGCGTCCAACAGAGGATCCCCTCATGTTGTTTCTTGCACCAGAGCCAGAGCTATTCTGAAAGAGAGACAAGATGATCAGTTTAGCCTCATAGTTTGTACTATTGATTGAAACGGTTTAGAAAACGAGTTGTTAAACGGACAAGATATCAATATTTGGAGATTATTTTTATAACATATATATATATATCAAATATATATATATATATATATGTATATACTTTTATCAAAAATAAATATTACTTTGGTAGGGTTTAGTGGAAAATAAGATTGTTAAGAGGTTGAAAATAAAACAAAACTCTCGATTGTTCGAGGTGATGCAGAAAAAATTTGATCTCCACCAAAAAAATTCACTCCACTGAAAAATATTAAAGCGCACACAGCTATGACACAAAATTGCAGATATAAAATGTGTGTTAACAATAAAAAATAAATCATTTACAATTTGGCATCATTATGCCCACCTGCTTGCATCAAAAGTAAACAATAATAATAAGTGTAATATATAAGTGCGCCCAAATTTATTTTGTTTTATATAATATTATCAATTTTATTTTCAGGTACATACTACAGTAAAACTCCGTTAATTTGTGTACCCATATTTCGTATTTTCACATAATTCGCACTTTTTTCAAAAATTTTAGCCCCGAAAATAACATTTCATACTAACTTATACCGATAATTTATAAAACCTTATTATTTGTAGTTCATATGCATTTTTTATACCCAAGTAAATAATTTGTTCACGTAATTCGTATATTCACGTGTTTTTAAATACAAACTCACGCGACTTACGCATTCATCAACCCTTCATAAACATCTGTAGCTAGCTCCACCCCCTAGCTAATCACGGCACTGTTCCGTATCGCAATAGATCGGCGCGCTTAGAGCTCGCAAGACCGCGGCCGAACTGAGTGATACTATATTTATGTATACCAAATTCTGCAGTGCATATTATAAGATTTATTGTTATTTCAATAATAATTGTCGGCGCATTGTGAATTACATATTTCTACTCACCTTTGTAACCCCTAAGATCTATTGATTTTATATCTGGTTTTTTGTTTATGAAATTAAAACCTTTGTATTTAAATACCCAACCTATTTTATAATATTTTTTTTTTCATATTTCATTTTCTAAAATGGCACAAACATCTTGTAATTAGTGTAAATCATTGACCATTTGGAAAATGAAACATATTTTAAAAACTGTCAAAGATAAAATCAGCGGGAAAATTTCAATCCTGAATATCTTTCTAAGTTCAAACTTGAAAAATTGCAGAAAAATAATAAGCTTCAACAAAGTATGATTTAAAATTTTTTCATTCCAATTTCTTGCCCAATTTTGATGGAAAAGGCGAGTTTGAACATTTATCAAATTAAAATGTTCATAATTTTGTTGCGTCAAGCAGTGGTGAATCATTTGAAGAAACCTGTTTTTAATATTGGACTTTCTACGTCACCACACACCTTCATTATTCAGGAGAAATTAATTATTTGATAAACATTTCGACACATAAAAAGCTGAAATAATAGACAGTCACCATGTTTTTCAATATGAAAATCACGATTTTAACAACGGCGGCGCGCACAATAATGTGGATACGTATATGCGTTTTTAAAAATTTCTTTCTAATGTTGCCTTCAAAAAAATTGTTTTCATTATTCGTAATTCAGATTATTTTTTTAAATTTTGGTCCCGTGAGTTACGAATTAACAGAGTTTTACTGTATATAGTTAAATGAAAAATTACACAGAGGAGGAAATTTGGCATTTTAATTGTGACTGTTTTAACTCAAAAGTTACATGCATGTTACAGCTAAATTCATTCATTCAGGAATAAAACCCTTAAAAATTTTCTCATTAAAAGCTCTTTTGAAGAAATTTTTTTTTCGCTGTACACAATATATCCTTTAGAGGTTAAACAATATTTAGGTTAATGTGATCCCGGATAATTGAAAGTTTACTGGAATTGCATTCTTCAACTGAAATTTTTTCACAAAATGGCACCGACAAGTAGTCTTTTTATACTGAAAATGAGATTTTTATTTTCATATTATAAATAAGGTGATTTCAAGAATAACTTAATGGCATACCATATTCTGATTGGTTTGATTTGAATTAGGTGTTGTGGGATTGACTATCATAATAGCCGTATGACTTGTGTGGGGGCTGTGACCTCCGAGGATACTATTGTAGGAAGCGTTGTCCTCTGTGTTGTCCATTAGGTTGTCTCTCTGTCTCAGGACTAGAGTTCTGGGCTGCGGTCGTACAGGAACAAATCTGCTACCGCCTTCGTGAGCTGTCGATGAATCTAAATTTAAAAAAGAACTGTTATATAAATATCACGAGTCAGACTGCCATTATTTAGAATGAAAACCTTATACATTTCATAATGGTCTTGAATTATTTAATTTCATATTGACAGATGTTTTGCAGACTGTAACTGAAAATTTGACTGCATAATATTAATAAATGCGTAATATAATGGTCTACGCATTTTGAATAACTTTACCAATAGAAATTATCTTGTATACAAATATACCTGTACATATATATGATGTTTAAAGTTTAAGCTCAAATAGCAATAAATCATTTAAATTAATATTTGTTCTTCAATTTGTGGAAATTCCTAAACTTGAAAAATTTTTTGAAAGTGACTGAGGCATGTATCACAAATAATGCACTGTATATAAATGTAATTTACTTTTCAAGAATCAAATCATTCTTAAAGATATAATATAAATTATTCAGTATAAATAAAAGTTTTTCTATGTTTCATTAATAATCTCCCTCTTAAACATCTTGCTAAAAATGTTCATCCATTGTAATAACATTTCCTATAAGTACTCAACAATACAAAATGCAACTGTCATGTTATAATAGCTATGCAGTAAAATATACCAACCTAATTCAGCAAATTCATTATCTGGCGGGATATTAGTTGGTTTCCGGGATTTGTTCTGGGATGGTCTGGTGTTGTGTTCAGATACAGGAAGCCAATCCACAGAAGTCTGATGAAAAGAAATATTTTTTTTAAATCCATACATTACATATTATAAAAACTATGTTGTAAGACTATGAATGGCTTCATATGTCAGTGCATTCTCATCTTTAAACACGAAACAACATATAGAACACAGAAAACAAAATATAGCAAAGGACTTATCAAGGAAAAGTATAATTAATATTTTGCCATTAATTTCCCAGATTTATATGAACAAATGAACTACCTAATTATTAAAAACAACAAGGTATTCTAGAATGAGCTGACCATAATCAAACAGTGATCTATGTACTGCTGAACTAATTTTGGAACAACGGACATAACATAGGCTATAATTAGATGTTCAATGTGGTAAAAGCGTGTACAAGGGCTTGACGTGAAGTTTACAAAACTACATTTTTATGGCTTATCCCTTTGGATAAATAGTACCGCAGGAATGTAATCCATATAACATACTAGAAGATAATAAGTTAATTTTGAAAAATAGTAGTTTTTTTCACGCTAACCGTCATAATATTAGTAGAGTGAATGTCTCTCCGAGTAGGAGTAACTACTTCCTGAGGTACATTGCAATTATTTCGGGCCTTTGTTTTGGGCACCGTGCCTGTTTGGCGATCGCTCCCTCCAGAGGCCATAATCGTTTTCAGAATGCAGTTGCAACAGCCAACTATACATATTCATCCATTTAAGAAAGATTCCAAGAATCTTAATGTCAGCAATACATCACAAAACACGTGCTAAACTCGCAAAAAACAAAAGTATTTTTATTAAATACGTCTACACATCATATACAACATACAACGCAAACCAGAAAGCCATACAGAATCGCACAGAATTCCAACTGTCAAGCGACAAAAATCAAAATAAGAACAAAATGTCGTGTTGCCTTATTTAGATAGGTATTTAAAAAATATTTATATATAATATTATTGTATGCAAGAATTATATATATTTCCTGATTAGGTACTAATTCTTTCCTAACATGCAAAATTAAGATTGTGGATAATATTATAATCTTAGAATTATTTACGATCTATCAATATTTAAAATAGTTATAACAAAATTATATTATTTTTTATTAATTCATATGATTTTGAAAAGGTAATCTCGTTTGATAAAACGGTGGGTGGTTTTTTTATAACCCAGCGTTAATAGTGCCGCGAGCGTATTTAGATTCAAACCGATTGATTATTAATTAACGGTCGCGGATACATGATGCCAGCAGTATATTCTCACCGAGGCACCTCGGGCGAGGCATTTGCTGAGGTGCCGAGACTCGAGTGGTACAAAGTATATTACCGCCAAGGCGGGCGAGGCGGAGCGAGAGAAACCGAAGGCTGGCTGTACACTCGCGGCGAAGGCAAACGGCACGAGACGATCCGAGTCGACACGAGAATAGCCGATGCAAGCCGAGAGCTGCAATATATTCTCGTGCTCGGCTCTTCCCGCCATGCCTTGGCGAGAGTGGACTACTGGCATTAGAGCCAGATGGTTCTCACTCGGAGAAAGCTGTCAATTTTGACATGAAGCAGACGGTCAGGGCGGACGTTAATGCTCCAAGACCCGGCGGTTGGGCTTGAGTAATATCCACTAAGTAAACACAATGGCCATAGAATAATTGTTCACGAACGGGATATTCTTAGTAGTACATTTCATAAGGACCCGCGTCCCACAGGAATCTTTTCTTCCGTCATTAAGAAAGTATTATTATTAATTTATCTCGGCTATTCATCTAAGAAGTTTATCTCTTATACGGTTGGAATAATTACGCGACAACCATATACATCATGTAGTGAAATAGCCATGAAAGAAACTAACATTCTCCCAAGATCGAGTCAATCATTTGTTTTTTATCTAAGAATAAATTATTTCTAGAAATATTCCGCTCGAAAGTAATATAATGGCACAATAATATATCTGCTCTAGTGATACATCAAGTTGGTTAACACTAATCTCACTAAAATGGCCATTAGGTTGCGAGTCTATTATTACCTAAGGGTAATTAACTTCTGGGTACGGGAAGACATAAAATAGCCCCTTTGTTAAATTCGGACCTAAACACATGCGACGACCGCCGTGAAACGGCGATTCGCCATCGCACCATTTCCTGCATGGAATAAGGAGGGAGGATAGAGCGTATACTTCATACAAGTCCAGGTGCTCGAGTTCACCTCTGCCACATTCATGCACCTTACGTGATGCGAAATTCATACCATTCCGTCGTCATACATTCGTTCCATACCGCCAAACCGTCTGAACGGGTCTCTAAAAAAACATAATCGCCGAAATCCTTTCAATCTTCAATCGATCGCGATTAGCTCTGTCTAAAGTGTGCCGGTGTAGTTTCACTTCCGCAGTATTCAGTCTGCGTCCGTTTCTACTTTACCAGCTCTGGGCCTAGAGCAACACGCAGACAACTGACACAATTTGAATGAATAAGAATGAAGGCGGGCAAGGAGAATTACGGTATAAATAAATATGAATGATATACAATTACAATTGGGCAGGCAGAAAGAAAAAAAAAGTAATAGTTATAAGTGTATGCGATACGAATATCGTTTATGTAAACAATGTAATTTAAAACTGAAATAAAGAAACTACCAGACCCCAAACGTACCAGGTTATAAAAATTATCTTCTCGAAAGAAAAACAGGTAATAAAAATGATTAGCTCATATGTATGATTTTATGTGAAATGATTTTGTACCGATTGAAAATGCAATAAAAGAAAATTCGATATGTAATTAGATGTAAGAATTCTGGTAAGGAGTAGGCTTGATATGGCAATGAATGTATTTGTATAGAATATAACTATGATATAAGTTAATCATAATTTTAATATAGGGAACGATGTTGTGCATCGTCAATGATTTATTATGGGGAATTTAAATAAAAAATTCCAAGATGGACAGGATAACATTAAATTATTATACAATATAGTGAACTATAATTAATTATAGAGAAAGAAGACGGGACAAAAAATTAGGTCTACAAGCAAAGGTTTGACGTCGCTATCAACAATGGACTAATAAGGCATCATCAATCATGTATCCTAGAAGTACGTCCTCGCCACGGGTACTTTAAAAAGGTCTGTAGCAATCAGAATTCATATCCACCGCCATCTCAGTCGGCATCGACGCTAGCGACAGCGCTGCCGGCTGCTGCTACAAGTCTGGCTCAATCATCCACCGCCAAGCAGTCTCTCCAGTTTCATCGTTTCACAACGGCGGTCTTGCCGGCCCATCGCCAACTTGCTTCACTTATAAATCCACGCACACCTTCTACATCTTCACTCATTCATTATATTAATTTACGTCTATCTTCATTGTTATATCCATCATAATAAATACCTCAACACGCAAACAACATTTCTTTCATTTAACCACCGCCCTAACCCCCAAAGGTCAAAACGCCATTGTCGAGAGAGTTGAAGGTGGAAGCTCAACCTTGGAAGTCGGAGGAAGAGCGAGTGGTTAATAAGAGTTGAATGTGGAAGCCAGACCTCGGAAGTCGAAGGAGGAGCGAGTGTTTGGAGTTGAAAATTGACCTATCCAGTTGCGTAACTATTAGGCTCCAATGCAAAATAGAAAATAGTCCCCCATATAGTGTACATAAGAACTATAAATATTAAGTACCACGTGGTAATAATAGAGGAATAAAATTGGACATGTGCTAAGGTATTTATGAACACTTGCAATTTTAATTATTTAAGAAAAAATCATTGTTCCGCTTTATGCCGAATTTCGCGATCCTTCTACTGACATATTAGCTGGGTACTGCTTACTGCTTATTAGCTACTGTATACATTGATAATCTTTTCACATACTTTCCTAATACATGTGAGAAATAATTTTATAGATATATTTGTTGCTGTGATGTATCAAAAATTATTAGTGCATATCAGCGCTGGGAAAAGTATCGATACAAAAAGTAATGTAGGGCGCGGACAGACTTTTGGGTCCCTATCTAACATGTGCCTCAATGCACCACATTGGCTGCATTGGCGTAGTTTCACCACTGTGTGCAAGTATTAGGTCTGATAACCGGTGATTTAAGGCGGGTATAGTATTATTTAAAATGGACTAAAATATATTTGACTGCATAGAAAAAACAGTGACGCTAGAAGGTGATTAAGGCATCAACAATTATTTGTTTATGTATAAAAAAGCGGGAATTCAAACTTCTGCGCGTATAGTATTTGACAAAAATAACAAGCAAGCAGGAATATGTTAGACGACCCTAATAATAAATTTAAGAATATCTGATTATGCAGTTTGTTATTTTGTTTAACTCGATTTCGTTTCGTTCGACATTAGAGTTTTTGTTTCGTTCGATGACACACGAATTTTTGTTTCGCTTGTGAGCTGTCAAGCTGTGTTAACTAGTATATATAACCTATTAAAATTATTCCGATTCATGATTATCGAACTCGTTTGAAATGTATTTGAGCAAAAGTACAAGCCTTTATTACACTACAATTTCGTTTGTGATTTTAAATGTAGTAGCAATAAATCGGTCAGGTAATCTTGTATGCGTTTATTATTTTATATATGCGTTTGTATTACAGCAGCGACTTTTAATTGCCTATTATTTTTCCATGTTACAGATTCCTTTGCAGATTTAGATCGTGTTCGTTCCAAAACACCGGCTGATGTTCAGGCTCGAGAGGCCAGTGAAGTCTTAAAGCGCATTTTACCAAAAAAACATACACTTTTTAAAATATCAGTAGATACAGCTTATTTAAAAAATGGAAAGGACATGTTTTCGGTTTGTTTTCAAAATCAATTAGTGTACACATGAAATCTGTAGTGCAGTTCTGAAGATATGTTTTTATTAATATTATTTTCTTTGAATTAAGTTTCCATGTATTATGTTGTAGCTCATAAAAAACAATCAAATTATTGATATTGTTGCCAGTAGTGGAGTGGCAGCCGTGTGGGGTTTTCATCATTATTTAAAAAATTATTGCGGATGTCATATCGGTTGGCAAATCAAACAACTCAATTTGCCCTCCCATTTACCAGCAGTAAACCTAAGTATTACTGCTAAGGACAGGTATGCATATTTATTTATCCATAGTGGTAAGAACTAGTAATTAATTAATTAATTAAGATAGGGAGGGGAGGTTTGGTCTGCATGTATAATTAAAATTTCAGTTAGTATTATGTAACCAAAAAGTACATTTTATGGGAACAGAGAGACTAAGAAAGAAGGGTGACAGAGAATAAAGCGAATGTTGCTTTGAATGTAGTAATTACTAAAGAAAACTTGTCAGCTAAGGCAAGACTACCATAATTGTGTTTAAGGGAGTTCTGGTACCAACACTGATGTATGGAAGTGAACTAAATGCAGTGGAAATGAGATCATTCAGGTGTACATGTGATAGAATGAAGAATGAATAAATTAGGAGTGAATGTATGGCTGATCTTAGCACAGGATTAAAAAAGGATTGCTTAAATGGTTTAGTCATGTGGAACAAATAAATGAAGAGAGAATGGTAAGAAGATATATGACATGAGTGTTAATAATAATAATAATGGATAATTTATATAGTGCCATTTTTGTAAAAACTTTCACCTCAAGGGCGCTTTACACATAAACTGTTTATAGTTCTACAATTATCTTTGTTTTTTAAAATTAAAAATCGTTATTTTCACTTATGGAAATGATTTTTTGAAAAAGTGCGTTTTTAGTTTCTTCTTAAATAAAGTCTCTGATGCACTGTTTCTTATAACGGAGGGCAAAGAGTTCCACGCTTTTGGGCCTGCCACTGCGAATGCCCGTTCACTAAATTTAGACTTCTGGCAATGGCTGATCGGTTCTACAACCCTTCCTGCAGCTGAAGTAGAGGCTGACCTGAGAGTTTGACGTCTACCATTCAAATTGTCTGGGATACAAAGTTAATGGCACCAGATATAGAGGATTTCCATGGGTGACTTGCCATGACCAGGTAAACCAGGTACTAATGCACAATTCTGTTAGATCCCTCAACAATTCACGAGCGGGCATGAGAAAATGTATGAGCGTGAATGAGGCAAGAGTTGCCAGAACAGAAGAATGTGACACTATCCTCTGCTTATTCCCCATGAAAACAGTGAGATTGTGAGTTAGTTGATGTGGCCAGCAATGTTTCTCTAAATTTGGATCACGGTGTGTGCATAAAAAAAATAGGGCAAATTTTATGCATTTATGTGTTGGGGGAGACAAGAAAAACATTACCATACCAGTATACGTTACTGGTAGGGTCTGGCTTGACCACATTACTAATGTCGATGTATTAAGATGCATAAACAAGTCAAGAAAACTAATAACTATCGAGGGAAACTTACTCTGGTCATATTCTCCACAATGAAAAGTGTGATATTTTAAAACTCATGCAGGGGAAGATAGAAGGCAGCAGAGCAGAGTAGCAGACCTAGTAGTGTAGGTAGAAATCTTGGCTGTGTAACCTCAGAAAGTGGTTTAATATCCAAAATATTGATGATCCTATACAGGATAAATGAAGATACTGCAACATAATCGCCAACCTTCAATAGAAGGAACTACATGAAGAAAAAGTCGATAAAAATTGTGTGCGTGCTATATTTTTTTGTATGAGGTATGATGCTAAACCGTGTGCGCGCACACCTGCACACTTTAGAGGTATTACATTGGTGGCCAGTACTCGGCAACAGTTATGCTCCAACTTTAGGTCTAACAGACATTTATAGATTAGATGAATACAATGAACTATTTGTTTTCTTTTAGGTTTCGTTACTATCAAAATGTTTGCACAACATCCTATAGTTTTGTGTGGTGGGGCATAGCTGAGTGGAGGCAGCACATCGACTGGATGGCTTTGAATGGAATGAATATTGCCCTCGCTTCACACGGGCAGGAAGCTATATGGGAAAGGGTTTACAAAAAACTCAATCTTACTGAAGAAGAGATTACTGAGCATTTTGCTGGTCCCGCGTTTTTATCATGGTATTATTACGTTCCTTTTTTCTTATTCAATAGATTCCCATTATTTAGTGGCACATTATCCGAGACAATATAAAATTCTGAAATTTTTTAATAACATTTTGAAAAATTATTTCAAATGTAAAAATAATTTTTCATTTCACTACATAATATGCATCAGAAAATTAAACTGACAAATTTGCGAACACATCATTGACTGAAAATCCCGGTTAAAGACGTCTTTGCAAATTATTATGTATTTGGATGTTTACTTTTGATGTCAAAGACAAATTTTTAATTTAAATTGGAGATTAACTTGATCAGTAAGATCAAGTTCATTAAAATGACAATGAACAAGTTTGAAACCTCAATTATATGTAGTATGCCAATCAGCCACCGCTGCATTAATATTCATCTTAATTGTTTAAAATCCGCATTCACAATTGTTCTATGTGTATCAGCTAGGAAAAAAACATTTAAATAATATATATTTTGGATGTCCCGATAATGTCCATTACCCAAACTTAGTCCAAGATCTTTCTGACAACAATATTTTAATCCGCATCAATTTCCCAGCTATATTATCATCTAACAATCAAATAATTTTAAAATTATTAATGAGGTTTTTAAAGGTAAGCTAACAGAATATATAAATCTTTAAAAAATTAATATATTATGTATTTATGTTATATATAATTATTTGAATGAATTTTATGTCATGATAGCATTACAAATTTGTTATTTCAGGCAACGAATGGGCAACATCCGAGGCTGGGGAGGGCCACTCAGCTCCCACTGGCACCGGCACACCTTGATTTTGGAACACTTTGTTATAAAAGCTATGAATGATTTAGGGATAACGCCAGTTCTTCCTGCCTTTGCGGGACATGTTCCCAAGGCATTTAAAAGGTCATGAAAATTTTAATCAATTTTTCATTATGTATTGTTTTGGTTATAAATATTTTGTTACATTTTAGATCTTTGTTTATGGACCTAACCAGGTTAAAATTAAAGTTAAGAGTTTGTTTAATAACATATTACATTGCTTATAAGGCGCATGTTTTTTCATGTCTTTATATTCATGGTGCATCTTACAATCGTTATTAAAAATATACTTGCCGTTGATGATCCTTGGAAGCTACCTCCAGTGAGCTAGTAGCCGCCGCTACTGCACAGTTGGGATACATTTATCACTCGGTGACGGTTGAACGTGATAATTTTTAAATAAAATTGTGCCTTTAATTGTTTCGTAATATGTCTTCAAAAACAATTCACTCTGATGCTGCATTGAAATGAAAACTTATTGTGTAGCAATGTCTTTCATTTTTAAATAAAGTTTTTTTTTTTTTTCTATATAGCTTAGAAAAACTTATAATCAATGTATTACAGTACATTGTATCTTAGATGTGTTTATAATTATTTTTTACAGACTATTCCCTGATGCGGCAATCTCTCAGGTTGAACCGTGGAATAATTTCAAAGCCGAGTACTGCTGCCCTTTGTACCTGGAACCCACTGATGCATTGTTTGGTGTTGTTGGACAACTTTTCTTAACTGAGGTATGACGTTTTGTATTTTATTTAATCTATTTAAAAATGTATTGCAGATTAATGGAATTTTTTTAAATTTAAAAAAAAATGTGTAGATTATTCAGGAGTTTGGCGCATATCACATATACAACAGTGATCCCTTCAACGAAAATAAACCAAGGTCGGATGATCCTGAGTTTTTGAAGAGTGTTGGAGCTGCTATTCACCAGTCAATGTTGAAAGTGGATCCTGATGCTATTTGGTAAATGAATTATTTTATTATTATCATTGTTTAATTTCACCATAATAAAAAAACACTGTGTTTAGAGTAAAAAACTAGTTTAGCAGACAGAGCACCGAATGAAGTGTCTAATTTTCTACCAAAACCCTCAGCAAAAATGCTACTGAAATTCATTTTGTGTAATGTCAAAAATAGTAACTTATAAATAAAATAATATTTTTCTTTATATTCACCTAGGTAAAAAAAAAGATGGGTGTTTTATTAAAAAATTTGATTAGTTCTTGATAATAAATATATTGAATTAATCTTTGAAATTCTGCTGATACACTAGAAAATACTTATTCGTTCTGATTCGACTTAAACATTTACTAATTTTTTAATTGTATAGAACATGTGTTTTCTGTGCAACATTGAGCCCATAAAAAATTTGTCACGGGCTGCATGTAAAATATGTATAAAATTTATAAATATATTACCCATACTGAAACTAAATGTAATTAATTACCCAGGCAGGACAAGCACACACATTTTTTCTGTCAAACTACTTCTTTTTTTTCGTTTACTATTATGCCATTGGGTCGCATCAATAGGTGATGATGATCGCATCAGGTTGGCCGCTTTTATTTATTGTTCATTCCCACACATTTATTGAAGCTGATTGTTCTTCTTTCTGTGAAGCTGGCTTTCGACAAAATTTATGGAGGAAGCATTACGTATTTGTTAAATTGAATTACAAATATTGTTTTTAATATCAAGACCGTATCTTGCGTATTTAGGTTGTTGCAGAACTGGATGTTCTTAAATGAAGTATTTTACTGGACTTCTGAAAGAGTGAAAGCATTACTCACTTCCATTCCTGCGGTGAGTTGGTACTATCTTCTGCCTGGGAACGGAGCAACCAGCTTTGCAGCTTTTTATGCATACACATTTAATAATTTTATGATAATAATGCTTCACTTTATGTGATATTTATTTACATTAACATTTAATTAATTAATAATTTCACATCCCCAGTTAAAGTTTATGATTATTATTATTGCTATTTTGAATGTTTAATTATGAGATATTAGAGCTTAAAGCTTATATTCTCATTAAATTTATGACAAAAATAAGGTACAGTAGACTCTTAGTAATCTGGTCATTCCTTGCATAGAGGTTTACCAGATTAGTGAAAGTGCCAGATTGCTAACAGTGCATAAAAGTCTTTAATTCTGAGAAACATAAGATAAGATAATAGTAAAGACATCATGATTAGTACATACTACATATACTGTCTCATTTACTCATCTCATTGCGGTCACAGATTTATCTACTTTATGAAGATACTCGTCGATAGCATGCTTTGACAGGCACTCGCTTTACTAGCATAGTACTGCACATGTTTGGTCGATGCATTATGTACTGCAGGAAAATTTTGGCAGCTTCGGCGCCAACAATGTGAGAAATCTTCATGCTCTCTGTTCTTGTTCTCATTACTTTCATATTTTTCTTCCTGCACGCTACAAGCCAATGGAAATGTAATCGTGAACCTTTCAGGTTTTAGTTGAAAGCTGGATAATTGGAGACCGGGTTATTAGGGCCAGATTAGCAAGAGTCTACTGTGTTTACTATTGTTACATGAATTGTGTAGTATAATTTTTATATTCCGCATTATTAGATGTATTATATTTCAAGGTCATGTTTTTGTTTTGTGAGACTGGTAATGTTCATTTTGAGTTATGACAATCTTCAACAGAAAACATAGTGATTTCTATAACAAAACACAATTTTATATGATTTATTATAATCTTTAACTTGAGGTGTGATTTATCCTATTATGTATATATTTATTATGGAAAGCGGAACATTTATTAATATTCCCAAATAAGGGATTCAGAAACAAAACTGTCACTATCCATTAATGGAAAATAAAGGGTGACGTATTTGAAAATAATTATCTGACAATAGGTGTCAGTTTTACAATTAATAACTAACTGCTCTTGAAAACATGTTTGTATGGTTTAGAAACATTTTGTCATCTTTAAAATCTTCACTCTGGCTTCAAAATCAGTTACAAATATATTTATCTCAATTTTGTAAATTGGATAGTGGCAATTTTTTTGTCTATTATATGTAATATGTATCTTTGAAATGATGATTTAACACATTAAACTATATATGTATGTATCACATATAAGTACTTATCAAAATTAAAGCTAAACCTCTATATTTGTCATTAATCGGTTCCTGGGGGTCTAACGAATATAGAATATGACAAATATAGAAACAATTCTTCCCATAAGAAATAACTGAAATTCAATTATATAATCTGTTTATAACTCCTAAAAGTGGTACAAAAATGAAAAAAAAGTTTGAACTTTAACTTTATTGTTAAATAGATAAACATAATGGAATAAGTAAAAGAGGAGGAAGGTTAATGTCAAGAACAAGAGTTGCTAAAAATTAAAATAGTAATAATCAGCCAATAGTACTTCTTTCCTTTTTAGCTGTTTTTCTTCAGCGCGCTTTGTTGGATCCATGGTCACTTTATTTTTTGAAAATAATTACAAATATAATTACGCGAGAAATTAGTGCGAAATACACACACACACGGTAATACACGCACGATGACCATATAAAGCAGACTAACTACAGCTACCTAATACGTTTAGCTGATTGTAGCGCCCGTGCCAGTGGTGGGAGTGACGGCGAATACAGAAAATACTAACGAATATGGGGGAAAAAATTGTTATCAAAATGTGACGATTATCGAACATTACGAATATGGGGGTTGACGAATGTAGAGGTTCCATTGTATTTATTTGATATTATGTAGTAATGGTAAACCGTTATGTGACTGTGACTTGATAACTGAGATTTAACGATGATTGGTAAGTAAAATTTAACTGTCGGAGACTTTCTTTCTAGTGTACTAGTCATTACTCGAAGAATTGCGTTAATTAGTTATCAATCATCGTTAGAATCAAACAAAATCACAGTCAAAATAACAGTTTAAATAACGATTTTACCATCACTAATATTATGTACTATACAATTTACGCATTACCTAACTTTTTGTTTTAAAAATAGATATATACATATATATAGGTATATTGTATATACGCAGACCTATTATGAAAATTTGATTTGATGTCTTTTTTGACTAAAATACATTCTTTCATTTTATTTCTGGAACAAATTTTATAGGTTTAATAATTTATTATATTATTTCAAGGAACACTATGATTAGTAAATTCTAATTGTCTTTTCTATAATTTATCCAGGTACTTCGTAGTTCTTATCTCAAAATTATTACTACACATTGTTCTGCCGCCTTCATTTTCAATGACTGTCAAAATATTTCTGTAGGTTATTACAAGCTTGGATGTTCATCGATTCTTATTGGACCCCACTTAAAGTCCATTCACTGCTCACCAGTATTTCTAAAGTAAGATATTTCTAAAATCTATCATCAGTCGACTTCATTTTATTTTATATTGCTTATTATCATATTACTTAATTAATTCAATTCTTTTAAATTTGTTTATTTTCCATTTCAAATTAAGACCGAAGTAGTTTTTAGCAAGTTGCAGAAAATAACATTATTTAAATTGATTTGAATCTTTATCATCATTTTACACGTAGAGGTATTAAAGCAAAGGCAGCAATCTTTCTTTTTTTTCTATCTTTTGATGTAAATTGGTCATTCAAAATCAGTGTTAGCTGCAAATTCAGTCACATTTGCCCGTTGCTATTTATATTAGAATTCAAGCAATAGCAATCCTCGCTACTCAGAAATTTCAATGGCCGCCAGTATGGAAACTAACTTGTTTTTGGATGAAGGTGTTGTATTTATTTTATCATTCATAATAAGAAGTGCATTAATAAATATATTATTCTTCAAGGTCCTGTCACTTTTTCACATTTTTCTCCAAATCAAAAAATTGGATATTGGTAATAAGTATACTAAACATTATTTTTAAGTGATCAACAATACACTTTTTAAAAACGTTTTGGTAAACCGCAGTTGGCATAGCTAGGATTTTATATAAAATTGAGGATTATGGGAATATTATTAAAAAAAGTGGTTTTTGTAAGTCTATTCTTTGAATCAAAGTTAAAAATAACTTCCAAATTTTGCTTAAAATTTATTTTCGCTTTGCTTGATAATGGACATCATGTTGAAATGACACCCATAAATATTGTTGAATGTGAGAATTGAAATTGGTTTTAATTCTTGCACAACCTCATTTTCATCTTCCTCTTCAGTACTCTGCAGTTGAGATAAATTTTCAGTCTATCTCACCACGTGAGATTCCAAAAACTCCTCAACATCAGTAGGATGCATGTTGGCTATATTCTCTCCTTCTATTTGACTTTCTACCTCAACAATTCAATGAACCTATCTGCGGTCCAGGAAATAAAAACTGATATTATTTCTGTAAAATATATTCCTTATTCATAAAATATTTTTAAAAAATTGATTGCTAAATAAAACAGCGATTGATGAGGGATTATTGTACTTATCAAAATAAATAATGGATGGAATTAAATTATTTGTTGCATACCTAGTCTCATAAGCATGATTCCAAGCATGATATATTGCATGCTTTGTGCAGTCGATGTGTGAGTTAACAATTGATTTAGAGATCATTAACCTCTCCAAGGCCCAGTGCCGAATATATCTATTTCAAAAAACTTTCCACCATGGCCAGCGACGTATTTATCCACCGTGATGTAATTAATTTATCTGACACGTCTTGTATTTTATCTTTGTTTTGAATAGCGACATCTACCGGAGACCTTGATTCAACCTCTAAATATTAATACGCACTTGTATTTTGTTCCTGGTGGAGTGCTAGGTCGGGATTTTAAGTTAATGACATCTTCATTAACTTAAAATCCCGACATGTTTACCATTATCTCTGTGCACAAGTGATGACATATTAACATGTTTTCCATTATCTCTGTGCACAAGTGTTGCATATTAACATGTTTACCATTATCTCTGTGTACAAGTAATGCATATTAACATGTTTACCATTATCTCTGTGCACAAGTGATGACTTATTAACATGTTTACCATTATCTCTGTGCACAAGTGATGGACATATTAACATGTTTACCATTACCATTCAGGTTGTAGAGCGAGAGTAGGTGGAAGAGGTTGGAGACACATGGCAGAATCCGAATATCAGAAAAATCCGCTTTTGATGTAAGGACTCTCCTCCCACCTCTGCCACTATTATTTATTTATTTTATTATGTTTATTTAAAATGTTGATTTTTATTAATCATTTACATCAGAAGTCATAAACTAGCTTAGATTTATTTAAAAACTATAACATAGATAGAACCTTTACACTTAATTAATATAAAACTAATAAACTGCACATTATTTGTAATAATATAAGACAACAGGCATTATTAGAAAGACCGCGACTATTAAATTCATTTTCAGTGTACCAGCAATCTGCCTGGTTATGGAAAATTCTTGTATACATATATTAATAATGTGCTTATTATGTTTTAGGGTAAGATGTTGATCCTCGATTTACAATCTGAGCAGTGGCCGCAGTACGACAGGTTCGATATGTACTACGGCCAACCTTTCATCTGGTGCATGCTGCACAACTTTGGCGGGACTTTGGGAATGTTTGGCGACTCACAGAGCATTAACACGGTTAGTTTATCATTATTTATTTGCTCACTTGAACATTTGTTGTAACGATTAATTTATTATATGTATTTCTAATTCATATCACCGAGGTTGAATAAACTCTCTAAGTAGAGTTTGAAGAATTTTAAATTTGAGAGGATTGGTGGTGGTTTTTCTTGAACTGTAACATTTATAAGTTTTTTACCTAGCAAAATGCACCATATATTCTCGCAAAGTTTTTTTCTCATCGACTACAATAACTTTATTGCAAAATGACAGAATATTGCATTTCATGTGTTCAAGACTTGGAAGTGTTTGGATTTATCCTTTCTACCCCAAATTATTAAATTGAAGTGCCTAGATAATAGATAATAAATTTATCGAAAAAATATTTTGGCTGCCACCAGGATTCGAAAGAGGAACTTTTTCTATCCGGGGAAACGCGCTGACCATTAATGTATCAATTTAAAATAGCTGCAACATGTTCGAAATTTTATTAGGCTGATATGGTGTAATGTCACTAGGAATACAAGCGCGTCAAAACTAACCTTGTAACAATACGCAACTGAAATTTCACCCGCCACAGTGTTGACACAACAAAAAAATAACCAATGTTGGCAGTCTAAATAAATCAAGTGAACTATTATTTACGTAACCAAGTCTATTGTCAGAGAATCGACACCACAGTAAGATATATGACCAGATAAGGTTGACGACACTTTAAAGTACCGTCAGGGTAGAAAGGGTAAATAAAAACATACCGTGCAATTGTGAAGGTCGTGAAATGTAGCTGTGCACTCCACAGAATAATCTGCGCATCATTCTGACAAAATAAATAAACTTTAAAATTTCTCCTAAACATTTATGACAGATACTTCACAAAAAATAATCAATAGTTTTATCTTGATGATGAACTTGACCCTGGACCATAATAATTGACACTTACATTATCACGTGACATCCACATGTTTGGGACTCCATTTCAAAAGATATTTTAAGGGTTTGGTACCTAATAAGGTCTATTGTTTATTTTATTGATCGGCTAAAATATTCAATTCATTTTAGACTTACAGCACATGAACGAAAATAGTTAAAATTTTGCCAAGCAGAAATATTATACTGCATTGTGAATACTGATCGATTCTCACTGAAAGCGTACAGAAATTGGTCTTCTTTAATGTTTCATTTTTAAACACGTCACCATTTTTACTACAAATTTATGATCGCTTCAACATTGATGATTTTTATACTTTAAGGATGTATACACAGCCAGATTGAGCCCTGACAGCACGATGGTCGGAACTGGATTAACTCCCGAGGGAATTAATCAAAACTATGTCATGTACGACTTAATGTTAGAGTCGGCTCTCAGGGATGAGTCTCTGGACATAGATTCTTGGGTCAGGAAGTACACAATTAGGAGGTACGGTGCCGAGAATGAAAATGTTACAAAGGCTTGGATCATTCTAATGGTTAGTGCACAGAGTAATTTTTAAAATAAGTTAATAATCATTTTTCGGCACATTTTTTATTTGTTAATTGTTTGATAAATTTATGAAAGAAAAGTTTTTTGTCTTCCAACAAAGATGTTTATGTTTAAACTCGTAACTCGGGCAGATATATAACAATATAAAATAAAATAAATACCTTAAATATGAATTAAATATATTAATTATAAAGATATACATATAAAATCAATTTTATCGAAAAATATTGTTGTTGCGCCACCGGGATTCGAACCTGGATCTCTTTCCTAACCGGGGAAGGTGCTTTATCCAACTAAGCTACAGCGACAATATTTTTAGCGACAATTTTCGACCCTATATGTTACCTTTTTGATATTAATACATTTAATCGTTCCATCATTTGACAGAGTCATCTACCTTATTTTTACAGAATCTCAAATACCTTTGAGTAAACTGATAGCAGACGCCAGAATTATCAATTCATTTTTATTAAATTTTGGACACATTGATACAACTTTAAATAAAAATAAATACCGTGTGGCTCAAATATAATGCGATGGTTTTTCACATAATTTTTTTAAAAATTACATTCATGTTATATTCGAGACCTGAAAAATTGTGTGTACACATTGTCTTTGCCATTGCGGTGTTCACCATTCTCCTATCATTACTAAAGATATGCTGGTCATAGTCATCGTATATTGTTGCATGCCCTTTTCGGTTTGCGAGCTGCGCTCTTCGTGAATATTGTTTTTAACATTTTTAATCCTTAAAAGTGAATTCAGGTATTCATAATGAAACTGAAGATCAAATACTTTGGGATGACGGTAATCAAACTGATTTTAACTCAAAAATCTCGACTAGTAATATATAAAATATATTTCTGTACATTTCATTTTATTTTTGTTTCCCCAAAATATATGAAAAATCTTTTTTTCTCAAAAATATTGGGATAAAATTTCAAGGGTCGCATTATATTAGAGATCACATTAAATTTAGACCATTTACCAGTACGTACATTTTATAATTTTGATTTAATTTTATTTAATTGGACTAACAAAAAAATTGTTATATCATCCTTGCATAGAATAAGTTTAAAAGCTTTTTAATTTTGTAAAAAATTATACGAAATACCTACATTTTATTGGTTTCTACTTTATTACATATTTCATATATATCATTTCATTCCTCATGCACTAACAGTATTCGCAATATCAAGCATCATTTTGGGTTTGATTCTCCTATTCTACATGTGTAAACAAATTTAATGATTGAATTTTAATTTATTAAAAAGTAACACACGTGCGTAACAAATTTCAACATGATGCCAGCCATTAAATATATTCTGTGTTATAATATACACATGTAGAATTATAAAGTGTATTTATCTAATTAAATTGTTATGAAATCTATTGATAAGCTGCCATACATGTTTAAGGGGGCTATATTTAATTTTTTATTTATTTTTCAGAAAAGTGTATACAATTATACAGGACTGAACAAAATTCGTGGAAAGTATATTATTAGTCGTCGCCCCAACCTCGATATAAATACATGGGTAAGTTTTATTCACGAGTGATGTTTGACAAATGGCTTAAGAAAAAGATGGCTCGCTTATTATTTTTTATTTCTAGAATTGGTATTCTGGTGCTGATCTTATAGCCGCGTGGAAATATTTTATTGACGGACATGAAGGCTTGCAAAACTCGCACGGGTACAGACATGATCTTGTAGATTTAACCAGACAGGTGTTACAATATAAGGGAGATCAAATATACCCGTTTATATTGAAGAGTTTCCAAGAAAAAAATTTGACCGAGTTTGAGTAAGAAATTTAAAATGTTCTATGGTGTATCTATTTAAATATCAAGATTGTATAATTAATTGGTATTTATACATTTGTGATTGCTAATCAAGAGTATGTTTTAGGAAATATTCTGATATCTTTATGGATATTTTCGCTGATCTGCAAGAAATCTTATCTTCGAGTGAGGATTTTCTACTAGGGAAGTGGTTAGAAGTGGCACGTGCAGCGGGTTATGATGAACAGGTAGTTAATTAAGATATTAATTGTAGCTGGTAGTAAATACATCAGAATTCTAAGGCGGGAATTGCAATTCTGGGATTTTAGGATTCGATTTTGACGATTCTGGAATTAGGAAATGGTAATTGGCCTATTAATGTGACATTTATAAAAAAATACCAGAAAAAACAAATGCAATATAAATATATTAAGTATGTAAGGAATCTTTGAACAAAAATTAACGTAATTAATAAAGTAATATGTATTGATAAATAATAACTTGAATGTGAAATAATGTTATTATTGTGAATGCCCGTAGCAATAGCAATGCATCAAGTGTTTAAGTATCTTGAATCTAATTTTGATATCCCAAAATTAATACATATTAAAAATGAATTCCTATAAACTGGGTAAAAAGAATTGGATTTCCTCAGTCACAATAAATACTTTCATATCTTTTTCACATACTCCTTGCTTTCAGTATTATTAGAACCATCCAACCACTTAGGAACGCTGTATTAGAACCGCCCAACTGGCATATAGGCACACCATCTTAATTTACAAAAAACGTAAATATAGTGGAATCCCGATTTTACACTTTTCTGAGAATGAAAATGTGAATAGGGTGTAAATATACTTTTGGTGTAACATAACATAGGTAGTTATGTGATTTGAATAAATACAGCATTTGTGCTTTATTGCTGTAATTAACTTACATGAAAGTAAATAACAAAATTTAAAAATAATACAACTCTTATAAAATGTCATAATAAGGTCAGTGAGTAAACAAAATTATTTTTAAAATGCATTCTACATTTAGAACCTCACTAATTTGATATTTTTTAATGTTTCACAAGCCAAATTATCAATTTCATATTAAAGTGCTAGTGATTATGATACTCGCCTAATGATCTAGCGGTCAGGGGTTCGAGCCTCGTTCCAGGAGGCCATCAAGTTAGTCCTATTAAATAGTAAGAATATTGATATAATATGTATTCCGTGTATGTATCTCTATTTTAAAAAGAGTCTAAAATATATTATTTTATCTATACGGCTTTTAATATCTCGACATTCAAAGGCCAAAAACTTATCAATTATAACGGTTTATTACTTAGTACTGGTGCTTTACCAATCATTTACTTTTATTTATAGTTTTCTGGGCTATTCTCTGCCTTGTGTGTCTGGCATGTCTGTCTGATGTTTTGGATTCCATTGCAGGGTCCATCATTAGATGTTGCTGATCGCTACAGTCACTGATATCAGCGATCAGCTAAATAAATGTTTTATATCAATATTTATCTTGAACAGATGAAATGACGATAGCCAGTCTCACTCAAATTAGTAGGCAAGACATTACACCATGACAACTCCTGGCCTCGTGTGATAAGAACTATCGTAAAAAAGTATTATAGGATGAGAGATACATTATTAATTTTCACCAGATATTGCAACTTACTTTTTAGTAGACAAAGAAGATTAAGTCCCAAGAATTTTATAAAAGTAGTTAAATTTTTTTTATATATATATATAATACAAATTAAATGTATCAATTAGAAAGATATACATGAAAATTCAATTTCTTATTCAAAGTATTTTTGTTGCTACCGGGATTTGAATCTGGACATAGTAAATTGACAATAAATTTTCAAACTTATGCTGTAATTCTTTCAAATTGATACATTGATATTATTCTAATCTAATTTAAAAGCTATCCCCTTTTATTGCGAAAATCTCAAATACTTAATAGTAAGTTAAGAGTAATATTCGCATATCGGTCAGCTTCACAATAATAATGTGTTCTCTTTAATATATATATGTTGTAATAAAAAATTTCATAACTAATTGAACTACACTAGAACCCTGATTATTTGGGGTAATGTAAACCCAGCCTAACTCGGATATTAAAAAATTACAGTCACAGCTGTTACATACTGGTTATTTTTTATGCATTTTAAATTATTTGAAATTGTATAATTTACATACAAATACTCGCTAAAAAAAAACCAACATTTTTTCATAATATTATATTTTATTTCTTGAAAAATAACTTCTTTTTTTTCTTACTTACGTCTTTTATATGGTTTTTGTTTTGTTTCATAATTATTCCTCGCCTCTCTGTCATGATATGATATTCCAGAATTTGCTAAACACATTGAGCTTCTATTGTACCTAATATTTATATTAGCAAAAATATTAACATTTTATTTTGCAGTTGCAGTTTCATTTTGATTTTTAATAGTCCATCAATTTCATCTATTATCTCTTGTACAGTGTATGAAAACTTTTCAGGATATGACACAATTTGAATACAATGCTCGTAATCAGATTACCCTATGGGGACCAAATGGTGAGATTATCGACTACGCTAACAAGCAGTGGGCAGGTTATTATTGTCTTTAGTTGATATGAGTTATATTGTCTTTTGTCAGTTATGAGTTATCTTATTCAGATTTTATTAATGTTATTTATATTTCCAGGAATAGTGTCGGACTTTTTTGCACCGCGGTGGAAAGGGTTCCTGTCGGCCATGTACAACTCTGTCGTGAACAATTACAAGTTTAACAAGACGGCAGTTCAGAATGCTATATTTGCCACGGTTGAGAAACCTTTCACATTCAGTACAAAGGGTTATCCCATTTATGAAATAGGTATATTTTTGTTTCATTTATTTGTTAATTTTTCATCACAGTTTACATGTTGCAGTTTAACATAAAAAGATAAATGTCTACGGGCACTTTTGACAATTTTTCATCGAGGTATGAACCATATATGTATCCTCGTTGTACCTTATAAACCGTCAGTGTGCAAATTTATCATAAAATTTGTGATTTTTATTTGTGATGTTCCTTGATAACACTGGTCAACATCAAAATCCTCTTGTTGAAAAAATGTCATTAATTTATGTATTTTGAGGTGCTGAATATGAATTTATAGTCCAAAATTTTCCTCCAGTACAAGAATATTTTTTTTGGCAAAAATAACAATTTTACCAATAATTATAATTATAAAAATAAATTATCAACTTTTTTATTTAATACTTATTTCAAAATCGTTATATTGTTCTTAAACTTCTTCATTAGCTTATAATTCTTGTTGTTCTCTTCATGACACTCCATCAGCAGACCAAAGAAAAGAGAGATCTTCATATTTATTTTGAAAAAAATCTACGTGTCGTATGTTTGCGAGTCATTTTGTGACAAGTATGGAATAGGTTCACCATCTCTCCACTAGACCAACAAGCACAATGTTTCAATTATGCATCTAAAACCTTGCGGTTTTTCTTTGAAACTATTATCCAGTATTTTAATACTTCACAAATGACTACTAATGAATACTGTACTGCCTCCATTAGCGTTGAACAATAGTTAAATTCCCTCTTCTTTCTAATCACCGAGAGAGTTCATCGGTACACTGACTATTGATGTAGTATTCATTATGATCAATCAATCGTGATTATATGTTAATTATCTATATTAATTGTATTACATAATTAGTTTTTTTTTAATTTGCAGGAGATTCGTTGGAGATAGCAAAAAAAATATTCTCCAAGTGGCTGTGGATGGAAGATTTTCCTGAAGTTCCTATAAAAATTATACCTAAGAGATCAGGTGTTCAGAGATCAGAGTCATCTTATAAAAAGCTTGTATCGAGGCAGCAGCGGGAGACAGATGATGAAGAGATAGAAATACCAAACGATGTCTACTACAGTGTTGTTTTATCACCTTAATTTGAAACATGTTTTTATCTTATTCTCATTTGAGATGTATCTCATTCGAAGTTTGTTACATTATTAAATTAGGAAATTATTTGTGATCCTGAATACATTCTCCAACTTAGATTTATGTATAATTTTACTCAAATACATTCACTCTTTTGTGGAAATGAATTTTTCTAAATAAATCATTTGAATTCTCAAATACTCGAACTTATCCTTCCAAATTCCATTCGGAATTTGAAATTCTGTATGTGAATAAATTATGTGTATAAACATTTACTTATTTTTTTATTTCATCAGCACAAAATATATAATTATTGTGATATCACATTATCCTTGCATTTATGATGAAACCGCAGACCAGTAAATGAATAGACATGAAATAAAATGTACATATCGGAGAGGGGTTTGGAACATTATTTGTGGAAACATAAATCTGATAGTTTACGACACATTTATGCAATAGTAAAAGTATTTACTCTTTGAAAATTAAATCTATGTGTAAACAAGACATATTTTTTACATTAATGCATATTATATTGTCAGCATTTAAACTTTCATTCCAATTGAGTCATATTTAAATAAAGTCGCGGAGCCATTTGATTGCATAAGTGGTACCAAAGTGATCATGTGAGTGACACCAAAATGTTAATCGTTACCTAAGTGGCAACACCGGCTATCTCAATTTTTTTGCGATATTGAGGTGGCTGCACGAGCGGGCGTATGTTTGAAAAACCTTAATATTTAACGATTAATGTAAAACTGGACATTAAAGTGTTGCCGCATTAAAGAAATAAGTATTGGAAGTAGCATTAGTTATATATAGAAAACAGTTTTATTACTCCAAAAAAGTGATTTGTGAAGGAATTTGCGTTAGTTCATGTATATATATTTGGTAGTCTGTGGATGGAACCAAATAAAATATTGTGATGGTTAAGTATTTTGGGTAACTCTAATTAAGTAAAAACTGTGAAATATATATGCTTAATTTTTCCAAAATTTTTGATGTTTCTAACTGAAAAAAAAGTTATTGACTGGAGTCATTCTATCACTTACTATAATTAAATTCATTTGGTGTATTGCAAATCCAAGTCATATCAAAAGTGTATACATCTGTCTGATTGCCAGTGTTGCTTTATTTGACAGTATATTTTGTAGTACATAATAATTAGCTAGTGCTACAAAGAAAGCCGTCGGTCCTGACGCGATCTCTAATAAAATCCTAAGAAGCCTCCCCCAGAAAGCAATCTGTGCCCTCACAGCCATCTGCAATGCCTCCCTTCGCCTTAGCTACTTTCCCACCGCGTTTAAGCTTGCAGATGTGATTCTAATCCCGAAGCCGCAGAACCACCACCCCATCAGCCTCCTCCCTTGTACGAGCAAAATCCTCGAAAGGTTAATAGTTAACCGTCTAACAGAATTCGCCGACAGCATAGCTCTAATCCCAGACTTCCAACACGGTTTCCGTCGCAAACATTCCACGTATCACCAGCCCCTCCGCATAGTTGAGCAAATCAACAACGCGATTAATAATAAATCTTACACGGCAGTCCTGTCAGTTGACATAAGTAAAGTCATTTGACAGAGTTTGGCACAACGGCTTCCTCTACAAAACAGGCATCGCCGGGTTTCCGCTTGCCCTTATTAAACTTTGGGGGTTAGGAGGGTGGTTAAATGAAATAAATGTGATTGATGTGTGTTGAGGTGTTTTTTGTTGGTATGATAAAAACAATGAAGACAGATAGAAATGAATACAGTGAATGAATGAGTGAAGAAGGTGCGTGTGTGCGTGAAATGAAATGAATTGGCGGTCTTGCTCGGCAAGCGCGAGCCGGCAAGACCGCCATTGTGAAACGCTGAAACTGAAGAGACTGCTTGGTGGTGAATTGAGCCAGACTTGTGGCAGCAGCCGGTAGCGCTGTCGCTAGCGTCGATGCCGACTGAGATGGCGGTAGATTTGAATTATGATCGCTACAAAACTAATAGCCAGTTTCCTATCCAACAGGAAATTTAGAGTAAAACTTGACGGAATTCTATCCTCCATCAGAGCGCTATTAGCAGGAGTACCGCATGGCTCCATAATGTCGCCCTTCTTATTTTACGTTTCCCATGACATACCACCCGCCTAAGATGCCAATACCGCGGTCGCCCAATTCGTCGACGATACCGCGTATTTATCTACATCAGCAAAACCCACACTAGCGATCCGCCGCGTCCAAAGATAAGCCGCCCTCTTAGAGGATTGGTGCAAGAAGTGGCGAGTCGAAATCAACCCATCCAAAAGTTCCGCCACTCTATTCTCAAGAAGGCGTCCTAAAACCAAACGCCATAAACCCAACATAAAAATGTTTGGAGAGAACATCCCCTGGACCAGCGACATCAAGTACCTTAGTGTTACATTGGATTCCACACTCACTTGGAGCAAACATATCCAAAACAAATTAGGCGCTGCTACACGTGCACTCTGCGCAATGTGCCCACTATTAGGCAAGAACGCGGTCAAAACAAACATGATAAAACTACAGACTTTCCAGAACAAGATCATTCGATCAGAACTGGCCGCCCTCAGATGGATAAGAGTCACACAATTACATCATGATTCCGGCATTCTCCCCGTAAAAGAGTTCATAAAACAAATCTCCAAACGTTTCTATGCGGACTTCCCTAAGCACCGAAACCCAACTATAAACGTACTATCTAACTATGATATAACCGTTCCATCTCGTATTAAACGTCCCAAGACTGTCCTCATGTAGAGGATATAAATCACTGCGCCACTTTAGCAGTATCATGCCCCATGTTTGCAGAATAATAATAAAAAACTAAAAATAATATTTTTCAGGCCTTTATGGCAAACAACGTGATGACGAAGCAAGGTGTCCGAAGTGACCCGGTACTCCGAATGACATTAAACCAAAGCCCAAAAAGTGCTACAAAGTGTAGCCAGGGCGCTAAATACCACAACATTTCCAAATGCTATATATTATATTATGTTGAGAACATGTCGCTTGTTAAACTGATTTCTATATAACAAGTGCAGTTTTCTCACACATTCCACCAATTTTGCTTTATGGTTCAGTGTTCACAAAAAAACATAATTCAGAGAAATTCATTTAATAGAAGTTCTAATTTAGTCACTGACAATAAATGTGATATTTTATACATAATTGATGGTAATAAATAAACTTAAATTTAAAAATGGTATAAATTAACTTGATTTATACATAAAATGATAATTGAAGCTACCATTAGCTTAAATGTCAAAGATATTATTTTGTTGATTGAATGAAATGAAATGTTGAGTATTCCTATTTTGAACACTCAAAGGTTACCAGCGAAAGCAATAAATATTATATCTTCAACATTTTTACACTTAGGTGATTTAATTTCTTACAAAACGTTCTTACAGTTAGAGAATAGTCATAAAAAAATATTTTACTTTTCATTAATTAGTATTATCAAAATAAGTTACTGTGTAAAATTAACATACAGGAACATCAAATTCGGTAAATTCTTTATAGAATTTTAGGATTTATAATATATGTTTGAATGTTCGTTCTATGTTCTACGCCTCCGGTAGATAGCAACCCATGGCTCCACATTTATTTCTGCAGCACTTCTTATTGCCTTGACAGTCTCCGTCTGATAAGCACACGTTGGAGCAGAACCAGGGACCATTGGGAATCTCGGGGCAGGTTCCTGGTTTCACTGTAAAAGTATATATACACTTGTTACATGAGAAAAATACATTTCACCGTCTACATATGAGAATAAACCCAATAAAAACCGTTTATATTATATTATTATTTAATTGTCAACAAATTATAGAAAAAGAAATACATTTTGATTATAATTTGTATTTTCATTTAAAAATAATAACGGATTAAAACATCCTTTTTGATGATGTGTCATATAGACAACCTCCAAAGTATTTGAAAAAGTAATGTATCTTAAAGCATATAGGACCTATATGCCATTCTAATAATATTTCTGTACTATTCCTCTTTAATTATTTAAATATGAAATGATACCTTAAAGATTGCCGAAAATAGTACTATTACCAGAAAAGGTATTTTTTTCTCTCAATGTTGACATTTGCTATCCAATGGCATTAATAACTGAATTTCGTAAATTTTCCCACATATTCTTCATAGTATTTCCAATGTACAACTGTCCTCTAGACAAATTTACATTGACTGACTCATGAAGATAGGTAAGAGGTCAAAACATTGACAGCAAAAGTAGGAATTCAAAGGATCGAATCCCACTTGAAACTCTCCAACTAATTCAATATAAAAATTTACCATATTTAATTGACTAAAAGGCGATCAATATAAGTAAAAAACTTTTTAATAAAATTTGATTCTGCGTTCCTATGATTGCCCAGAATTCGTACAATGCGGTTCGGGTGACCAGTCTCTCATTCACTATGTATCATTTGTTCATGCTCTGTGAAATCCATGTTGTTTTATCGTCATTCTTGGTAATTATTAAAAAGAAGTATAATCATGGGTCCAAAAATGATTAGTGATTCAATCAAAATGAAAGCAGTTAGAATGATAATTGAACTAAAAAATAACTCATTATGAATTTTGAAAGCGAAACTCATGTCTCGTTCTTTGCAATTAACAACCACCTGAGTAATCAATCATAAAGGTTTAAATATACAATCATCTGAAGATCTGGAACAATTTAATCCAAGTTATATTATTTCATTATGGAAAAATTGAACAGCCTCCAAAAATTGTGTACACATAGCGGGGTTCCATTAATTAATTAAAATATTTTGTTTTTGGCATTTCTGATAATAGATAATCAGTTACGAACAAATTTTTCACCGACTCCACTGAACTCCCACATTTGAATTTAAATAAATCTGCATATTTGACTACCTTCAACATAAAACCAATCTACATTAGTTTAATGGTGATAATAAAATATTTAAAAAGAATTAGAGTAAGTCAAAGTTATTTTTAATTACTTCAACAAATTTCTTGACTTATACTCAAGTATAAACAGTATTTAAAATTAAAAGTCGAGAAATTTTGAATACATGGATATTACAAGAATTGTTTTCAAAAAATGTTTTTAGCAGAAGTTATAGAGACAGATATTCTAGTATTATATTTGACTTACCAAGGTAAGGATTCTTTCTGGCTGAGACTGGTCGGGAGCATATCCGTCCCCCGCATCCCGTTCCGCAGCACTTGTAGGGTCCCTGGCAGTCCTGATCCACCTGACAGCTGTCCCAGCACACTCGGCGGGGGAGGGGAGGAGGGCAATCTCCCGCCTTCTGCACCAACAGGGAGGGAGGGCGTTGGGCCATACTATTATCTAGAAAATTCCATTTTATTTATTGATCATATTTTTGCTAATTTATCCATAAACAATTTGATTAATTTAAGAATGTTGAAAGTGTATACACATATGTATTCAATTTAAAGCGAGCACAGAAAAAGCATAAATTTTACACAAAGGCCTTGTTCACCCTGTACGTTTATCATGTATAATTAGACGAGTGCGCAAATGAAACTTTGTTCACAAAACTTACATACGTCAAATAATTCATTAGGTATTGAATTTTGTACGCAGAGCAGAATGACAAAGTGAAGTATACCGACCTTTACCGCCAAGTCTTCCAGATTCGAGACCAAAATTTCAGTGGTGTATTACACTAACGCTAAACTATCAAACCTGGATTATTACTAAAATATTATGTTTATTAGTATTGTAAAAATGATGTGATTATTTATTGTTTTAAAATATATACATACAAGAAATAAACATGTCATGCAGTCAATACTCATATGAATTTTTTTTCATCAAATTCATTTCATTTCATTCAATCATCCCTGTTTAGAATATGGTTTTCAATTTCGAAAAAATATTCATTAATAAAATAAAATAAATATAATTAAAATCTCTCTTGCGGATAACCAGATTTCGGCCCCCCACATGACGAGGGCGTGATAAAAATTTCGCCAAGGCTATCTATTTTTTAAATAAAATAAAATATTAGTATTAAAATAAAATTTTATGTCTTCAAGAATCAACGCATTAGACTCTCAACACAAAAAATATGTATACTTATATGACAATTTTACACCATAGTCAAATGGGGAATAGCGAGATGGTAGGACGCTCGCTTAGCATGCATGAGGTATCGAGATCCTCGGTATCTCCAAAACTTTTTTTTATTTCAAAAGGATATCGATCCCGGTACCGGTAAGGGTGAAAATAAAACACAACATTAAAATGAAAAAATATAAATACGATATTTTCGTGGGAAATTTGACAGGGGTGCCCTATTCTATGTTAAAAGAACAGTATGCTCAAAAATAACAATTATGTACACTGTTGACAACAGTTACATTTCTTCTACTGATGAAATCCGATAGTAAAAATTTAATTCTATGATGGTTAGCGCGGACATTATTATTTTGACGGGAAATTCGTTATGTATTGATAAATGTAAATTACATCATTATCCGAACCCCAGCAACACACAGTTCTATCTACAAAATGGAGCCACTTGGCGTCGCCAGTCGGTCATGGCCGTGAAGCTTGATGCATGTTAATTTAAACGCGTAACGGACTCTTCAATTCACGTTTGAATTTTATTTTGAGAATAGTATGTATTTGACCTCGTCAATTGATTAAATAAGGTTGTACTGTGGTAAACCACTTCCTTTTGTTTGATAATAAATAATATTTTCAGCATTGTACGAGTAAAATAGATTTTATTAATTTATAAATGCATATCTCGGCCCGCGTGTTGCGCGGCCCAACAGTATCTTATAAACGTGTTATATAATATTTATTTTGTTTTACTTTATTATTTATTTTTCGCTGAACTTTGCACACAAGATAATGGACACAATATAACCCAGTGGCGTAACTGTTAAAAATTATTGTAATAAATATTGTATCAAAGTTATACGAATATTTATCCATTAAATAGTAAGAACAAAATTAGAATCTTGTCTAATATGGTATTTACACTTGCAATTTAAAAAATACATACCCACTTCACTTTACGGTGATAGTCTGGTCCCTAACCCGACATATTAGTGAGGCACTACTGTAAACATTAATAATCAGGCCTATTCTCAAAATTGCAATATTGAAATGAAGGTGATTGTTACACCAACCCTCAAAAATAGACAGATAGTTTTGACAGATTATGGTACGTTTATCTCCCTCACTCCCTCACTCTCTCTCCCTCTCTCTCATTCAAATATAACACTATTTTTGAGGGTTGGTGTAACAATCACCTTCATTTCAATATTGCAATTTTGAGAATAAGCCTGAATGTGTCACGTCGCAACACACGTGTGAAACGATTTTCTTATTTTTATAATTTCATTTCTTGTTATATGAGCCCCGATGCGCAATAACTTGTTATTTTTTTTTGTTTTGTATCAATTCCGGAAACACTGGTCGTGGCATTTCAACTAGATTTCTCGGTGCAAGTCTACTAAATAAAATTAAGAATATAATTAGTAAATATAATGATAACTATAATATATATTATATTAATCACAATATTTGTCATTTTAATATAAATATTCTCGCGCTCTTGCGATAGATTTCCAGTTTGAAGGTATTCACAAATATAAAATATAATATGACACACTGTTATTTAGATACAGCCCGATTCCGTCAGTGATTTACTCTGACGCTGGAAGGTTCTTTAGGAATGACTCAATTCGTGCGAAATCTCAGTTACTCATCGCGCATCGAAGCCGATTCCCGAGTCTTCAACAGATGATGAATATCTCCTCTCATCGGAGAGAACGAAAATAATAGTGCTATTTGTGTATTATAATTACTTAGAGAAAATATTGATTCCGTATTTGAACAAATGTATTTTTTGACAGTTTTTAGCATTTCGAGTAAAAGAAACGTCATTTGAGCCAATCATTTAAAAATACGTTTTTTTGGCGCTTTGATTGGCGCATTCAAATTTTGAAATTGACCAATAGCCTGCTTGCACTCGGCTAAAGTCAATACCGTGAATAAACTATCCCCACTGAAGAAGCAAGCCCTTTTTTGTCCTTCTTGAACATTTTAACCCTTCCCGAACCATGCAGTAACACAAGTCTACCATCATAATTAAACCTGTAATATTTCGGTAAATATATGCAACATAAAATTCATATTTTAGATAATTCTGAAGAAAATATTAGCGCTTAGGAATGACTAGTGAAAAACCAATTATGAAAACGGAATCGTACAAAAAAAAATATTTTTTCCATTCAATCCGTTGTAAAATTAATACGTTGGTAAAAATACAATTTGTGATATGAAAGACAGAGATTACACACTATTTTCACAGTGACAAAGACAGCAAACATACACATATAATTGTCTCTTTCTCACTAATTAAATGAAGAAAGATAAGAAGGAAGGACACATTGTATACGACTTAATGAATGCTCTAAATTATGATTTTTATCATTTTTTCAAAATTGAATGCTCAATATTTAGAGTAAATTCGTGCCATCAAAGCCATTTAACCTAATAAAAACATTTTTTCTAACAGTTATACACGGTAACACGAGTTGACAGCATGGCTGCGTTCGGGTATTTTATGTCATGGTATGGTAAAGGTTAACAAATGGTTCTCCCGCGGTCTAGGACTTACACCGACGATATCTCGAAAATATCCCGATGATACGTGATTGGAGAACAGTATCAGATGATTTTATAAAATGATGAACACGCAATGTGTGTAGCCTGCAGGTCAAACATGTTTATAAAACATAGTACAAATCACTGCAATAATTATTTAAGTGTTTACATTAATTTACATACGTCATTTATCTTAAATGCATGCATTTAATTCATAAATATGAAGCTAATTTATATATTTTACACTGTTAAAAGGTACACGTAAAGTGTATTTTAATTTTATTTCTTATAACAGACGTTCATAGGTTTTATTATTCAGCATACGTTCTTCCTTAGGTACAAAGTAAAATTGTCAATATATGCCTCGTTCCCGCACCACATTTAGAGAGAAATGTATTAATTAATTACTTTACAATTAATAATTTTAATATAAGTTCTGTATTAAATGAATGCCGATTTATTTGAGAATTAATTAACCTAATATTGAAAAACGCACATGGTCCAAATAGATTTCGTGAATAAATGAAGCCATCGATCTAAAAATAGACAAAAATACTTCCCTACGTGAAAATGACCTCGGTTTAGCCGAATAATTGAGAATTTAAATAATATGTGAACAGTAAGATTTTCGAATGAATCAGCGGCGTAACTATGCCAATGCGGTGCATTGTGGCCCACATTAGACAGAAGGCCAAAAGGTGGGCCATTCAAAATTTTTGGCATATATGCACTAATAATTTAAAAAATCCATCACAGTACGAAATAGAATTATAAAATTCATAAAATCATTTCTCACGTGTATTACGAAAACGCCTGAAAACATTATCGATTTACATACAAGTACCCTGCTAAATGTGCATGTCATGTCAAAAATATATATATTTTTTTAAAACCACTGAAAGTAAAATTATTTAATTCAGTACATGAACACTATACTACTGCACATACATTAAATAATAGGTCGTCATTTTTACAGGAAGCCCATTTATAATATCCCTGAATATATAATTAAATTGAAAATAAAATTAGAAATTTAACTGATATTAGGACTTTTAAAAGGGATATTTCAAATTGGTTGTTGCAATTAGGAAGAGCAGATACAGAGAGTCAACTCTTTTATATATTGAAATAATTTGTATAACTACTTTTGTGCGTTTTGATCTTGTATATTTCCATCCACCTTATATCTGCTTACATTATTGGTATTACTATTATTATTTTATTTTTTTCTTCTCTCTTTTTTGTTCACTTTTTTATATTTTATATATATTAGTTTATCAATTTGCCCTAAAACAGGCTTGCCTAGTTGGCAATGTATTTAAATGTGTATAAATATGTAAATATGATATGATACTATGATAATGTTTTTGAAAAACTAAGAAATAAATCAAAAAAATATATATATATAGAAGGCCTTTTTTTCCATTTCACATTGGGACACAATTTTTACAGATACGCCACTGGAATGAATGATAAATTATTTTTTTTCACAACTTTACTTCATTTGTTTTGATTACACTAATAACATATTTTTTGCAATATTTAAAAAAATTAAGTTCAACATATTTGTTTACTTCTAAAATAAGACTATATTGTAATTAGATTAAGACTTAATAAGTATATATAACGGTAGGTCGAAAAAACATAAATAATCTTCTGTCCCTAAAATGTCTGTTCGCAGCGTTGTCGATGCGAGTGTTGAAGACAACAGAAACAGAGGACATCCGCGAAAGACCTGGCATGATCAGGTAAACCAAATATTGGAAAACGATCATGACAAAAGCTTCGACAACTTATAAAAGTGGATGAAACAAGAGTGGCGTTTTATCTTCTCTGCCTACTTCCGCGGAGAAACGTGTGATGTTAACTTAGTTAAAACTAAAATTATACAAAAATACGTATAGTTATTATCTAATATTATATACGAAATACAAAATACAGTTTTCTTGTCGCCCGATCAAAGAAAAATGTTATACCTGATTAAAATACTTTTCAATGACTTACCTGCATTGTTAAATGTTGTTTAAATCATAGAGTTACAAATGCTTTGTTAGTGTTTTATTGAAAAAAATAACGTTATTATAATTGTTGCTAATTATTATTAAATTGTCAATTTACCTATTGAAAAAACCAACAGCGTGGACCACACAAACAACCGAACAGCGAATTGACTCATTTTGAATGAATTGTGTACGACTTGACGCGAATGAGTTCAAGCGACCTTCCTCTATTCAACTGGCGCGATAATCGAATGGAGGTAATTCCTTGCAGATGTGATTAATATAACATTTAGTGAGTCGTTATGTTATGTATTATTAATACATACGTAGATATCCGACTGTAAGGATTTTTGTAACAAAGAAATAAGGAAAACTTCCATTATCGGACAGTCGACTGAAAGATCGAGAAAATATTTAGATAGTCTATTGTGTGTGTATTGTAATGTATATTATAGTATGTTAAGATAATAATGTCTGGCATGGTTTCTTGGCTTGGCCACGGCAGAGGCCTGCGCGTGGGATTGTTTAAGGCGTAGATGGTAGTGATGAGAAAAAATGCCATTCTTGGTGTGATTGTGAATGGTATTCGATAATATCAGTGATTGAAAACTGTGACTGCGATCACAGTTACATTACTAATGCGCGCGCGCTGCACGATATCACAATACACGAAATAAATATTAAAACATCATTCATTTATGTTATGAAAACTTCATTTGCATAAATAATGTATTCTAGCATAAATAATTAATATATATCTAATTTAATATCATCACAAAGATAATGAAAACGCTTTAAAAATGTAAGTTTATTTTTCCGGTCAAATTCTTAGCGTTCTGGCAGAATCTACTAGATGGCGCTGATCAAAAATTATAACTAGATTCCTTCATGAATATTTTCGTCTCAAATGCGCATGCGCCAAATCACGGTTCACAACCAAATATAAATAAAATAAAATAACTAATCACGAATCACGATATTCCCAGATATTCAATCACCGATAGTGAGTGTGATTCAAGATATCACGGTACTCACGGTTCGTGATTTTGAGCTCATCACTAGTAGGTGGTATTGTACACTCTTGGAATAATGGAGAACTCGGTACAATGGCAAAGGTGGTTCGAGACGACTGGAGCTCTCCGTTATTTTACAGCCTTTTAGCCTCTGTGGCGCCCTCGGGCGAAATTTTTTTGGGCGCCCCCATCCCCGATCTTAAAAATAACTGTGGATCTGTTGAACCATCCACTCAGACTTTGAGATTCCGCAGCTGCAACGTCCTCCTGCGACCGGACCCTCTTTTTCATGATTCAATCTTGCACCGATTATAAGGTGGAGAGCATTGTATTACTCAAGTTTCGCTTCACATGGGCAAAATATTCCAGTTCCCGAATTTTCATTGATCTCTTAGCTCATTTCCCAGTTAGTATTAAGATTACAATCCAGGTGAGTTTTAGATCAGTCTTTTTTTAACGGCACCCCATTAGTTATAATTATTGTGATACTGAAGAATTAGCTGCCATTGCACGGCGCTCCGGCTTGCATATTTGTAACCAAGTAGTGTTAAAATAATTAGTATTTATTGTATTTAGAATCATATTATTTTACGTACCTTGTCTTTTAATATACTTACATTACCTTTAATATTATTACTACACCTATCTACTTTTCGGTATAAATATATATATATTTTTAGGAAATTGTCATAGGCACAACTAGAATTACATTCTGAATCACTGAACATTGTTAAGATAACATAAAAACACATAAATTAATTTTAGCGTAAAATTACACGTGCAAAAAAATTAAATAGATCAAAATCTCGTCAAAACAAATAATTTATTTTTATACAAATCCGTACAAATTCTGTGATGAACTTTGTGAAAGTCCATTGTAATTAAGTTTTAACAAAATTTTAAACTTTTTGAAATAATGAATTAATTATTAAAATCAAACGTTGTTTACTTCACACTACACTTTCATTAAAAATTAAAACATTTTCGACTTGTGTAAAGGTACAAGTTGCTGCGTGAATTGGTATTGCGTAATTAATTTTATATTCTGCCGAAAACATAAAAAAAATCGCCTTGTATACATTTTTTAGTACGAAAAAAACATTAAAATTTTAATATTTAAATCCTCTTAAAATTCATATAAATTTAGTATCCATACATTATTTATAAATAAAAATTTTAAGTTATGTAAATTGAATTATTCTTTCACTTTAATGAAATTTTCACCACCAGGGTGTGATGATGGGTGATGTGGTGTGACGTCATCCGAAATAGAAATAACTTTCATTGAATAATTCAATAATAAAGTTGTATTTAATAAAAATGAATTGATAATTCTGGCTGTCTGCTATCAGATTACTCAAAAGGTATTTGACATTCTGTAAAAATAAGGTAGATGGCTCTTTCAAATAATGGAACGATTAAATGTATTAATATCAAAAAGGTAACATATAGTTGGATAATGCACCTTGACCGATTAGGAAAGAGATCCAGGTTTGAATCCCGGTGGCGCAACAAGAATATCTTTTGATAAAATTGATTTTATATGTATATCTTTCTAATTAATGTATTCAAAAATAAGATTATTTAATCCTTTTTAACGAAGTAACTAGTAATAAAGTAAAAGGTTATTTGACCCCTTTTAACTTTCCTTAATGGGACCGGCACCTTCATTAATTCCCGAATTTATAAAAGTCTTAAATACCCCAAACACCGTTTTAATATTAGTTTAGTGATGTGCTCGCGGATTATAAAATAAGCCGTCACCGGTGCATTTCCTCGTGGGGATGAACCGCCAGAACCTTTTTAAAGCCGGATGAGTAAAAATTGATAAATTCACCCCCGAAAAGGAAAACTTCCCGTCAAATGAGCGAATGATTCATTTACATATTTTTTGTTGTTGCTGAAAGCCGTTCGCTAAATCAGTTAGAAGAGAACATTTTGGGCCGGTGGCTGGATGGCTTCTTGAACTGATCCTGCCAGAGCAAATTCTCAAATTGTCATATAAGTGTGTTGATGTTTTCGTGTCAGAACATAATACCTACATTGATTATTGTCGTGGTGCAGCCTAACGCCCTTGGTCAGCCTTCCTCTCCGGCGATTTTGGATGGCTCTTTTGAGTTTTGTCAATGTCTCGCAGTACCTGTCCGAATTGATGGTGGTCCCTTTAGGCATAAACTCGGTCAGCAAGACGCCTTTTCGGTCCCAAAACACCGTAGCCATCACTTTCCCTGCGGAAAGCGTCTGCTTAAACTTTTTTGGCCTAGGCGATTCAGGATGGCGCCATTGTTTGGACTGTTCTTTTGTTTCTGGAGTGACGTAGTGACACCACGTTTCATCTCCCGTAATAATGGAGTCCAAGAATTCTTCGGTATTCTCGGCGCATTCTCGAAGAAACCCCTCGGCACACTTGACACGATTGTCTTTGTGGGTTTCTGAAAGCATGTGTGGGACCCACCGCGCGCACACCTTGCGATAACCAAGTTTATCGGTCAAAATGTTGTCGATGGTTTTTTCACAAACCTCAGGAACCTGGACAGCAAGCTCCCGAAGCTATATAATATATTATACATTCTGAACATCAAATCTTAATAGATATTTGTAAGATACTTACCCCTGATGAACTTTGTAACAAGCTAAAATAAAAAAAGAGCATATTTATATACGCCTTATAATATATGTATTCCTCTTAGTGTTGTGATTGTATCCCTGCCTGTCACGCGGGGAGGTCGGAGTTTTTAATTTTAATTTTATTTATTTAACTGAATTTATGAATATTTTTTTGAACGAGAAAAACATTTTATATGCAGGGGTGGTATGATACACGTGTCTGAGATGTGTAACTGTTTTTTTTTTTATCTATATCTAAATCCGGAATTATGAAATAAATATCAAGCACAAAAAGTTCGAGAAAAATGTTACCACGAAGTCAAACTTGAGCTCGTGCCCATGTCGCGTGTATTTAACATATTTGATAGATCGGGCAAAATACTAAACGATTTAATTTATTTTAGATTAAACGAAAATGATTTAAGTTATTTTGTGTATTGTAAATGATGTGTCCGCGGCAATATTTGCATAAATCATTGAAATATATATCCTCTAAGATGAGCATTTTTCTGAGAAGGCAATGCGGGACGGAAATTTTTCAGATAGACCTCATAATATTTTATTAGTCAGAATCGCAATTGAAATAACCTCAAAATTGAATTATTTCCATTGGTGAGTGGACGAAGTGCAATAACATGTGTTTGAAATTATTATGGTCATATTTAGATAAAGGAGTTGGTTTGGAACTTGGAAACTTTAACATTTGAACTGTTTCAGTGATACCACTACAATGCAGAGCTCCCTTTGTTTTGTACAAGAGATCGCGAAATGCAGCTTCAATGACATGACGCATGTTGCATATATTCAGGTCTATTCTCAATCTCAATAACCATGATCTACATCGCTATTGTATAACATTGTATACTTCGTCAATTTTGACGTTTTCTACGATCGAGTGACCTGAAACCAAAGGTTCAATTTCAACGAGTGGACATACGAATGTTTGTTGTCTATAGTTGAATATTTTATTTTATTTTATTTATGGTGTAGTCTGTTTCTAATTGGTCGATAACCAAATAGACTAATTACTAATACTGTATTCAAAGTTCACAGAAAGAGGTTTGTTTCATAAATACCTATTGTATAATATAATGGAATTTATTTGCAAAATCCTCAATAAGAAAATATCAGCGGAATTTACACGAAAAATGTATACAAATCAACATGAGCACGAGCATCGTACGAGAGGAAGGGATAGACTGAGACTGCCATTCAGGAAGAAGGACAAATCTCAGAAATCGATGATGTATAGTGCGATGAAGGTTTTTAATAAAATGCCAGAAAACATAAGAAAGGAAGAGAAACTTAATAGATTTAAAGTGAAACTAACCAGATATGTAAAATATAAGTTTTAGTAAAAGAAAAAACTTTAATCTTGTTTATATTAGATCATATACAGGAGTGCTTATGTATGCACTATGTTAAGAATTAAATAAATAAATAAATTATCACTGTTTTTTGGAGTATTTTCCATGTTTATTATTATAATTAGTTTTTGAATGTCTAAATGTGATCTTTAGCATTATTGCGATGGTAAATACATTGATAGTGAGGAAAGTTTATTGTAGGTGTAATAATGACGTAATTTTTATCGATAAAATATTAACAGTAACCACACAACAAGCCGCAAACAGGATGCCCCTATTAATCTACAATAAGAGTGACCACTAATCGCTCGTTTAGATTAATTTGGGGTTTGACCACAAACATCAAACTGTGTGTGTGTGTGTGTTGGTACATTTTCACCGTAACTTTGTAAGGGTACAATTAATCAATATTTTAGATATGTTTATCTCATCACAGGTCCGGACTTACTACAGGACTAAAGGGGCTATTGCTTAGGGGATACCGTGACAACTGCACATAATACAGGGGCATACGCGAATATATATTTAATTCATATTTAAAATATCACAGACCTATGTTCTGAATAATTACAGCTTCACAATAAGAATGTGTTTTACTAATAATTTATTAATAGTTAAAATATATCTATGTACATTAATAATAAATACAGTAATATCCACATACTTCGCATCAGCAGCCGTGGCAAAACGGTTAACTCGTCTGACTAGAGATAATACTCCTAGCAGCGAGTTCTTTAACTATGGTTATTTTCCAAATTTGTATTATTTATTTTATTTGCACCCAGTCGCTTTATTTATTTTTCCAAATTTTCGTCAAGTGCTGCCGATAAAAGCCTGGCGGCGAAACCGCGAAGCGTGGCGTCAGCTAGTAAGCGTGACTGGCAAATGCTATTCATATATTGTATTTTGGGGGATTTAATAACAATTAATCACCTGTGATTAGTGATTTAGAAATACGGGAACATATAATTGAATTGTGTTGGCGTGCAAGCTCATGTTCGCCCAGTGGCGTAACTACAAAAAATGGATCCAATGCTGAATGGAAAATAAGGCCGCCCCTAAATAAGTATTGTATATAAGATATATGAATATTGGCGCTGCATGATTTATCAATTTAATAGTGATAACAAAATTAATCTCTTGACTTATTAAAAAACATTAATATTTAGGCTCATGCAATTTAAAAAATACTTACTTCGCTTTAAGGCATTTTTCACTTTATAACGACAGTCTGGTCCCTAACCCGACCTATGTATACGATACGTTTTGTATAAATGTTTTCGTAATACACATGAAAAACGATTTTTTAAATTTTATAATTCCACTTATTGCTATTTTTATTTATTTCGGAAAACATACAGTTTATCAGTAAATACGAAAATCATAATAAAAACTAAACAGTAATTGAACTAGTTACACGTTTTCTCAGAAGATACAATGTACTTTATACAGTGAGTACAATTTAAAATTTAAAAAGGACTACAATGCAGAAAAATGTGAGAGAAAAAGTTGAGAATAAAAATATAAACAGAGAAAAAGTTTATAAAAAAGAAAATATTCTAGGCGAACGGGAGGGTGAGGAGAAAGGAAAAGGAAAATGGGATAGGGAATAAAATCTGTGTGATAAAAAAAAGGTCATTAAATTGAGGTAACTGGAGTATTGAAAATGTCTCGTTCGTTTAGGTGTGAATTAAAATAAAGGGGTGCTCGGTAGAAAAATTAGTTTTGTTTGGCATCGGTGTTGCAATGTGGAAGATTAAATGTAAGATTAGTTCTGGTTGACCTGGCTGGCACTCGAATGGATATGTGTCTGAGTAATACTATGGATTACTGGGAAAGTTATCGATACTCGTAAAAACATCAGTGCTAAATAGATTGTAGAGTGCAACCTTTTTGGTCTCCTGTCTAACTTAGATATCGGCATTAGCCACGTATTAATATCCTAATATATTTTAATTAACATCAGCAAAAGTATTTTTTATCTCAAATTTTTTTTTAAGAAAATTATCTACGTAGTTAATTTTAATGAGGACAATATTTTTAGTTATTCTTAAATTTAATTGTCACAGTATTATTAATTGTAATAAAATTATTGATTATAATTTTAAGAGTTCACTGACAACGGGAACGCAGCGTCTTAGACTTTAATCAAATTAAGTCAATTTGGCTTCCCAAGACGTCCCTGGAAAAATAATTCTGCAGTAAATATGTAATACAAGTTCCTACGTACCTACACTTTTAATTATAAACAACACAGTAGCGATAACTACTTCGCCACCTATTGGTCATATCAACTATTACTTTCTGCTTTCGTTACCGACATACAGTATGCAGTATGTCGGTAACAAGATGATGATAATAAATTTATCAACTGAGTAATAAAACTTACATGTCGATTAAACAGAGATTCACTTGGGTACATGCCGCACTTAGTGTATGATTGTTTAAGTGCGACATGTTATTGTTTAAGTACGACATCATTATATATGTATATCTTTTCTGTGATCAATATATATATATAATATAATAGGATTATATATTTTCTATGTCTAAGCATTGTGTGCATACGCTTATGTCTAATGTCTGTGCATTAGACACAAGAACTGTTATACCTATTAAAATAGGAAAATAATACAGATCCGTACATGAAATAAGCGCTAAATTTCTTATATTACTACCTAATATTTAAAACCTGCTACGATAGTTTCGCAAAGAATAAAATTCATCCAAATCCAATGTTGCCATACACAATTAAATTCTCGAAGCTTAAATCCGATGCGAACAATTTTCCCACGCGTGACTCACAATAAGGATATTTCTGGGATATTATACCACGGTTAGGATGCAGGTAAATAAGGTGTGAAAATTTTTAATATGCACTTTAAATAATTACCTATTTACAATACAGCAGCATTACAGTACCTGAGTATAATGTTTCAATTTACAATATTTTAATAAATAGAAATGAAATTTCAGTACAAAAAAGTCACATTGTCATTTCGTATATTTCAAATGAAAATGACGCTTCATACCAGTGTAATGTATGGTGATGCACAGAAGAACATTGGAATATTATATATACATAAAACTGTAAAACATAGTTTATAATTACCTACATTTATTATATTTATATATTTAATAACCAATGTCTTGAAATGTCAAGAAAATTATTATAACGTTTTATCTGTGGGTGACACGATTTCAAATTCACCGCCGTCTCAGCCGGCATCGATACTAGCGACATAACGCTGCCGGCTGCCGCTACAGGTCTGGCTAGATCCTTCACCGACGATCTCTCTACTGTTTCATCGCTCCGCAACGGCGGTCTCGCTCGACGCGCGTGGGCCGGGCGAGACCGCCGACTTGTTTCGTATTCTTTGTTCTATCTGTCACAATAAACATCAACATGCCAATCATCGCTTTTTCATTTAACCACCGACCTAACCCCCTTAAACCTTAAATTTTGGAATTTCTCTGTCAAAATAATGGAAAGATTAAATGTATTAATATCAAAAAGGTAACATATAGGTTCGAAAATTGTCGCTAAAAATATTGTCGCTGTACCATAGTTGGATAATGCACCTTCCCCGGTTAGGAAAGAGATCCAGGTTCGAATCCCGGTGGCGCAACAATAATATTTTTCGATAAAATTGATTTTATATGTATATCTTTCTAATTAATATATTTAATTCATATTTAATAATGTCTTCATTCTGCAGGAACTGAAGATCAAAGACAGACTCTCAACCTGCAGCCTGCGACGAATCCTTTAATTTTTTGGGCATCTTGCGAGAAGGGAAGATAGTTTGGAGAAGCTTGTTGTGGTAGGCCACGTCGAAAGATAAAGGAGAAGAGGACGATCCTCCACCCGTTGAACCGACCAAATGGAAAAGGCAACTTCTCCGGTGACAGCTCCAAGTCTGCAGGATGTCGAGAAAAGTGGAGGAGCATAGTCAAGAAGGTGGGAGTTTACGGAGTTCGCGATCTTCAGTCGCGAGGAACCGATATGGATGGATCAATAATAACAGTTTATAGCTTCCGAACTGACCTGAACGTACACGAAGTCATGAATATATGATAGCATCCAAGCTCAATGTGTAACGTACAACAAAAACTTCTTTTTTTTCTCTCTCTTTTCTTAATGATTCAAAATCACTGGGTTTTTATATATAAGAATACTATTTTTCAACCTAAAGTGCAGGCTTATTGAGTGTCTAATTAAAATTAAGAATAGCTTTAAGACCCGTGTCCACGATCAATTCTTAATGAGACTTTGATCTCGGAGGTCTACACGCGAACTGGATGCATCAGACTAATCCGCAAGCGGAACATGCGTCTCGTTCTTTAGGCCACACTCAATCGAATCTCCTCCTAAAGAGGAATCTTACCCGCAGACGTGCGGCATTAGACTGAAGAACACATTTTGAAAATTGCATCGTCCGTTTATATATTTCATGCGGCGCACGTACTCGTTAATACCGTGTCACTCTCATAAAAGTTCTCGTCCAAAACGGGTTCGTTTGTTTCCCCCGGACGACATCTGAATGCACAGTGACATTACTCCAAATGGAAAGGACGTCTGAATGGCGGCATATTTCATCACGCGGCCTGGCCCCGTGGAAATGGTCAGGGACAAACAACATTCGCGCGCGGGGCGAGCAGCGATCGCCGTTTAGGGAATCACTCCGTGTGACTGTCGTCGCTTCAGCGTCTTTTTTTAGGTTTTCGCGTGGTTCGTTTGCGACAAAAACACACCGATTTAAAGCCCCTTGTCCGCGGTCACCATTTATTAGATTTCTATTATAGGATGAGATATTTGCGATGACTCGATACAGAATCTCGATATCTCGAAGATTCGCCGTTTCGCGCTTTCTCTTTACGCTTGTTGTAACCTACGTCGTACGTCAAATGTCTGCTCAGTCAAACTTTTCAGAAAAAATACTTGCAGTCATCTATGGTTCTAGGCGGCGTAACAATCTCGTTGTCGAGTCAAATGTCGCTTATATATGTGTTTGAAATTTAGCTGAGATGAATTTCAGTGTCATGTATGGGTACGGATTGAGATTTTGATCTTTAAATAAACTCAAAGATCAAATTAAGATTAGTCGAAAGAGACAAAATTCAAACCCTTGTATACGACTACTGATATCATAGAACTATAGATACGTACATCTATTCATTTTGAAAAGTTTCACAAATACAAGGTAATCAATTAAGTACAAATATTTGCATTTACGCTTTAACTGCTGCCGGGGAGAATCAAATTCACCCAACTAACGAATGGAACTTGGTCAATAAACTGACAAGCGTGACGTGACGGATCTCTGAGACTCGGTGTGCAATAGTATTTCATGAGAGCGTAATTTTTGTCTCAAAGATTGTTTCGAGTCAACAATGGACACGGGCCATAAAATACATTAATGATGAGAAGGTTTCCATCGTGCGTTTTTTTACAAAGAATCACTACGCGATACCTTTCCCCTTGACGAGAAGCCCTAATGAGTCATTCAGTGCATGCGCCCGCATGCAATTTATGACGCATTATTTACACAATGGAATGAGCAAATCTGCAGGTGTTGTGTGCGCACTTTACGACAATTGAAGTGAAAATGAGGTAGCGACCAGACCAATAGCGGAACGGCATTCACCTACTTTACGTTCCAAATACTACGTGTTTTCTTTGGAAATGAATAAAACATTATTTCTTTTAAACCATTTAGTGTTGTGTGTATATTGTTCGTGAAAAATGGACAGAAACGAATTGATAACCTAGTAATATCCACAAAATTTCAAGACATACGGCCCAATCACAAGTTTTAAAATCGTTTATATACATATAATATATTTTACGTAACATGATTGAAAAATAGCATACGATGTGAAAAAAAAACGTTTTCTATAGAAGTAGATAAATATACCTATTATTAGAAATTTAAAAACTCACCGGTCTCAAAAATGATTTTTCTCCCGCAAAATTAATAAAGATTAAACTGTTGGAGGTTTAGTTTACAGTGTGCCAGTTATTGCTTGAAGAATTACGAAGAATCAGTTACCAATCTTCGTTACACTCGAACACAATCACAATAAGGGTATACAATCACAATACAATCACAATAACGAGTTAACTTGTAAAAGTGTTCAAGCATTTATAGTAGTAAATTAGGCGGTCTAGCCGCATGTAGATTACAAGAAAAAAAATCATTAATAATACTTTGCAATCTACCGGTACCATTGTTCTCTGCCCTTAAAAAATAAATAGACTATTGAAGAAAGCTTACGCACTAGTTTAGAATGGATTTTAATATTATATTTTATAAAATAAAAACCAAAATCGAAGCCTTCGCGATTATACCTGATGTCTCGCGGAGCTTATCCGTCTCAAATCACTGATATCTCTAAGTCACGATCACTAACCGTGATTGAGTATGAACAAAATATGACTTATTACACGCAATTTTTTTTTTTTTTTAAAATACGAAAAACCTTGAAGTGCACCCAATAATTGATCGCGTAGCAACTATTTGTCTGATCCCTAACCCGACGTATTAGCTGGGTTGTATAGCTTGATAATATTTTCGTAACAAAATGATTATATTAATTTTGTAATACCATTTCTTGTTGTGGTAGATTATATATAAGGTATATAAATATTCGTAAGAGCAAATTTAATAATCTCTATAATATTCACACTTTCACAACAACAACAAAAAAACATACCTAAGTGTTTTTGGGCATTTATATGTATTTGTAATTTTTAAAATACTTGCTTCTCTTCAAGGCGATTTTTGTTGTACAGTGATGGTCTAGTCCTTAACCCTACACATAGCGAGATACTAGGGGTTTCTCAGTTTATAATAATGTGTGTGTGTATTAGTATTACTGCCCTTTTTCCGGAAAGCTAAGAAGACGGTAAACGATCATTCGTATTGCATCCCGTGCTTCGACCAGTGCAGCGGTCCAAATAAACAAACCACCAGTGCGCGCTTCGGTCGGTCGAAATCTAAAGAAAACAACCCGGCTAAAAGAACAACAACATCGGACCAGAAAGACAGCAAAAATAAAAAGGTTAGTGCAGTTCATATGTCATATGTGTGCTTATTGTTAAACGGAAACCTGGAAACCAGCTATCGAAGGCTTTTACATAAAAACTAGTATTGTATACATTAATACAACGTTTTCGTAATATACGTGGGTAACGATTTTTTAAATTCTATAATTCCATTTCTTACTGTGGTAGATTTTAAATATTATCAGTCCATGTTATCTGATACTCGCATAAATATTAATATCAAATGAATTGTACGGCTCAAATTTTTCCGTTCCCTATCTAACGTGGGCCCCAATGCGCCGCATTGGCATAGTTACGCCACTGAATATGGTCCTCAACCGCATTGGCTGGACTGTTCAAAAACGAAAAATAATCTAACGATAGTGTTAAATCGCTTAGATTTAGCGTACAGTGTCAGACGCCACCTGTTACTGTTACAACAATACTCACACATACATAGAAATCAGGGTACCACACGCTGTTCCATCTGAACATTTATTAATGTATTATTAAAGCAACTAATAATTAAAAAGTATTACTAAATATAAACTAAGAAAATTGATCTCAAGCTCCATGAGAAGCCTGACTGATGAAGCAAATAACAGCCCGTATGCGTCCTGTTTCATGTTCAATAACATAAATTCATTGAACAGTAGACGATTTCTATAAATGATTTATCCATCACAGACCTGGCCGTGTGACCGAGCACTTTACAGTCCTAATGAGCGAAAATCTAGACAATACATCGCAACGCAACTGGTTCGAGAAGCCAGCTGAAGTAATCACTTCTTCCCTGGCAGCCTTCTCAGAACCACCTCCAATGAGCATAGATAGTCACTAACTTTATCGTGCAATTTAGCTTTTAATCTGGGTACATTCATCAGTGCGTCATCCTACAACAGACGGCAACCGATTGTAAGTCTCGTTAACCCCTGTACTATGATATTTTTACAATTCATTATACAGGGGAAGATAGAAGGGAGCAAGGGCGTAGGTAAAAATAAATTATCTCGACTGTAATCTCAAAAAGCGGATCAACATCCAAAATATATCTTACACAGCGTAAATCAACATATTAAAAACAGATAAAAAGCGACACATGAAGAAGAAATCAGCACACCTTAGAGGGAACGTTGCTACTGGGAATTCAATATCACCTAACACACGAACGTGAAGCGTGAAGTGAAACCAGACGGCGAATCTCGTAAGATATGGTGTTACACGGAGACTTCGAAAACCGAGAATTATCTTCAAAGAATCTCATGAGCCGAAAACCTCTTAACCTTTCCTTTCCGATGATGTAAACTGAGTTGACATTGCCTCTAATTATGTGAATATCTCTGTAAATATACTAAATACAGAGTTCATATTTTAGGTATTCCTCCGTAATATATTTATGTAGTGGATAAAATAATTACAATATATAAGTATTTACCATACGCAACAATAAAAAATGTTTTCTCGAAGAATCCGACGTGAATTTTCCAATACGTGTAGTTGTACGTGTTAAGTGGTGCGGACGGCGCTGTGCGCGGGGCGCCGGATGCCAATCGTCACTCAGTGGCAGAGCGTGCGCTGGCCGAGTTAGACATGTCTTATGCTGTCGTTCATGATGATCAATGTTTTTTCACTTCTATGTACGTCAACTATTACTTTAATAATTAATATGAGTAATAAATGTAAAATATTAATGTTTATCCGACTTAAAAAATCATAAAAGTTTACATGTACACTGACTTTACAGCACCGGAACGCGCGTTTTTATTTTAGCACCGTAAGGGAAAGGTTAAGAATGTAATTTGTGAACACGAGCCATGAGCGAGTGTGTATTGGAATGTATTGATTGAATCAACGCGAATCTGTCGCACAGGTCCAGCTGTGCTTTCACACTTGAGGCAGCCATATTGGATGTCACTCGGCAAACTAGTAATTGAATCACCTGCCTCGGAGCCCGGCCGATGGACGGAAGTGCTGCCAATTAATTTCGCCGCACAGCCTTGTTAGTTCAGCTGCGCCGCGGGAAATTCATAATGGACGCTGATGATGTCATGTAGAGCCTGAGCTGCGGACGCAATGGGAGGACGAGGATAAAAGAACGGAAGCGAAATGAATTAGGGGGAATTTTGGTAAAATACTACTATTACGCGTGTGCCAACCTTTACGAGAAAAACTGTTTAGAAATTATCTTAATGGCGAGATTATTTTGCATTTTGTTATTTACATTATTTTAATATATACGAGTATATAACCTTTGTGGATTCGGACGTTTGTGCATGATTTTCAAAAGTGATATTCCACTGTGTTTACAACGAAATGTGTTCAATCGATGCTTTCAAACTTGCGTGGCTGTGAAACGTGGACTCTAAACGAAAGAGAGGTCCAAAGAAGCATGGGAACATGTGTTTTGGGCATCACACCAAGAGACAGAAAAAGATAATAGACAGATAAATTGATCGCTCGTTGGATTGAATCAATGCAGGGGAGTCAAGAGACCGATAGGTAGTGTAACAAAAGTTTGAGAGATCTAAAATTCCTGGTAAAAGAGAAATCGTTGGGACCGTCATTTGGGTGTCAACAGCCCATTATTTCGAGGACCGTTAAAACATGTCCCGGCGACCTCGGCAGTTAAGGGATGTTATTCTTTTAGAAATCTGGCCTCGCTGGATGTTGACATTTTTACCAGGAATTTAGATCGAGTGAAGGCCGATAGAGAAAAAAAGATGACATGCCATTTAAAGCAATAAGTGGGAAAAGGACATCTCTCCCTAAGGGTTGCCCTTGAGTGAGAAAGAGATGGAACCCAGAAATTGGGTATATAAGGCGCACAAATCCTAGAGAAGGCAGACGAGGTGGGGGGGAGTCGCTGGACCCTGGTTAGTGATAACTGGTATACCGGACAAACCCGAGGAGAGCGCGTCTAGGGATGCTGACGTTTATCCTGTCCCTTGGGACTCGGTACGTTGTTTACCCTAGATGGCGCGGAGGAGGGGGAGGAGAGCGCGTCTAGGGATGCTGACGTTTATCCTGTCCCTTGGGACTCGGTACGTTGTTTACCCTAGATGGCGCGGAGGAGGGGGAGGAGAGCGCGTCTAGGGATGCTGACGTTTATCCTGTCCCTTGGGACTCGGTACGTTGTTTACCCTAGATGGCGCGGAAGCGAGGATAGAATGTCCGAAGACTCTGGGCCATCCCTCTTCGGACGGAGGCCTGAATACGGAGGACGTTCTATCGGTTGTAGCGGAGGCGACCGGAGGAGGAGGGTCATCCGCGGCCGATATCTCCAACTGGAGGTAGCGGAGGGCTATCGGGTCAGCACAATAAGGGCTTTAGCCCCGACAACGCTGACTCCGAAAGCTCGAGGTGCCTCGGCATCAAGGCCAAGGCTGGCGACGTCCGTAAGGACCCGAGCAGGTGGGGCGCTCAGGAGGTCACCTTGTGACCAGTACCCACAGAGCATCATGAAGGATTGGAGGAGGGCGCCGTGGATCCGCCTTGCGGGGCGCTCGGAGGCTCCAGTCGCGGAAGGTGCTGAGGCTGTGCACAGCCTGTGCGTCTGTTAGACGCAGTAGCTTTGCCAGAAGCTGTTGAGTGTGTGGGCCGCTCAGGAGGGTGTTTTACACCCAGAGCTCACGGTGCAGTCAGAGTAGGGAGAAGGACTGCTGGTAGGTGGGGCACGCTGGCAATAAGGTATCCCGCCCGGATGGAGTCCGCGCGGTGATGGTGCCCAGACCTACGGAGCATCGAGGACGATGCTGAGGCTGATGACAGCCTGTGTGTCTGTGAGACACGAGCTCTGCAGGAGCTGTCGAGAGTGTGGGCCGCTCTGGTGGATACGCCTATCCAGCGTATCAAGAGCCCACGGAGCAGCCGGGAGTAGGGAGGAGGGCTGCTGGAGCAGGTGGGGCGCTCAGGTGGACGTATCACGCTCGGAGGGATACCGTTCGGTGACGGCTGTCCGGTACCCACACAGCATCAGGAGGGGTCGAGGGACGGCGCCGGGTACCGCGTGGCGGGGATCCAGGAGCCATTGACCCCGAGGATGGCTGGTTTAGATTAAGCCTAGATTTAGATTATTTGTAAGGTAGCTTTTAAGTATTAGAATAAGTTAGTCAAGTAAGTTATAGCTTGTAAGTTATTTTTATGTGTTTATAATACATGATTTTATACAACCAGACTTCTCTTTGACAACCTTCCCGGTTCCTATCCTGAATATCAGCAACCTATGTGAGGAGACGAGTTGGCGTGTATTGTGTAACGGCATGCCAGCAGCCCGATCACCGCTCGGCTGCATTAATCAAGAAAAGCGCGTTCACCTCGTTGAGGTGGAATGCGTGGATTTCCGGGGGTGGGATGGAATCGGTGCGCTTCACGCGCCTCACCATACACCCCCCCCCCATTTTACGTTACAGTATATATAACATTGGGTAGAGAAGAATGGGAGACATACGGGAAGGCTTCTATTCAGCAGTGAATGCTCTAAATTGATTGTTAAAGAGGGGAGGGATAAGGGCTGAGCCCTCTTACCTCCGACATATGAGATACCAACAATGGCGTGAGGTTCTTTTTGGGAGGACCCTATTGCGGGGAACATGGTGAAATTGTTTTATTTTAACTTTGTATATAATCGTATAAAGCAGTTTTTTAATATTTTTATAAATTATGTTCAATAGGGTAAAGAAGTGAAATGGATCGAAGATGATGGGGATCGGATGAGGGATCATATAGGCCGACAGAGTTTGGGACGGAAATTAATTTATAATAAAATTTAGAAGATAAATCGTGCGTGTGTCGTTTGAGTCTCTGTAATGTCGCTGAGTAATTCTGACAAACCAGGGTGAGTTTGGATTCTAAAATTTTTGTGTTACTTGAACCCCAGATGGGGCTCGCGTATGTGAGTATAGGATGGATGATTGCTTTGTACAGGAGTGCTACGTTTATTAGGAATAGTGAATTGTATGAATTTAGGTGGGGGTATAGTCTGTTGTAAACAGTGGATACTAAATGGATCATAATAATGACATTATTTTTTATATCCACAAATATACAACTTGTCATAAGTCTATACTAACAGGCTCTAAGATAGTATAGTTCCAAAATTATCTCGAGATTTAATTTTAAAATATGCATTTTGAAACCGAATTCCTGTTATACGTAAGGAAAAATATGTGTCGTATCGTTAGGGCTGTAGTGTCATGTTTCTTGGTAACATTGTTAGATGAAGATATGTACACACGTATCTTTGTATAATACCCAAGGGGTTATAATAATGACTTACTTAATAATTGTAAAGTTACTTTATGGCAACATATTATGTTAATAATAGGAAAACATTATGTTTAATTAATGTCCCCTTACCCATAAACAAATTCAACATAGAATTAAATAGTATTAAACAAATTGCAATTAATACATAATGGTTATAATATTAAATTAATAGATCATTTGAAACAAACAGATTTGTTTTAAATAATCATGATACATATTCAATGATAATAAATATACCTAATTCTATACAACCAGACTTCTACACCAATAACAAATTATATATTAAATAATAAGGATAAGAATGATATTAAAAAAAAATCGGGGGTCTACATATTAATTTGAAATGATTGCAATCATTTTTATATAGGTAAAACTTGCAGAAAATCTCTTGAGATGTCTAAATAGCAACAACTATTCTTAATTTCTAATCATGTTTCGGAAATATACCATTCTTTTGGCATTAATAAGGATTTAGAAATTAAATAAATAAGAAAAAGTGTTAATAGCAAATTAAACATTATAAATAACTAATCCTTTTTTGCAAATAGATTAGATAAGATAAATTTATTTTATTTTATTTGTATCCTGAATATGAGACCATCGATCTTATGAAACATGTTGATTTATCAATGAACGGTGGAATACACAAAGTGTTTTCTTATTATTATAATAACAATTTGTAATATACAAAGTTACTGTAAATTAATTATCAAATGTTAACAACTTTATTGCTACAAATATTTTCCACCACTCCAATTGAGTTTTTAAGTAAACTTAAATCATTCCCCAAATAGGTACATCACAAACAAAGTTTGATAGAAATAACTACAATGGTAAACACAGAGTTACAATTCATTGGACGTATTTCCATATACGTATATACAACAAATCTCCACGAAAAGAGACACAATAAGATTTAGTTGAGATAAATTTCAATACTATAATATGTACACGCGTTGAGATATTGATTTGGAGATAAACTCAGAGATCAACTTTAGATAAGTAGAAAAGGACAGTATTCCATAAGATCCCTCTATTTCTCTCTTTTCTACTCCTTTGTTCGGCAGTCATAGACCTCGAGAGCGTGGACGTCCCTCTAAATGGACCACTCCGGCTCCCCTCTGGTTTACGATGTGAAAGTAAGTTGTGCACATTCTGAAGAATTGAATTTTAATCAATTTTACGATGTAAAGCTCACCGAAGAACTCATAAACTTGGATATTGTAATGTAACTATATATTATGGGTATCATTTAAACGGTCAGTATAATCAGGCCTATTCTCAAAATTGCAATATTGAAATGAAGGTGATTGTTACACCAACCCTCAAAAATAGACAGATAGTTTTGACAGATTATGGTACGTTTATCTCCCTCACTCTCTCTCCCTCTCTCTCATTCAAAAATAGACAGATAATTTTCAGATTATGGTACGTTTATCTCCCTCACTCTTTCACTCTCTCTCCCTCTCTCTCATTCAAATATAACACTATTTTTGAGGGTTGGTGTAACAATCACCTTCATTTCAATATTGCAATTTTGAGAATAGGCATGAATATATATGAAGGTTTTGGTAAGCTCAAAAATGTTTTCTGCCGGTAAATATAGTCAGTTGAGCCACCACATGTCAGATTGACCAGCGAATAATGTCATATTAGGCAGCTCTCGAGTTATTTCTACACCTCATTAAATATATTTGCAGCTATATAAACTTTTTTAATTTTTTTTTATTAAATTTAATGCCGCTGTAGCTTAGTTGGATAAAGCACCTCCCCCGGTTAGGGAAGAGATCCAGGTTCGAATCCCGGTAGCGCAACAACAATATTTTTCGATAAAATTGATTTTATATGTGTATCTTTATAATTAATATATTTAATTCATATTTAATTTTATTCTGCTGAACCTAACCTAACTAAACCTGTTCGTTGACGATCAATTGTATAACCCTGCCGACCAAGTAATACTATTGTTTCACGAGCATTTATTTTGAAGCTGACTAAGGATGTTAGTTTGTTTGCTAGCATGACGTCCAAATGATTGAATAGCTGTTTTTTCTTGCTAACCCAATATTCAAATGATTTATCTTCACAAATAGGACAACATTACTAACAGTGACTTCTTGACAGTCTTGTCGTCTTCCACAATTAACCCTATTTTTTATTAGCACAAGCGCTTCGACTTAATTATAAAATCTATTCCATATTTCGGAGACTTCGTTTAGGATTACATAAATGAATCCTTTAACGCTACGAGACGTGCCCCGGGTTTGGTAGAAGAGATTTTAGAATTTTGGAAATGAATCCTCATAAATTATCAAAAATAATTTATGCACCCGGCGTTGCACGAGTAGAAAGCTTTAACTTCAAGAATCCATGACATGAGAACCATCTAAAAATTTCACTGAATCCCCCCTCTCCCCCATTAACCTGATAGACCCATATAACCTATCATCTTGCCAGGTTTTGTGCACGTATAAACACGGGTATAGTGGACATCTGGAAGGGGTGGTGGGGGGGGGGGGCGGCTAGGGCTCCCTTGTCGGTTTCACTCGTCAAATCTAATAAAACTACGCGATTTTAACGCAATATATTGTTTATTATAGGAAAAACTAAAAAAAAAAAAAAACAAATTTAATAGGATTATTAGCAATTTCGCAAAAGTTAAAAATTTTTGATTTTTCAGCGTCTCTTAAGTGTAGTCTTTATTTATATAAAACTTAAAAACATAAATCCATACAAAAATATTGTTAGATTACATAGTTAATTTTGATTGATGACATAATAAAAACCATATATATATTACATAAAACCAAGGATAAGAGAAAAAATATATGTCATTACATAAGATCCAGCATAAGACACGGTACGCCGTTAGAATCCGGACAAAAAAAAAATATTGCAAAGAGTTGTTTATTTAAGCCAATATCCAAAGATACCAAAACATGCTGTTATATCTCATTTATAGGATCCTTACTGGGAACTTTCACTCTACATAGCCACCCTGCGCCTCTATCACCTCCTCGATCCTCGCCCTAAAGCGCGAGCCCGCTATTTTCAACCGACCGCGGTTCATGGCCGTAAACTCTGCCTCGATAGCGGCCCGGAGGGAGTTGACGTTAGGGTGCCTAGACTTGTCGGTTTGTCTCTCGACTACGCCCCACACTTAGTAGTCCAGAGGTTTTAGGTCGGAACTGTTAGGAGGCCAAAAGTCCTTCGACCAAAATATGTCAACGTTGTCAGAGAGCCAATTTTGCACTAAATGGCTCGTGTGAGCAAGTACTCCATCTTGTTGATAAATATATGGTCTCCAAGAGGCCACAGTCTCCATCCACGGCTTTAGCACTGTCCTCAGAACCTCTAAATAAACCTCATTCGTGACCGTTTCGCCGTTCTGGAAGAAATGCGGCGGCATGACATTATCCTCACTTGAGACGACGCTCAGGACGTGGATATTAGTCAGAAACTTAGTCTTGCCCACCACAGGGACGTCCCATACAGTAATATACAGTCGATCTTGAGTACCTGAAGAATTTAATAATTTCGGTGGGAGTTCTTCCGGCACGAAGGCTTTCTATAATCGCCGCTCTTCTATCATACTCCGTTCATGGGTTGATAGGCTCGGCCATTTTGAGGTTATGAAAGTCTTACTGACATATTTAGCTAACTTTAGCGCCAACTAGCGCCTAACCCTGAATTCAAATATGGCGGGAACTTCAAATACAATTTTGTCTGGATTCTAACGGCGCATCCTGTATACATGAGTCAAATAACGGGTATTGTAAGTCGTATATAAAATTATATAAAATAATACTAGATTTTACCGGTATGATATTATTAACCTGTAAATATATAAATATAGATGTGAATTTATGGAATTTTAAAAAATATACCGTTTTCGTGTTTGCATCTTTGTTTAAAAAAATACTTCAAATATATTCCCCGCCACAACCCTCACTACTCCAACAAAGCTTTGACCCCAGTTTGACATAGTTTCGCACCTCATTCTCCTGTACACATATATATGTATACATATATTGGATAAGTTAAAGGTATTAAGGGCAAATTACTGGGCTGGATTAAAACTCACCTCTCTGATGATATACACAGGTGCACGCTAAATTTAGCAATGATACCAGATCTTTAAATCAGGATCGGATTGGATTTTCTAGTGTTTCTAAGTTTTTCAAGAAGCTCACGATCATGAATATAGTATTATACCATGATATATATTTACTCGTACAGGGTTGAGAAATCACCACTTATTTTTTTAATTTATTAATCTGTTATAAGTACAATGATACAATACAATAATTTTTTTATTTCGTACTACACTTCTCTAAAAAGCATATACTTTAATATATAATAAATTAATAGTAACGATATAAAAACATTATAAGATTCGGGATACATTTTTATCTTTAAAGTGTTTTTTGATAGCATTGCTTATTTCTTATTATCTTATTATCTTCCTGATGTTTTCGGGTAAGCTGTTATTTTTTTCCCTATGTGCGTGTAGTGGTGTTGAGAAAATGATGTGTTGATTTTTGAGCATGAAAATACAAATTTAAACCTAGTACGATTTTCAGTAATAAAATGATACTTTTCTTTTACTTTTAATATTTCAAGAATGGAATTTCTTTTAAATAGATCGCAAAATGTTGGTACTTTGAATTTTTCAAAAAGTTATTTTGTCGGATAATCTTTTGGATTTTTTGTACATTTTTTACTGGTATCAGGTTAGTATTATAAGCTGATCCCCAACTAATGATGCCATATTGTAATATGGATTGAATAAATGCGCAGTATACTAAGTACAAATTTTTTATCGATAAAAATTATCTGATTCTTAAAAATATGTATATTAATTTTCTAATCTTTTTAACAACTTGACAAATTTAATCTTTCCATTTAAGATTTTCATCGATGATATTTTTAAAATTGAGCAGTCGGAGAGACAATAATTTTGATTGTGAGTTGTATTTTGTGCGGAGTGCTCATGAATTATAATGTCGAATTTTTTCGGAAAATCATTTGATTTTATTGCAAACGGAATAGCGAAGGTTTTTTCACTATTTAATGATTTTAGTTTTATTAATTATTAATTTTACACTTCCCTAATTAATTTCACTTATTATTATTTTCAGGATTACTATATGACAGATTCAACTCGATCGGAAAAAAATACAGGCATAGACAACACACGAATCAGTATAGTTTATTATTGAGTTCAAATAATACTTCGAGATGCTCGATGTGGTCATCTGGATCTTCAATGAAAGCGGGATTATCAGGGCTGATAGTGCCAAAGTTGCGTGTGGACCGGACGAAGATCAGAGTAATGACGTGAGGTTCTATTTACGACTGTTTAGATAACAATCACTTGCTTAAAAATATTATTATTTTCAATAAAGGCTAGGAATAATTTTAAATTAAAAAAAAAAAAATTACGTTATACGAGGGCCAAGTAAAAAATAAGGTTCCTTACGCTGTACACTCGCCACGCGAGATGCTAGGCGAAATCCGGCAACACCGCCTTGATTGTTGGTCCCTTAACTACATCCCCACTACCGGGAGCAAACGCTGCGACGCTCAGTAAAGGCCTGACAGCCATCCGCTATGGAACCCGCCATCGCCGTTACCGCCAGGTGTGAAATCCGTTCGGTGATTCGATTTTTAAACGCGAAGAAGCTTAAACCTGTTGAAATTCATCGACAGTTGGAAGAAGTTTATGGCACAGCTTGCATCAGCGTCCAACACGTCCGCAAATGGTGCAGGGAGTTCTCCGAAGGACGCACAGACGTCCACGACGAGCAAAGGAGTGGGAGGCCATCGGTGTCGGACGAAGTCGTGGCGAAGATTGAGCGCATTCTCCTCGAAGATCGGAGGTTCCTGAGGTTTGTGAAAAAACCATCGACAACATTTTGACCGATAAACTTGGTTATCGCAAGGTGTGCGCGCGGTGGGTCCCACACATGCTTTCAGAAACCCACAAAGACAATCGTGTCAAGTGTGCCGAGGGGTTTCTTCGAGAATGCGCCGAGAATACCGAAGAATTCTTGGACTCCATTATTACGGGAGATGAAACGTGGTGTCACTACGTCACTCCAGAAACAAAAGAACAGTCCAAACAATGGCGCCATCCTGAATCGCCTAGGCCGAAAAAGTTTAAGCAGACGCTTTCCGCAGGGAAAGTGATGGCTACGGTGTTTTGGGACCGAAAAGGCGTCTTGCTGACCGAGTTTATGCCTAAAGGGACCACCATCAATTCGGACAGGTACTGCGAGACATTGACAAAACTCAAAAGAGCCATCCAAAATCGCCGGAGAGGAAGGCTGACCAAGGGCGTTAGGCTGCACCACGACAACGCTCGCCCGCATGTCTCTCGACAGACCACCGCCCTACTGGACAAATTCGGCTGGAAATTGCTTGACCATGCCCCCTACAGCCCTGATCTTGCTCCCAGCGACTTCCACTTGTTTCCGAAATTGAAGCAACACTTGGGTGGACAACGCTTCAATACAGATGAAGAGGTGAAAGAAGCGGTCACCAAGTTCATCGGCGGCCTAGCGGCGGAATTCTTCGAAGCGGGTTTTCAGAAGTGGATAACTCGTCAGGAAAAATGCATAGAAAAATCAGGAGACTATGTAGAAAAATAGAATAAAGTACAAGCTTTCAGATGGTTTACTTATTTATTGCAATAAAAAATACCTTATACCTGAAAAAAATGTAGGAACCTTATTTTTTACTTGCCCCTCGTACTTTATATCTAGAACCCCTAGTAAGTAAAGTATCGTAACTGACAAATATTATCTCATATTTGTTGTATCGGTTAGGTAGTGTATTTTCTTAAGAAATCCGCTAGATGGCAGAATAATAATATACATTTACAATATTTTCGCATTGTGCAATAGATGTCACTGACGTATAATACATCAGTATATCTATCAATTTACGCATTGTGCAATAGATGCCACTGTTGTCTAATATTTCAATTTAAAATAATTCTAGACGTACGCACGAGTATGTATCAGTTTACTAATATTTAATTTTTCTTACTGGAAAGACAAAGTACACTACACTGTTAAAGCAATATAATAAAGAATTTTCGCATTGAAATATAGATTCTAAGGAAACCCTGGCCACGCAGCTGATAGCACTGGCCGCGTAGCGACCACTGTCGGCCGCGCCACAGTAGTCCACCGCAGGGCCTAGCAGCAGTAGCTTTTCTGCTGCTAGTACATATATATATATAATATTCTTATTTCTTAAGCAGCGTTGGCAAGTTTAATAAAATCCGGCCGTAAACCAAGCAATACGATCCAGTATTATCTTGGGAATGTTATACCTATTCAGATGTATATTCGTATGTCAATTTCACAGTCATCTGTCATCTGATCACGTTTCAATTAAGATAAGAACTCAACAGGCTTCTGTTGTTCATTGCATGATGGTAATAATTGTAGTTTGGCGCAAAAGCTTTCATTATATCCTGGCCACGTCGTGCAGTGTTATTTCGTTATGAGTTTTAAGCCAATATAAATGTTGATTTTCATTTTTACCAATCGAAATCTTTCTATATATTTGTTACATATGGGTCGTCTAATAAGTATTTTGTTTGAATTTTATTTTCCCGCTATTTCATTTTTTTGTAAATATTGTTATTGAACTGTGTTAACTTACTAGGAGAACACATTCTTATTGTGAAGTTTTAATTATTCAAAACAGACGGTCTGTGATATTTTAAATATGAATTAAATATATTAATTAGAAAGATATACATATAAAATCAATTTTATCGAAAAATATTGTTGTATTTGAGATTCTGTAAAAATAAGGTAGATGGCTCTTTCAAATAATGGAACGATTAAATGTATTAATATCAAAAAGGTAACTTATAGGTTCGAAAATTGTCGCTGTAGCATAGTTGGATAATGCACCTTCCCCGGTTAGGAAAGAGATCCAGGTTCGAATCCCGGTGGCGCAACAACAATATTTTTCGATAAAATTGATTTTATATGTATATCTTTCTAATTAATATATTTAATGTGTTAACTTAACTGTGTTCTGCAGTCGTGATCTCAACCTTAGATTGCGAATGAGAATGCTCAGATGCTATATGTTCTCGACGCTTACCGAAGAAACGATAAGGCGACAGAAGAATGCTTAAAATAAGCTGAATGGATAGAGTTACGAATGGTTCGGATTAATAACGAAAAGTAAGTATTTAAAACGATAAAAATCATAAAAGTTTAATATCTCGGACGTGTGATGAGACATCCGGAGAAGTGCGAGATCTTGAGAACATGGCTGAAGAACCTAAGACAGTGGTTTGGCCAGCCTACTGTAGAGATTTTACGGGTCGCAGTGAGTGAAGTCATGATAGCCAACGTCCGTCGAACGGATAGGACACAAGAAGAAGAAGAAGAAGAAGAATCACCGCCCGCTTCACACCTGTGTTTTGAATTATATTAAATGCACCACATTGAATATAGTTTGTATTATTATTTGGAAGCATTACGTCAGTGGAAATGACCTCGTCTCGATACGGCGCTACTTTCCGCCGCGGAGGATTCTGCGAACACTGACTCACGCCAGGTACAAAGAACAATGACGTCACTACGTTTCATATTGATCTACCGTGTGGGATATAGCGTCGGGGCTATTCTTTGGCAACATGTTGCAGTCCTTCTCGTGTAACATTTCTTTTTAGCCTTACTGCCCAATATCACTGCAGCCAGGGGCGCCCACGAATTTGAAGAAATGAAAAATAATGGATATTAATCTTCCGATATAATAATACGATGGATTAAACAGAGCTGCGCAAAAGCACCAAAATGTTATTTTACCGTGTTAATGTATTGTCCACACTACTACATGGCTGCGAATCTTGGGTGTTATATAGCCGCAACCTAATTTACCTCGAAAAATATTATATTCTAATATTTAATTAGAAAGAGCCTATAACAAACACGAATGTCTAAGAAGAGGTAAACATTTCCAGGGTCAAAACCACTATCCATGAAGCACCAACTACAATGGTAAGGTTACACCGGTATGAATGATACACGACTTCCCAAATAAGTTACTTTTGTTCAACTGTCTCATGATAAAAGAAGATAAAAGGCATGTGACACTCTTAGGGCCAATCTGAAGAAAAGTGGCGAAAATTCTGATAACGGGAAAATCGTAGCCCTTGATCGAGTGCAATGGCGTCAACAAGTACACTGCGCCGCAGAAACGTGTGAACGGAAGAGGACTACCACAATAACTGAAAAAAGGAGAAAAAGGATAAAGATCCGTCATTTAGAACTTGTGGAAGAGTGTGTGGTTCAAGATTAAGGAATGCAGACATCTCGCGCAGCCAGTTCCAGATACTTCAGAGGACTATGACACTCAGCATTGAGTGTACGATGAAGAAGAAGAACTATGTATATAAGATTATATGTCTAATTTAGTTTTTATTTGCGTTAGTTGTACTGTTGTAAATAAATAATCATTTCAAAAGTGAAAATAGGTTTTACTGAGGCGAAACCAATCGTTTTCTATAAATAATTGAATCTTCCTACGTTAGCGGTAGCTATGGACCGTGAATTATGGTTTCATATCTATAGCTCTGTGTGGATTCGAAGCATGGACCCTGAGAAGGAAAGAAAGGAACATGTTTCACATCTTCGAGATATGGTATTGTCATCGCATGCTGCGTGTACCATTAATTGCTCCAAATGTCTCCACTCTTCATCAACTCCGCACCAAAGAAAGGCTTTCCACAACATGCAGTGTTTGGGCGTGTTTGATATCCTTCGACTGGTAACCCTTGCGTTTTTATGTTGTCGGTATGCCTGTTCACTTTGTACTGGCGGAGCGCCACTTCACAAGAAACGCTCTGGGTAGGTTTATTGGCGCTCGCGAGGAATTTGTGGAAACCGACCAAGAACATACAACATTAGGAATCAGCAGAGGACCAGCCAGCAGTCCAGGTTAGTGGTGATCTGTCTTACAAGAGTGACACGGTCTTATTATCAATAGAAAACGCAGGACCAGTGTTCCGTACAGGAAACAAGAAATGTAGACAATGGTGGTTCGCCGATCTCCGCTTCTCTCAACTGGCGATGATGATGATGATGGTTATGAGGTAGGAAAAAATGAAACAGAAAAGTTGTTCAATTTAGATATACCACGGTGGCAAAATCGAGAATGCCATCCCGTCCGCAGAATACCTCATTTCATTTTAGTTACAAACAGTAACCATTAATTTATTTATATTTTTCCTACCGTATTAGCAAGGCGCATTTTAAAAGAAAATGACAGGTAATCTGCCACCGAAATCTATTCCGCGTCTCTCCGTCTGGCCACCTCCAAATCACTGCCTCATGTCCTTACAACATCAATTAATTGGCGTCACCTCGGCGACTCTTCAATCCTGTATGCTAACACGTGTTGCCAACATGCAGGAAAAGAATTCTTACATACTTTTTGCTAGAGAAATTTGTGTCCAATAAAATAGACAGACCGAGTCCGAGACAAGAACAGAGATCGTGAACAGTTCGCGCTGGCAGAAGCAGAAATTAGAGCACCGCGATGCTCAGTCATGAGTACATCGACCGGAGAGAACGATAGAGGTTAGGAGTAGTGGAGAGAAAAACCAAAAATAATTCAATTTCTAAAGTTATTAAATATTTAACCTTTTAAGGTATCGTGAAAATTGAAGCCAGTGTTAAATAAATAAGTGAAACCATAAATATCCCGACAATTGCCCGCGAAGACGGTCCCCGTCCTGGAGGGAGGGTGTCCCGGGCGCCCCCCACCCCCTCACCCCCCCACACCCCCCACACCTCGTGCTGGAGGTTATTGAATTTCACTCTCAGCCTAAAAGCATCCTCATATTTCTTTGCCTTCTTCAATTTCAGCAAGCGGTTCAAGTGCATTACGAATATGCTGACTGTCTCGAAGGGGATTTTCTGGAACTACATTACTTGTTTATTAGTAATCTCACGGGTTGTAAAAAATATGTAATACATCCAATAATATTTCAATAAAATTGTTTAGTCCCGCTAAAAATAATACAATAGTTAGACAAAGTCGGGCAGTAGATAGCATTCTAGTGACGAAGTAACTAATAAGGATTGATAAAGAAATTAATAATTAGAAGCTTGTAAGTTCATGGTTGTAAAATAATTACATCATAATAAAGTATGTTTTACACATATATATTTAATATGTATGTATAATTCACATACTCATGTACATATTTTATGATGTATTTACATATAGGTTGGGCCAAGTCACTATATAATTAAAAAATTAAATAAATTTTTGTATTTTTTTTTTTTAATACAAATTAAATGCATTAATTAGAAAGATATACATGTATAATCATTTTATAGAAAAATATTGTTGTTGCTACCGGGATTCGAACGTGGATCTCTTCCTATCCGGGATTAATTAAAAAATATATCACAATCCGTCTGTTCTGAATAATTACAACTTCACAATAAGAATGTTATTACGTTATATTTGGTACCTACCGCGCACGATTGGGAATTGGCATTCACCAATTGGCAACACTGGCCGCGTAAGAAAAATAATTCTGGCTACCGTTTTTGTTCTGTTGACAGATCTTGACGTGCACGGGCGTTAGTCCAGTGTAAAAACAACGAAGATGTGACTTTGTATAAGAGAAGAAGAGTGAGAATAATTAAATATGTTTGGCATCTGTGTTGTCCTGCACCATAAGTACATTTTGTATTCGCTAATTGTTTGTATAACTTCAGGATGGAGGCGTCTCTTCTTCTTCCTAGTTATTTTTTTGTTACCTTCTTCTTAAACTACTTCTTCTGACATGACGGAAAAGTGGTCATGCCACGACAATACTTTCTACTTCAGGAAGGAGTAGGATTTGATCTCTGCCGCAAATCAGTACACGAGGGCATAATTTTACAACCGAAGATGACGTAAGAAATTCGTGGCGAGCTAAAACGCAAGAAGACGACCCAGCGCCTGACGTTCTGGCCAGTCAGATACAAGTAATTCCAGGTGCCTCGGACATGAGAATCTGGATGAAGACTGTGGATCTCTGTTCAATGGACATTTACTTCGCGTGTATGGTTGTAAAATAATTTTAGATGTCATTGATAATATTAAGAGATATGATTTTTTTGCTACATTCAACCTGACAAACTGGTCAGGTGATAAATTTGTGTAATGTTATTTCTTAGGTGAAGATTTTCACATTTCAAAGAGTCAAGTGTTTTTATCACACTATTATTTGTACAAAAATCTGTTGATTTAAATCAGAGGTTCCCAAACTTTTTTGTGTCGTAGACCCCTTGCCATGTTTTTCGGTTTTTGGTAGACCCACTACTTACCTGACATTGATTTTTTGTAAATTTCTAATTGTAGTGAAGTTTAGTGTTAGAAACTTAAACCACAAAGCGAATGCCTACATCCTACAACTTGCACAATTTTATAAACATATATAATAAATTTTTTACTTCATAGGTACTTTTATAAATAATGTATATGTCTTTATATTATAAGATTATAATGTAAGTAAATAGGTACTATCAGTGTATGTTAAGATCCACTATCGTGGACCCCCATTTTCATTTCATGGATCCCCAAATTTTTTTTTCGCTAACGTAGACCCCTTGCAGGTTATCATAGACCCCTAGGGGTCGATATAGACCACTTTGGGAATCACTGATTTAGATATTCAAATGGAAGTAAAATTTATTTATTTTTATTGAGGCAAAAATTGCCAATCTAATCTTTTCATCTTATTACATTCTAGTAATGGATCGCTTACTGCTTTCTACTTAATTATTCATATGTTTTTTTGTAATAAATTAAGTGATAAAATTTGTAATAATCTTTTATTTTTTCCTGAGTATGATGGCTGAAGTGACAGGCAAGACATTATGGTAGATTCTGTAACCAACGACCCATACCCATCATGTGAACCCGGTGGTGTGAAAGCATGGCGTCATATCCAGACGATTACCAGTCACGTATAGGCGACCACGTCACAATGTGTTCCCTTAACGGTATTTATTTTTATTTGTTTTTTTACATAATATTCCATATAGCACAATTTTTTTTTACTTATTCATGAAGCTTGCATTTGTGAAGATTTAATTTAATTAGACTACAATAACATTTAATATGTTATCTTTCATCTTCATGACTGTTAATCTAACCAAACCATTGTTTACTATTTATATATTTTTTTATTCAAGATATTTAAACATTATAATTTTATCTACACGTTATATATTTTTAGTTTATTCTAGTCTACTATGAGAATATTAATACTAAGGATGCGATTGTTATCCAAACACTCAAAAATGATGAGATTAGTTCTAACACCATTAATTTTTCCTCTCCGATGATGTAAACTGAGTTGACATTGCATCTAATAATGTGAATATCTCTGCAAATATACATCTAATAATGTGAGTTTCTATATTATAGAATATGAATATGTAGTTGTATCTCTCGAATACCACGAATCTTTCAATGTTATATATCATAGAATATGAATATGTAGTTGTATCTCTCGAATACCATGAATCTTTCAATGTTATATATCATAGAATATGAATATGTAGTTGTATCTCTCGAATACCATGAATCTTTCAATGTTATATATCATAGAATATGAATATGTAGTTGTAATAGAAACATGATTTTTTGAATACCTACCGCAAATGCTTGGCAAATAGTAATAACGTCATAAATAATATTTTCTGTATGGGTAGTGTATATAAAAATCGTTGAAATAGGTATTACAATCATATTTCTTAATATATATATATATATATAACTTATTTGAATAAGATCATCGATAGTGGAACAGATGTCAGTTACTCAGCATAATATTATGAACGTCCAAGCTATATTTTATTGCCGACTCATTGGTTCGGAGTGAATAGACGTGGGGATACCGCAAATGTATCATTAAATTGTAGGGTTTTTGTTGGTCGCACGGTAACACAGTGAACAAACTATCTTGGGTAGCTGTTAAAATACGTATTGCTTTCTGTCGGTAGGTACCTACTACATTACTAATATCTACTTGACTAATTCATAATTGAAAAACATTTGACGATCGATACGATTTGCTTTCATAACCGTACACGAGATTTCAATCTTATATCACAAATTCAAGGCTGTTAGGCGAGGGCAAGTTTTTGAACTAGTGATGAGAAAAATGCCACTCTTGGCTCACAGTCGTGTGATTGTGATTGATATTCGATAATATCAGTGATTGAAAACCGCGACTGTGATCACAGTGCGCCGCACGATATCACAATACGCGACATAATAAAAAGAGCGTATTTACTAATATTATTCAAACTCCATTTGCGTAAAAAACATATTCTAGGAGATATTATTAATATGCATCATATTTAATATCGTCACAAAAATATTGAAAACTCCTTTATAACTGTGAATTTTTCGGGTCAAATTCTCAGCATTTCGGATCAAATGCGTAAAACATATTTGACAGAATCTACTAGATGGCGCTTATCACGAATTATAACGTCATTCCTTCATGAATATTTTCGTTTCGTATGCACATGCGCCGAATTCACAATAAAATATAAATGAAATAAAATGAATTTCGAATCACGATATTCAATCACTGATAGTGAGTGTGACTCAAATATATCGGTGATTGACTCACGGTTCGTGATTTTGAGCTCATCACTAGTTTGAACAACACAAAAACTACATTCCAGTGTAGAATTTGACCTCCACAAGCGCTCTGCCGATTCCTGACCCTGGCCATTCTTGTCCAGTTTTCAGGCCCTCTCATTCTGCTCCAGTCCTTTTTGTTAGCAGGTAACCTATCTCTTCCTTGACTTGCGTCGCTTCCACTGGGGTATCCACTCGGTCATGATGTCTAGTGTCCTGTTATCTGGCATTCATTCAACATAGCCAGCCCGTCGATGTGTTTGGGACCTACAGAATCTTACACTTGTTTCTAGCTCAATAAAAAAATTTAATTCTTGATTTTTTTATATTCTATATGTTCTATTTTTTTTCTAGTGTAAATAATTTGTTTTCTTCGATTCAGGTTAGACACCACGTTTCACAACCATATGTGACCACTGGTACTTTTATGGTTTTACAATATATATTAGCAGTTTGCTTCGTTGACTCTTCCCACTTGTATATTGCACTTTTATTCATGATGAATTTTTTTTTCAGTGCCGATAAATCGGCGTTTACTTTTATATCAACATTATTTTTATAGCTTGTATCAATATATAAATCCTCAGTACAGATATTATAATTAATTTCATTTACATGCAAGCCTGTCGGCCTCGTCCTACCTCGCTAGGTACACATATATAAAGTACCTGTTCTGTGGTAGGTAGCCATAAGGTTCCATAAACTAGAATATAAGTTGGAAGTAAGGTAAAAAATTAAATGGTAATAAACAGAAAAATCAAAAGGAGACAAGACAAGGAGTAAATTTTTTGATACAGACTTAGGATATATAAGAAGAAAAAGAAAATGGATCAAACAAAACATGATAAGTACGAGGTAGGATGTAACGACAAAAATAATTACATAAAATGAGTAGCTTTGATCATTTAAGGAACTCTTCCAGCTGACTTCTTCCAATTTTGAAAAGCCATTCCTTTATAACACAGAATTGAGGGTACGATACCGTTGCCATCTCTTGAACGAAACTTATATAAAGTTAAATTTTAAGATTATAATGCGGAGCGGGTGCTCCGTGCTGCTCGGGAAGTGCGAACTTGTCGGACGGCGGGCAAAGAGGCAGTGCCGTGTGACGCGCGAGACATACGCTCCATGTTCAGCTGGAAAGAGACTTCGCGAACGCAATGATCGTGGAAGAAAAATAAGATGTTTTAATTGCCGATTTCTCATTTTGTTCTTTGTCTCAGACAATGCTAATTATTGTCTTATTTGAATAAAAAAACGAAATAACACAATGACATCATTAACATTGAAACCATTTCGAAGCTGTATTTCTGCGTCTAGAATGTACACAATTAAACTAAAAGTAATGCCCCGTGTCCACGGATGAGACTTCTCTCAAAGATTCGACTCGAGTACTCCTAAAGGACAGTGCAGAGTTCAGCGTGAAGCCCGTCTATGAATCATCATCGTACTTGTTTCGTACTTCCACCGACTCTCGGAGATCAAAGTTGTGTTGTCATGACAACGTGTACACGAGCCATACCATTGTACAGATTCGACAAACACCAATTCTCCTTCGGACCTAGACTTACCCAGGTAGATAAAGCAACTGACTTCTTCGTATTTATCAATAAGAGATAATTAGGAATCTACACATGTATAATATAATTATATTTATCAAAAGTATTAGCTAATTTCGTTCTAATAATTGGATTTATCATAAATCGCCTAAATTGGAATTGAAACCGTAAAAATATTTTAAATCCCGTCAAATATCGGCAATTCTTCCGATTACAATTTTTGTGAATTTGACATCACGTTGTTCTAATCTAAAGTACTGGGTGGTTGATTTAAAAATAATTCTAGTAATTGAAGGCACCCCTTAATATGCCATAAATAAACTATTCTATCCTAGCAACACATTTGATTTTGTTAACTTGCTTAACCTTTTAACTGCCAACTATATTTGAAATGGAAGATACCACATAGGGTAAGGCTAGGCTTTAAGGGTCTTGACTTATCTATCAACAGCTGTGACCACAAATGGCAAAATGATTTAAAAATATGACTTCAATCACTGCAAGTTGGTAATAAAAGTGAAATTTCTGTAAATTCTAAACATTGAGAGTGATCAGATGATAAGAAGTATTATATATTACTTATTATATTACAAAATATGTTAAATTCTAATTTATTTTTAACTATGGAAATGCTCAAATCCAAAAAATGTATGCTGGAATATTTTCCTATTACTATGGTAAATTTAAATTGTATTTTTAGGTATATTTTTAATAACTAACACATTATACATATTTTATTTAATAATTATTGGAAAACTTATTGATAATTGAATCAATTGGAAAGATTTCCATCTATCGAAAAATATTTAGTTCCCGTCGAGATTCGAACCCGCAACATTATCTTTATGTCTTACTTAAATATTAATTAATCGTAAAATTAAACAGTTAACGTCGTATAAAGATAACGCATTTCCAAAAATATAATTATTTTTAAATATAAATTAAATACATTAATTAGAAAGGTATACATATAAAATTAATTTTATCGAAAAATATTGTCGTTGCGCCACCGGGATTCGAACCTGGATCTCTTTCCTAACCGAGGAAGGTGCATTATCCAACTACGCTACAGCGACAATATTTTTGGCGACAGATTTTCGAATCTACATGTTACCTTTTTGATATTAATTCATTTAATCATTCCATTATTTGAAAGGGCCATCTAAACATTTTTACAGAATCTCAAATACCTTTGAGTAATCTGATAGCAGACGGCAGAATTATCAATATCAACTTTATTTTATTAATTTTTATTTTTTTTACCTAGATGCGAAAATCGGTTAATATGATATTATTGATATTGAAGACAGTTCGGAATTAGAACAATGCATGTAGGTACTGTTCTATCGTATGATGTCTCGACAAGACCGTGAAGCAAAGTGACTAATTTGTTGACCTCCTAACCTTTTGAGAATGCGAGATGATGTATCCACTCCTTATTATAGGCAACCGGGACACCTCATTGGTCACCGCTCCGTGATATCATTCCCAGCGGCGATTTCTCCGCCTTAACACATTAAGGACCTGGTTGCCTAGAAGACGAGAAGCGTCACTCCACAGCCTGCTTGCGCGAAGAGAACGTCCCAGCGGAATGGAAGAATGCATCAATCACGATTCTTCATATAAATGGAGACAGACAGATTATTCAGTCTATTACCAACCTTGTACAGGATATTTACGAAAATTCTCTTAAACTGAATGAAAATGGAAGTAAACCAAAATCATCTAAGAGAACAAATTCATTAATATAATATCTGTTTATGTAAATTCCTTCAATAGCTGGTTCCCAAGTTTCCGATTAACAATAAGCGCATATGTGATATATGAACTGCACTAACCGCTTTCATTTTGCTGTCTTTCTGGTCCGATGATGTTATTCTCGTAGCTCGGTTGTCTTCTTTAGATTTCGACCGACCGAAGCGCGCACTGGTGGTTTATTTGAACCGCTGGACTGGTCGTAGCACGGGATGCAATAAGAATGACACCTGTCGGTTACCGTCTTCTTAGCTTCCGAAAAAGGGCGGTAATACTCACACACATACATGTACATTATTATAAACCAGGAGACCCAGTGGTGGCAATCGAAGTAACAATGCGAGTAAACAATATCCCTATCTTCTTCTGTGTAATATTGGTGATTGTAACTATGATTGTGTTCGATTGATAGATGATTAGGAAATAAGATTCAACTGTTGGAGCTTTAGTTTTTAGTGTACCAGTGGATTACTCGAAGAATTATAGAGGATATGATAAATCCAGTCGTAAGTCGGAATTACAGCTAGGTGGGGAAGGAAATCGGGAGATGAGTATAGGAAAAGAAAGGTTAATGGGGAAAAGATACGACTAATCAAAGAATCAGTGATCTCGGGGAACTGGGATTTGGAAGGAATGTTCGTCTCACATCGAGAATAACGTCTCCGAACTCCCTGAAGCCGATCTTCACTTAATAACATTTATTTTCAAATGACCAAATCAATCACACAAACTCGACTGCGTAACTCCGTTGGCCTGTACCGGATATGGCGTGACTCATGACATCATTGTCCCATCATGGGAGTGTCTTTGCTGGTAAGCCTCTTTGATGGCTGTCTTTTACCCACCGGTTTTATATTTCTCATTTTGCACTGGTATCTTGTTAGATAGAGAGAGAAGCAAACTGTGAGTACTGCGAGCTTAAGTGCCACGGCAAGGTATGCCAGCAGATGGTGCTTCTCTCTCTCTCTCTCTCTCCCAATAACTCCATATTTTTATACACATATTTGTATAAATTGTTTTTCTTTTATGCATTATAAATATGTTTTATTTGAGTAGATTGTATATTGTAAATTATGATTCAGATAGTATTTAAAGCGTGTTGGAAGGTTTTTAAATTCACCGAGTGCGTTTTATGATTAAATATATTTTTTTTATTGTCTTTTCATGGTCTGTTAAATTAAACTTTCGCGTTAGTTAGCATTGTTGAGTGGAACCGACGAGGGAGTCTAAGCTTCTGGAACGGTTCTGGGAAAGGGTGGGTGCACCTGAGATGACTGGTCCACAACGCGAACGATATCGTCGTTATCCAGGCCAAATTTCAATGATCATACGATAGGGTCAAAAGCCAAACTCAAACTGGGAACGAGCAATAGATATCTATATAGAGCAAGGGAAGCAGGAATATGGACGCGGACATGTGATTACAATATAAAGCACTTTAAAGCTCGCCAGTAGTTTGTTTATACGAAACAATTACTAATAAGTGTCGGTTTCCTTTGAAATAAACGAATTAGATAGACATATGATCTTTTGTATATTTTAATGTGAGATTTTACAAAATAATTCCATTTCTTTTGGCAGAATAATTATTTAATGTTTTACATTTTTTACAAAAATCGTTCTATATACGTCGTTCGCATCCGTCCTAAGGCGGGTTTTAAACACTAATTTGTTCATATTTTAGCGTCATAATTTACATGTGTACCTAATCAAAATCTTCTAATTTTTGTTTCATAATTATCGTCAGCGGACAAAACTCATTTCTCTCCTGCCCTAATGTACAAATTTTGGCTCAGTCACCTTCATATACCATATCATGCATGGTTGATTATATTTATATATTCTATACATATATACTCGTACATAAGTATATATGATCTAATATAAACAAGATCAAAATGATCCTTTATCACTATAACCTATCTTGCACATATTTGATTTTTTCATTTGAAAATCTTCATCGCAATGTATATTCACCGATTTCTGAGATTTAGCCATCTTCCTGAATAGCAGTCTCAGTCTATCTCTCATGCTCATGTTGATTTGCATCAATTCTTCATATGTAAGCATATGCATATAAGCATTGCACTTATCCGCGTATATCTATTTTTTCTGAATTTTATTTTGCATTACTGATAATTATTTTTCACATTTGTTCAGAATGAACATAATAGACTCTCCAATGTGTGAGTGTGGTGCCGAGGAGGAAACCCTTGACCATGTCTTTTTTGCCTGTCCATTGCGGATCACAGGTTTTTTTATAATGATCTTGTCAATGGTGATTTTCAACTTCCGGTTAACTTGTGTCATCTTCTTTCCCTCAACTCGCCTCATTTAAGCTATATAATAGCAAATTTCCTGAATGTCAATGGTATTGACTTGTGATGCAATGTTCCCTGTTCTATAGTATTGTTGTACTGCTTTCTATAAAATAATGTTTAGACTTGTTTAATGGCACAAGTCATTCTTGAAGGGTGGATTGCCTATTTGAAAGAAGAAGAAGATAATTATTTCAGTCACTTCCTTCAGACTTTCACCATTTATGATAATTGCTGGTGCAATTGGTATTCTTTTATTTCCAATGTTTGTGAAGTTTTAGTTTTAGTTTATTTTTCTTCGGCCATTGCTATATTGTTTAAGTCTCAATGTTCTAAAAATGTGAAAAAAAAAAACATATTTTTTCTGTTCCATCAATTCCGGAAACACCGGCCGCGATCGTGAAGCGGCCACTGCAGCCTATTAATAAAGTGCACAACACAGAAGAAAATCGCTACTGTCGCCAAAGTGTTTAATATCGACTTTATTTTTAGTTTTTTTATTTCCGATCCGGCGCCGCCCGCTCGGAGCAGTTTACGCGGCAAAACAAATCCCATCCGCGCGCCGCAAAAAATCAGCTCGGTTAATAAAATTTATAAAAATGTCGCTTATAACCTTCGAGATTGCGCTTAAAAAATAGGTTTTTCTACGCGGTGCCCGTATTTACCTTCCCGCGAAGCGACATGTGACAGCGGAACGGGCGTAGCGTCCTACCAGTTGCTCCCGGGTTCACGCTGCGTGAGCACGCCGTCTCGCTATTGGCTACAGCGGTGCTGGCGCGCATTTCCCGTTAGTGTTCTTTTTTCAAAAGATTCCTTTTTCGAATGTCCTAATTTTATTGTTTTTTAATATTTCTGATTTGGAACGCGGTCGCCATTCACGTCTTTTGTTTCATTTCAATGCGTTTTATTTAAAAACTCATTTTAGATTCAGTTGTTTTAAAAAAAAGTTACATGTGTTTTGTTTTACGATTGAATTAAACAATTGAGTCAATTTTTACGATATATATTTTTTTCTTTTACGATTTAGTATTTCATATTTATTTTCTTTCGTTTAAGTGTTTCGTATATTTATTTATTTCTTTGTTGACAATATTTTTTTATGCGAATGGTTTTTTGATCGATTTTGTGTTGCAGGATTATTATTTTAAGTTACGAAAAGTGGTTTATCGATCTCTGTGTGCTTAGTGAGCGTGTCTTGGCTTATTTGAATTGCTAATGTGGTGATATAAACAAAACGGTTTCACGACAGTTGGCGCTATTTCAAACGTATTAAATAATATTGTAAGTATATTAATATTTTATATAAATAATATTTTTTTTAAATTTATCTTCTGTTTATTTTTATGTGCCGTATTTATTGGTCCTCTCTCGTATGTGCAGACTGTATTTTTAATTTTAAGGTTCTTTTTTTTTTTTTAATGATGTCATCATAGCGATATATATTGTACAACGATCGGTTTTAGGCACCTCACAAAAAAAAAAAAACTATTAACCGCTTTTTAACGTGTTTGAATTTAAAATAAATATCACATCTGTTCGCAACTCTTTTGTAACAATGACATCACTCGGTAGGTGGAATTCCGGAGAATTTACCAATGTCATTTATTTTATTTTATTATACGAGCTCATTCACGTATTCAATAATAATTTATGTATTCATTACACAGCTTTATAAGTTCTTTACAGGTAGATACATATTACATGTTGACCTCTTTTTTTTTCCGCCGATGCTTTCAGCGGCCACGGCCAGTGCTTTCGTAATGTCTATTTTTCAATGTGAAAAAAATAAATTATTATCAAATAAGGGGATGTAATCTACTGCAGTGCAATCTTACTCAACACGCGTCGATCACGTTTTATGGCCAAAGGCCGACTGCTGTGGTTGATTATGTGGTATTTAAATAGCATTATTATAAAATGTGACGCAAATGTGCAGGAGAGAACTTACTAGGACCTTCCTGTCTAAAGAAAAGCGGTGGTAATTATTTGACTTGTCAATTTAATATTTTCAAAATTTATTAAATATGTGAAAAATTACGGTTGAGTATGGACTAGGTGGATGGCACCAATATTGCACAACAATGCTTGTTTTTTGGGGTGCGGTATATTAAAATAAGGTAGCAAAAATATTAAAATACCTACCATTATTTCAGATTATTTGATCGTGATAATTCATATAAAAGTAATTTTGCCAACTATTAAACTAGTTGGAAAGACATTCGATCTCAGATCCACAGTAAAAATCATCTTTCTTACCGAAACGCAAATTTTCCTGAACAGGGGGTGTCTCTAATCACACTGCAATAATTTGAAGACAACTCGTGTACGATTCAACCCCAACTGCAAACAATGACAACTGCATACAGTCAGCTGCTGCCGTGGCATTGTATTAATTATTAAGTAACTGATCTACCTAATATTTTGTGTACAGTTGTCATGTGTGCAGTTATCTGGTCACTTACATGTATACAGGGTGTAACATACCTAGTGTACAATATTTTAAGAATTGAATACCTGACTAAATTATGAATGAAAAATTTTCAAGGTGTACGTACAAACTCTGTACCGTTATTCTTATTATTGCGTAAGATTTTTACAAAATCATGTTAAACTTTAAGTCTGCGTACTCCGAAATAAATATTTTCGTTATTTGTACATTATTATTTTATACATTTGATTCAGGCCCTTAATCATCTAACAAAAAATAGTCTGGTCGCTAAAAGTTCGATGTGTTTTTATTTTTGAATTTAATGTATAATTTGAAATAAATTAAATATTCAAATTAATAGAAATAATCATGTAACTTACAGCTTGAACATTTTCGAATCATGTTTTTAATATACTCGTATTGTGTAACGTTAGCGCCAACACCACACATCATCTAAGAATTGTGTACTTTACAGGAGAGAGACAGAACTAGTTTTAATGATTTTTTTATAATTTCTCAAGTATTACTTACCATTCTAGAGTTGTAAAGAGGAGCGGATTCTTTCTAAACTGAAACTGAACTAAACTTAGGTACGGTCCATTTGACTTGTGCGTAGTTGACAGGGGGGTTACAGATGATATGTGGTGATTACATTTGTATAATTTGCACGCCCCTAGCGGACGCTATCGTGAAACTAGTGATATAGAACGATTCCCCTGCGAAAATTCAAATCCAATGATATATAATAAATATCTTAATTTGACAAAAAAATTAAGATATACAGTATTGTTGCTTAGATGACGCTATTTATGAATATCCAGTGTATATATCGCTATTTAGTGAATGCTCACCTCAAGAGTTATTAGTGTACTATTGGTAATCACGTTGCCTGTCATCTGTCACACGTAATTTCAACAAAAATCCTATTAAAATTAGAAGCCTTCACATGTTAGATAGGTACCTATTCAATCAATACGAGAATTTCTGTTGTGTTATAGAGTTCAACGACGTTCAGATAGACGCCTGCGAGTAGGCACTACAGACACGTCTTCTGGAAACTTCTTACGACTGTAGGACGTTATAATAATGCGTTTATAAACAAAGGAAAATATAAATAAATAAAAAGTTCACACATATGTATAAATATAAACAAAATATAAATACTACATTTATAAATATTTCAGTCACGGCCATTATTGTAGCTATTGCTATTCTGTAGTTGCCATTCTCTGGTCAGGGAGCTAGCTTTCCACGAGAGCGCCGCTTGCACTAGAGAGTTGGTGCTGAGCTCCAGCCGCAGCTTTATGCCCGCAAATCGATATCTCACAAGCGGAACGAATCCATGTATACGACCATTGGCAAACATTGTAGATGCGCTACAACATGAGTTGTTGTACTGAATTCAGAAACATTCAGCTTGTATTTCGACCAGAACTCGCAGGTATACATGCTGGTGAAGAACGATTTAAACAGGATCCTCTTCACCTCCTCACTACATCGGTAGAAACACCGTGACAGCATGGTTGCACGAACGCTCAACTGTCTCCTCTGTCGTTCTATGTCATCATCGTCTTGGTATTTGACCTTATTTTGAACGCTCAATTTCGTCCCGTCCAGCCACACGGCAGGGATATTACCTGTCCCTTTTCCGTATTTGAAAATGTGCGTACATAAATACTACAGAAACAAAAGTAATGTAATAAATTCACTTCTAGTACTTGTCCGGTTAGGGATCATTATTTTGTTTACAGCAGCTCCAAATGGTTAGACTGTAAACTTAAAACATCTTCATCAGTGGTGTAGTCAACTCAGCTCAGCCCAGTAGCGTTATACTGGTATGGTAATGTTTTCTTTATAACAGCATTGGTCCTTGAAACAGCACAAAAGAGGCACATTGCTCATAGTATGATCAAAATTTTACAATTATCGTGTTTTTATCGTTAAAATGTAAGCAGTAGATATAGGTACAATTAATTATTTCTAAACACAACTAATTATTAGGAGAACACATTCTTCTTGTGAAGTTGTAATTATTCAGAACAGACGGTCTGTGATATTTTAAATATTAATTAGAAAGATATACATATAAAATCAATTTTATCGAAAAATATTGTTGTTGCGCCACCGGGATTCGAACCTGGATCTCTTTCCCAACCGGGGGAGGTGCTTTATCCAACTAAGCTACAATGATGGAACGATTAAATGTATTGATTTCAAAAAGGTAACATATAGGTTCGAAAATTGTCGCTAAAAATATTGTCGCTGTAGCATAGTTGAATAATGCACCTTCCCCGGTTAGAAAAGAGATCCAGGTTCGAATCCCGGTAGCGCAACAACAATATTTTTCGATAGAATTGATTTTATATGTATATCTTTCTAATTAATATATTTACTTCATATTTACAACTAATTAGATGTTACGTGTGTTATTTATGTATTTTAAAATTGTTTCTGCAGAAAAACACGATAGAACTATTGAAATCATTTAAATTGAATCATCATTACAAGCGGAAAAGCGGTAAGGCCTTCCATACAATCTATATTTCCCTATAATCCCTTATTATATTGCTTTAACAATGCACCACGTATTGTACTTTGTCTTTATTTCCAGTAAGAAAAAACAAAGTATTAGTAACATGTACATACATACACCTAGAGCTATCTTAAATTTATATGATTATCATCATAGTGTTACTAAAATCAGAAACACGAAGGACATAATGATTTTAAATAATTCAATTAAATAATATAAACAGGTAAAAAAAAAAACTTAAAATCTCAAGTGAATACGATATTTTGTGTAAAACCATTTCGAACTGCAATACAACTGTTCAAGTAACACAAACATTTTAGAATCCAAACAAAACTACATCATTGGGAGAATCACAAACTCGCCCTGATTTGTCAGAAACACAATCATTCACAGAGACTCAAACATACCCTCACTCAAACGACACATATACGATGTATCTTCTAAATTTTATTTTTAATTAATTTCCTTCCATAAACTCCCTCGGCCTATATGATCCCTCATCTGATCCCCATCATATTTGTACAATTTCACTTCTTTATCCTGTTCTTGACCCTACTGAACAAACTTTATAAAAATATTATATAAAAAACTTAATTAAAAATATTAAAAATTCAACAAAATATAAAATTAAAAATAGTGTTATAAAAAAATCTTTACGCATTTTTGTTACTGTTTTATACATTTATATACAAAGTTAAAATTAAAAAAAAAAACAATTTCCCATGTTCCCCGTCCAATAGGGTGCCCCAAAAAAGTGTCACGCCATTGTAATTATATTCAAGAATTATTCACTGCAATTTTAACAAATGAATATTAAATAAACATATTATGTTTTACTAATCTGTGCTGCCGTCTAACGGATTTTTTAAAAAGAAAACGATACAAACAATAACAGATACAACATGCAATAGCGACCAAGTTCAATATTATAATAGATTACATACGATTCCTGGAAACTGTACACAAGTCAGCTTATTACTGACTTAACTTAACATAATGTATACTTTTAAAATTAGCAATATTATCTTTGTGGATAAGATTCATATTTTTATTTATTATCTTTGTTTTATTTCGGATAGAAATTTTAATATAAGAGTAAGGGAGCATTTGAGATGTTTGAACAATAGTGGGTTTTCAGAATTTTCTAATCATTTGATAAAAAATTGGGATTGTCAATTTTGCATATAAACGGTGTTGGTCACAAATTAAATAATTTCGAATCGTTGGAGATAAATAAAGCGTGTAAAACTAATCAAAAAATTATAAACAACCAACTAAATTTAACTACGAGTCCCATTCTAAAAATTTTTCCTAAAAATTATTCGAGTAAATTTGTATTAAGTAATGATTTGAGTTAGGTACTAAAAAAAAATATATAGATTCTGTCAAAGAAACAATGTATGTTTTAGTTAGTTATGACATCCTGAAGAAGAAAATGGTATTTTTCGAAACCGGTAGATGTATTTAAACTCAATTTAGTGGTTAATAAAATAAAAGTATAACATAATGTACGTTATAGTCATACCTGTTGATAAGCTGTATATCAAAAATCAATATAAATAATAGCAGTTTAAAATTTACTGTGAGACAGACGTTAAGAACGCTCGGACCGACATAACAATCGAACCCGATGTCGGGTGGACCTTCCCAACTCAGGCCTGTCCCCGTGAGAGCAACAATGGTGATTTTTTAATACATTTTTTAGTTTACCCCGCGAGGCAGGTCGCCTCAAATCTTGTTAAGCACGGCCGACCGCGGCCATTAAACACGACGCTGGACCCGACGAGGTGTCCGACGTGAAACGTGACGTGAACGGCGAGTATCATTCGTCGCCTCGCTGCCTCGAGACGCTGGAGCAGTTGCTGCGGAAATTTTTACTCGGCGTTAAACCTTTTACCTGTCTGCCGTTGCGCTTTCTGCGGTCGCGGTTAAGGAATTAGTGTTTGGATCAGACATTCGATATCATCCCTCGTGTGTTTTCATATTCCGAACAGCGTTAAATCAATTAATGCGATACGGCTGATGGTAATGAACAAGTTGACGAGTTTGTGTAAAATAATATTACAGCCATCTAACGATACGAGGAAATATACATTTATAACGTTTTAATACAAAATCTTGAAACAGCAATAGTGAAAAAAATTGTAAGCCAAGAAGCATTTAAATTGAGGCGTAATTAAAATTATAATAACGAAGCTCTAAATAGGGTGGCTTTTTAACAATTCCCAAAATCGCCAATTCAAAAATATGGATCGAGGACATTAGAATTTGTTGTTCCTACACTGATATAATAGATAAACTAGCGGGGTTTTTACTAAATATTATGCCTTCTCCCAATTTGATAAAATAGTGATTTATCAATAATAATTTGTCTTGCTTGTAAAGCATAAAATGGATTGTTGAACTGTGACACAGATAAGTTTTTATGTTTGATTATATTAAATATAAAAATTGACATGAATGCAGCTGCAGACAAAACGTCTAGCAAGATGTTTTGTGGGTCTAATTTAATTATAAAAACACACATCAATATCTTTACTATTTTCAAACTAAGCTAAAAGCTTGTGCTATGGAAATATGACTACCTTGATGGGCCTCCTGGAACGAGATTCGAACCCCGAACACTAAATCACTAAGCGAGTATAGTAACCATCATTTGATTAATTAATTTGTTACGGTTTAAGAAAACCACTAGAAAAGAGATTGAATACCATTAAAAATAGTATTTTTATGATATAGATTTGAGTATTTATTGTTCGAGGGTAGAAAAATAGGGGTTGAATAAAATATTGTAACGTGTATTCTAATGCATCCCTCCGGTGTAGAAGGGATCGTTTAGGGTGCAGACCCTTGAACTATGTCTTGATGTATGTAAATATTTTGTATCTTTGATACACAAAAAAAAACAAGATAGGTAAAGTTCTAAAATGTTCTGGGGTTTCCACGGCCAGAGGGGTCGAAGACACACGGCAAAATATCCCAGATAACTCTACTTAGAAGATAAATAGATTTTTTTTACTGGTCGCTATTATGTTTATTTAACACAGTAACCACCGGCATGTCTATTATTGACGTGGGCGAGTCATCTCAAAATTAAATCTGGGCTGCTCGGTTTTGATACTTGATGATGTCTCATCTCTGGTAATAAATAGTGAGTCAAAAATATCTATTTTTCTCTTCATTACACACTAAGGGCCGGTTGTGTGATCGGTAGTAATTTTTTACTAACGCCCGTTGTAAATATCATTTGCGGGTTGTTGATACATCAAATTTACTACGGTCAAAGCATAGATGGAGATGTCTATAGGCGCGACAAATAATCATGAAATATGCTTTATTTTATGCATTATCTGTGGATTTTTTCGCCTAGGCGTTCGATATCTGTCACTTTGGTGGTGAAATTTTTTCTTATTATGTGTAATAATGTATATTTAACAACAAGATTATCATCGGACGAACTCTCATCACCAAAATAGCGGGATATTGAATGATTAATTGTCGTATACTGCAACTTTCAAAATGTCAATGTGTCAGATGACTTTTGAAACAGCTGTGAAAAGTCTGGCATATTTAACAAACGATTCTCGTTTTTACAATCGGATATCGCAGAGTAAAATGAGTTTACTACGCGGCGTACTTTCGAGAAGTAATTACTTTTTTACTAACGATCAAACAACCCGTTTTCGCAAATAATTTTACAGTAGTAACTATTTTTACTATAGTAAAAAGTTACACACAACAACCGGTCCCAAGTACTAAGTTTGTTTTGACTAACTAAATCGTGTATAAATATTGAGAAAGTAACAATAATTCATTTCTCTCACAAATTTAGAAATAGAAGTGTCAGTATTGACGAGCTAACTACGAGTAGCTGAGAATGAGGTTTTTTCATAACTAATTGCTAAACGAAAAGTTGAAATATTGAAATAAACAAAATTATGAATCAAAATCTTCATAGTATCCATTTACATACAATCCATGTCGCTCCCTTATGACTGATGATCGTGATCCCGCGCTCTTGACTATACTCCACTTTTCTCGGTATCCCGCAGATCTGAGGGTTGAAAGGGACCCACCTTCACCCGGATCTGCTACAGGAGTGTATACTCTCGTGTCAGCTTCTCCCGACAAAACACATGAAGTGTAACCATATCTGATTGATATTAATTTAATTGAAAGTAGGTATTTATAAAACTATAAGCAGTAAATATAGTAGAGTAGAAAAAAACATAATTTTTATCGGTTTTTTTTTCATTCATTTTTCATCACTTTGTTTTTTGACATATTATATTAAATAAAACACAATCACTTTGTATGAAACTACGAATTTTATTACACGCCAACCGGTTTCGCTTACATCAAGCTTCACCAGAGCGTATTTAAAACTGTATGTTTAACTGTCTGTCAGTCAAATTTAACTTTAGCTATGAATCAAAAGTTGAGAGCTGTCACATTTTCCATTCGGTAGGTCCGACGGGAGTAGAATCTTCCTCTTCCTCGTGGCCCATCAAAACAAACCTCTCCAAGCTATCTTCCAAATAATTGAAGTAAGACGTATAATTCAATACCAATAATATAATATAATAAAACGTGTCTGTTCATAAATTCTATCAAAATGGGTTATAAAATAATCATCTGTTACTGCATATATTTGAATCGATATCGTGAATGTCGACGACATGTACAATATATTGTATTTTGACACGTATTATATATTGGGTTCGTGTCATAGTTTAGTGTGTCACACGGCCGCTTTGATATAATCTACGATCGTTGTGAATTGTGAATGTGAGTGTGAATGTGAATGAATTGAGTTAATGAACGCTGGCGATGATGAGCATGTGGAGTATTTTAAGCACTTGTACTTGTCTCCTACATTGCACACATAATCATCTCGGGAGACTCCACTGGAATCCGAACATATTTGCTTTATCACAGAATACATTTATTCAGCGGGTTTTCCAGTAAAACACTTTTATACACTGTCACTTTCACCTTTACGGATATCGTGATTGATACCGGGCACATGCTAAGCCATCTTAGCTACTCCCCCGATAGACTGTGGTACGGTATGGTTAGAATTCAATGTATTGATTTATATTTTTGATATACATTATTATTTTAAAATAGTTACCTTTGTTGAAGTTTATAAGAAGTCATAAAGAGATGAAGATGTTTGTACTGTATCCGGCTACTTTCAAATCTTGCTTGAATCCTCGGCTGTGTGGTGGGCATCACTCCCGCCAGCCACGCAGAAAACCTGGGTTCAATTCTCCGCGAGGGGGATTTTACATCGTCTGTGTAAGATGTAACGCGTTTTTTTTTATACACCTTAAAGAAAAGGGTGTTAAAATATTTCTAATTTACATTTTTTTTTTCTTTTTACATAACTAAGGGTAATTCTGAAGTATGCGTCTCTATTACTGAAAATTAAATAATATCTACATTTCAAAAATTCGTGAATTGCTCACGATCGATTGATGTGAAACATTCCGCTGGTGGATATGCACCGCGGATGGCACACGAGACATTATCGTCAGAGTGGTGAGTTCAGTGTTGCTGTTACACTAAATATACCGTAAATAAACCAATAAACGTGTATTGCCATGTAACCATGTACCTACCGCGCAAGATGTGATGTCACTTCCGTTATAAGATTTCGTTTCATTTGTCGTTTTCGACGACTTGCTTGGGGAAATTGTATTGTTGGATATCCGTGTTTATCATTTCATTCTAGTGTGACAATTGAGTACGCTCTGACTTTCCTTCTCACACTTACTGTAGAAAGAGTCGGCGATGTATTTAATAGCGAGATGAAACGGAGTATACAACTATTTGCGGCTCACAAACATGATTTCTTGTACATGTACATTTTTATTGCATTATCAACCCTCTTTTATGGGATCAGGAAGAACGCCCAATGTTTCATCCCCCCAGACAAAATAAAATACATCTCTTCAGCTGGATATATTTTCTGTTAAGAAGTCATAAACTTGTTACGAATGCATATCTCGTAAAATTGACTGTCAAAAACTAGACTCGAAATCAAATAAAGTCTACGACTACTGAGCAGATAATAAAAAATATTTTTCTTTCTGTCAGTATCTAACTATAAAATGGAAATAGCCCAATCGTAATAAACATACTTTTAAGTTATATAAATGTTAGTAGATTTTAATATCGTTAATATGTGACACGGTGATTACTTTGTGGTGCAACACGACTATTTTTAATTTTTTCAATAAACTAAACTTTGCACTACACACACGTTGAGTTTGTTAATTATATTGTAATTAAAAAATAAATCAAATTGGGAATGAAATTTACCTCTATTACAACTACATCTAAATAAATTTAGTCTATGAATCATGTGTACTGATTTAATTAGATAATTAGTGTGAAATTTGCCCTTTTTTAAAATAATTATTTGATATATATAATAGATACAGCGCTACCGTTTTCTTATGTGTTTGTTTCATAATTACATTGTATTTTACTCTTTTTGAAAAACAACTACGCCAAACTGACAGCAGATTTTATTTGTTTTAAAGCGCTTTGCGAATTTATTTATGCTGGATGATCTGAAATATTTTTTCCAGGGAAAATTATTTTCATCAACGTTGAAATAAAATTTCCTAAATCCTCTCATTATTTAGATCAGGTTATAAATTTGATTGGTCGATATCCTATCGCAAGAATAAAATACGCTTTGCTATGGAAGAAGGCGTATTGATTTCGCTATACCTTTAAAGGCGCTTTAAGGCATTCGTAATTTATGTCACGGTGTTCAAATCGTACGCAAATATTATTTCCTAGGTCCGCTGAATATTTTTACACACGGTTGACCCGATTCAGGGTCAACGCGATTACGGTCCGCTTTCTAACCGTGTCCGATCGCGGATAATCGAAATGTACAGTACTGAAACTTTCGGTAGCATTAGTTATGTAGCTAATGTGCATACGTTTCACCACATAAAGGGCCGCCCACACAACACCGAACAAATGCGCATAAACCATAATATAACATTCTCATAAATCGCTATTTCATAATCATTGTCTTGTTCTTCAGTGAACCTGCAGCCTATATCAAGCCTTATTCTCTTAAATCTTTCTTCATCGTGTGCTCTGGTTCTCGACGATTGTTCAAATTCGTAAACTGTAGCAACTTACGCAATTTCTTCCACCTGAGTCGGGTTCATTGAGGATCTGCGCTTCCTGCATCTACAGATGCATAAATTTAAAAAAAAAATTCTCCCAATTTGACGGGAATCGTATCGCACAGAATTAAAAGATCGCAGCAGAGGCGCCATATAATTGATATGATAAGACACGTGTCAATAATTTAAAGGTGTAATCATCAGCGTGGTGCCAAAAAATCCGTGCGATAGATTTTAGGAAAACAAAGACGTCTTAGTAAAACGTCTCAAGCGGCGACCTGTCGCCGTGTAGTTACTTGCATATATGATTATATGTATTGTTGTGAATTTGAATAAAAACAGAGTATTCTGCTGGCGGAAGCCATTCTCGATTTTGCCGCCGTAGTGTGCCGATATTGAACATCTTTCGTGTTTCATTTCTTTCCACCTCATAATCATCGTCATCATCGCCGGTTGAGAGAAGCTGAGATCGGCGAACCACCCTTGTCTACATTCTTGTTTCCTGTACGGAACAGGAATTGTCCAGTCCGGTTGATAGTCTTATATTGCGTTGAAGTAGTTTTCCTGTGATTTTAGTATTGTTAGTAATGCGAAGTATGTTGCATTTCCTGTGGAAATCCTTTTCCTTACTTCTGTACACTCTTCATTATCATTGATCTTTGAAGGCTAATTAATAATAGTTCATATTTTTACGTTTCACTTCATAAAGAGCCGTTACCACAATAAAACATTAATTTAAATAAAATATATAACCACTTCGCTGTCACCGAAACGATATTTCGGTGTGTTGATAGACTTGTGTCGAGACTCGTCTGTTTACCGCCAGATCTTCGAGACGAGAGATCGAGGTTTAACCTGTGTACACGCACCCTTAAACAGTCTCCAAATTGCTTTTAACATCATAGGACACCCAACCGGCAAATAATTGATATGCATAGATAACACACCATCTTAGAGAGTCAAATTCTAATTTCAATGTTTTCTTCGTTCGTATAAATTCACCTGAGATATTGTATATTAATTACTCTTCATTTACAAAATATAACGTGTCATAGTCAACCAGATACTTTTCCAGAGTACCAAGATACAATTAGGGTTAATGGGGTTAATTACTACATCCGGGAACCAATCACTTTTGATGTTTATTTCCTACTGTCCGTCAAAATATTTAGGTAATAAAAATAGCCATTTTACGCAATACGAGATAACACGTTTATTTCAATTCATTTTCATGAGAGTTTCTTTCCACATTCACAAGCTTAAATTCAAAGCGAATTCTCCATAATTTGATACTTAAAATTGTATTTTTACACTGCTGTGAAATTTTTTTAGATTTAACATTTAACAATATTTTTTATTCGGAAGCTAAAAGAGTGCGTAATGCCTTACAGAAGGTTATAACGGCTATTTAGCAGGGTCGTGCACTGCGTACAAGCAAAAAAGGTGTGCATTACTAAAAATTATGGGAAACAAATATAAATTAGATAATCCATATATTATAATTATACTAGTGAAATCATTAGTTGCGTAGTTCTGAATGTTACTGCGCGACAAATCCACTCAGCCAATTTTTATCCTCTACTGGGTTACTTTTCATTTATTGCTACTACAATTGCTAGTCACTGTTTTAATCTATCATTCTATTCAAACCATACAATTGCTATCTACTGAATTGAAAATCCCACTCGGCAGAGACAGAAATGGATCTGCTAATCCATGTTGTACGATGAAAGGTTATGAACATGGCTTAGAGCTGATCGAAGCCTCTACTTTCTCATTCACTGATTCGCAAATTTGACTACCCTGCTAAATAATGTTCTTTGCGTTCGAAGATAATACATTTTTATTATGATTCATTTTGCTTAAAGACGTCTGTTAAACGAAAGTTCATATTCCAATGTACCAACAATGTAGCACATAGCATATTATATAATATCATGGTTACAGCATAACCCAAGTCTACACCTACTGCACGCCACTGGTATTCAGTATCATTTTATACACTAACGAAAAATATATATTTCTACAAAACAAAAGAACGTCATCTGAATTTAAAGTAAAATTGAGATAACGTCGAAAAACATTTGAAGAGACCAAAATAAAATACAGTGATCTGTGTACAATATAGGGGGTGAACCAGAAAAACACATTATTTTTTCGCTCGCTTTTGTCATATTAATAAATTATGTTGTTAGGATTAATTCATTAATTCTATTATTTTGGCGTTTACTTTTTTTTCAAACGTAAAAACAATGATAAGAAAAATAACAGAAAACAATGTCTAGATTGAAACGCAAATCGGTAGATGGCCTACTTGAGTCACGCGAGGCCGGAATCAGAATTCTGGCGCGGAGCTCGATGGAAATCTTATTGTTATTTACATCCGATTCGCAAATATTCACACCTGGTGTTTATTTCTGGGTTATTTTCGGCGGTAAATGACTGGGCGATGACTGACTGCAGGCATACCTTATTTTACGGCTTCTTCTTCTTGTGCCCTATCCGTTAAACGGACATTGGCTCATCAACGCATAGTTTGTTTATATAGATTTCGTATAATAATGGAATTGACGCTACTACGGAATAAATTTTAAATTTCTTACAGATTTTATAATTAAAAATAAAAATCAGTCTACTGCGGTAATTGCGGATCGGTTGCGGAGTTTGGGAGAAGAAGTATACGTCAATATGTGACATATACGAAGCAATTTTAAATGCTACTAATGATAAAGAGGTGATCAATTCTTACGAAGCGTTATTTAAAGAAGCAGAAGAGATATAATATGATCAATTAGATGCGATATCTGCGGTATTTCCAACCTCAGACGGTACGCATCTTGTTTATCTAAATGCCTTCGATAGCTGGTTCCCAAGTTAATTTTGTTGTTTTGGTCTCGGTCTGGGTTGTCTTCTTTAGATTTCGACCGACCGAAGCGCGCACTGGTGATTTATTTGGACGTGATAAGAATGACGTCTGTCGGTTACCGTCTTCTTAGCTTCCGACGAAGGGCGGCAATACTCACATGTACTTACAAAAATATATGAGGGTGTAACGTCTAACTCACTTACTAGCTGACAGACTTTTTTCAAAACGAATGTAGTTTAATGGACACGGCTGCGGCTGAACCAATTCACACCTCATCAGTCCATACTCCACCAGTTAATATTGGTTCTTACGCGGAACAAGGAATATCATCACATTGTTTACTGTGGCCCGGAAAACCTCTATAGTAGACTGACCAAACCATTGCCTCAGGTTCTTCAGCCGCGATGTTCTCCATCTTTTAGTAATATTTCCCTGCATTATGAGGTGCAATGTGTCTCCGGATGTCTCATCACATGTCCGAGATATTAAAGTTTTCTGATTTTTATTGTTTTAAATACTTATTTTTCTTTATTCGCCCGAGCCATAACATCTTCACACTTAACTCTATCCATCAAGCTTATTTTGAGCATTCTTCTGTATCATATGCGTCTATGCTTCTCTTCTATATAATATTATCGAGAATAGCGTCTGACGGCTTTATGGCGCATTGAATTGTTTAATTCGAATTATTTCATTCTAATTATTCAATTCGAATTATTTAACGAAATTGCATCGCTCTTACGGCGCAGTATTGACGCTGCGACGCACATCACGTGACTAGATTAGAGTCCCCAGGCTTATACTTATTCCGAGCTTATTCTTTTTACATACCACGTGTCTTGTATAATATATTCAAACTTTAGTATTTATTTTTTATTATTCCTACATATACATGAATTTAATTTTAAATTTTAATAAGGTCTTTACCGAGGGCTAATAAATGATAGTAGAAACGTGTTTTTAGTTTTTTTTAAATCTGTAACGTTAATCCGCTGTATAAACGATGTACGCCTGCTTTATATGTATAATATTATTTATCGAAAATATCAGCCAGCCTATGAAATCGGGCATCAAATATTTATCCTGACGAGAGATTTGTGTTTTGATTATGTAATAAAAATAGCGGTGTTATGTAAACATCGGTGTAATCTGTTCAGAGATCAAAGCGTCTGTTGTCGCCCTTTCGATTCAAAATGATCTTCGTTAATCTGGTCCATGTTAACGATTACCCGGAAAGTTGACTTTGGGTATACAACATGACGTCGAACTTTTTCGAATATTTTCATGACGTCATCATGTTTTATGAATCATTCAAATCAAAATCCCTTAATTTGAAGCCGATCTAAACAAAATGTCGTTTATTCGGAGCACGCATCATATCTATTAGTGATGAAGAAAAACGCTACTCTTGATTCACTGGTGTGATTCGATAATATCAGTGATTGGAAACTGCGACTGTGATCACAGTTCGTGTATTATGATATCGTGCGGCAAAAAAACATAATTTTTAGTGTATTTACTTATATTATTTAAACTTAATTTACGTAAAAAACATATTTTTTAATATCATCACAAAGAAAATGAAAACGTTTATTTTTCGGGTCAAATTCTCAGCGTTTAGTGTCAAATGCGTAAAAAATTTTGGAAGAATTTACTAAATGGGACTTATCACGAATTATAACGTCATTCCTTCATGAATATTTTCATTTTATTTGCACATGCGCCGAATCATTAATTAATTAATAAAGTTAAATAATGAATCACGAATCACGATATTTCCAGATATTCAATCACTAATAGTGAGTGTGACTTAAAGATATCAGTGATTGACTCACGGTTCGTGATTTTGAGCTCATCACTAATATCTATGATGCTGAATCGTTGTGAAAACAGCTAAATACTAAAGTTCTAGAACAATTCTGCAAAGGTCAGTCGTTTGATGATTCTTGTGAGAGGCTTGCCTAAGTTATATATATTAGGGGAGTAACATAAGGGTGATATTTAAGGTCCGGTGAGAAGTACCGCCGTAAGGAAGACTCTCGGCCCAGTGAAGGCTCCCGACGGGTCGCCCCAGACTAAATTGGGATAAACAGCATCGAAGACTAACAGATTGGGTTTTCATTGGTCATCAAATTCTGTAACTGTGCAAGTACCAGTTGAACGTGGTTGGTGTGTTTAAACTTCAGAATGGGTACCCTATACAAACATCAGTGTTGTGATTCGTTGTTTGTATAATATATTACCACACGCACAAGTACTGAATCTCAAAGGCCTCGCATGTTTATCATTTATGCACAACAGCTGCGAGTACACATGGTGAGATTAATCCACAACTTTTGAGATTCGCCTTTCGACAAAAATCAGACTGTTGTTAATGGAGTCCACAACAAGATGTAGAGATGATTGAGGAGCACTGAAATTAGACATAGAAACAGCCTCTTTTTTCAGAGATAATAAATCCGATGAATTCCATTGGGTATATTTATAAAATATCTCGTCCAGTCGTATAACTAAAAATAATTGGGACCCAATGCAAAATAAGAAAAGATAATAAAATGTGTTTTTGGCATTTATTTGTACTCGCAGCTGAAAAAACCTTGCGGCTGTGGTCTGGACCATAAACCCGATACTTTACCAGGATGCTACTGTATACTACATACATAGATAATGTTTTTACGTAAAGCACATAAATGTTTTTAAGATATATATATAAATAAATTATATAGTCCAATAAGCGTCATAAACCAACATCACATTAGCGCTAGGAAAAGTATTGATACTCGAAAAAGTATCTATACCAGAAGTAATGAAGGGCGCGGACCTTTTGAGCCTTAATGCACTACGTTGGCATAATTACGCCAGTCCGATCCTGTCCAACGATTATTTCCATAGACTATATACAAAGGAGCTGCGAAATTCAATGATGATATCTAACAACATTAATCTCCAACTATATCATAGACAAAAATATCTCTATAACTTTTTTTATAATAACATTTTATAACTTCTGATTATACTTTTTTACATAACTTACTTACCTTCTAAACAATTACAACTTTTAAAAAACTGTACAGGTTACTTTAAACTGTACATTACTTTAGAACAGACCACGTCTAGTGAAGTAATTACCTTTATTTTATTAGAACACATTCTTATTGTGAAGTTGTAATTATTCAGTCTGTGATATTTTAAATACTAATTAAATATATTATTTAGAAAGATATATGCATATAAATAAATAGCGTCTGCTATCGGTTTACTCAAAGGTATTTGAGATTCCATAAATACAAAGTAGATGGCTCTTTCAAATAATGGAACGATAGATGTATTCATTTGAAAAAGTGTAACATATTAGGTCGTCAAAAATAATGTCGCTCTGTAGCATAGTTAGTTAATGCACCTTCTCCGGTTTGAAAAGAGATCCAGGTTCGAATCCCGGTGGCGCAACAACAATATTTTTCGATAAAATTAAATTGATATGTATATATATTTCTAATTAATGCATTTAATTAGTATTTACCTTTATTTTCATTTTATTTATGCTACAAAAAAATATATATAAAAAAACAAGGTTAATAGTTTGGTGGCCGATAGACATTTTTGAAACCCCTTTAGATTCGTGCTCCAACTAGACATCGGATGAATTGTAGTTGTTTACACAAGAGGGTGGGGAAATAAAGGATATAGGAAGGGTGGAAAGTATTCGGAAGAGGGACAGGAAAAAGGAACAGGGGACGGCTGAAAAAGCACCCAAAATCAGAAAATACGACCCACCTGTGAAACGCTCCTTCCGATATCTGGATCTTCTTCAACTGAATCCACAGGTCTTCCGGCTCCGGGACAACGTTCAGCGTGAAGTACACTTGGACATACACTTTCGGTGATCGCGCCAAAGTATCAAACAACACCTTGCACAATAGCAATATGTACAACACTAAATCGGTTCGCACGGTAGTGAGAAACCAATTACACGCAAATAAATAACAGCCCCACACAGCAGGACGATAATTCACAGCAGTCTTACTTACTTACCATCACACCATTTCTCCGCGGGGGTAGGCAGAGAGGATAGAGCGCACACCCTTCTGTCCTGACACAATTCTCGCCTCATCCACATTCATACATCTTCTCATTCAAGCTCCACGATTATTGAGGCTTCTAACAGGATCATCCTCCAGCATCTGGTTTACCTGGTCGTGCCAAGTCTTCCCCAGACGTCCTCTACTTCCGGTGCCATCAACACTTGCGTCATGTATCTTTCTTACCATTCTCTCCTCTTTCATCCGTCCCATATGACCAAACCACCTAAATGATCCTTTCTTAATCTTACTCACTATACTATGATCAGCTTTACATTCTTTCCTTATTTCTTCATTCTTTACTCTGTCATAAATGGATCTGCCACATATGCGCCTAAGTGATCTCATTTCCACTGCATTCAGTCTACTTTCGTTGCTCTTCTGCCAGCTCCAGGCCTCACTTCCATACATCAGTGTCGGTACCAGAACCGCTGGTCTTACCTCAGTTGACAAGTTCCCATTAGCTATAATTCCATTCAAAGCGCCGTTCACTTTATTCCCTGCAGTCACCCTCCTTTCGATATCTTTCTGTGTCTTTCCGTTTCTATCGAACATACTTCCCAAATACAGAAACTCATCTACTTTTCCCAAACATTCATTACCTTACATTTTGTATGTTGTCTTGCTTTCCTCTTTCTCGAATACCATCACTTTCGACTTGTTGACATTCATAATACACAGCAGTCAACTCACTCAAATGGTAAACGCTAATCCGACAGTTCGAAGATTCAACTTCAACTCCAGAACCATAGAGAACACACCATAGAAAAGATCTATGGGAGGAAGGTAATGGATAAGTAATAGACAATAATTATATCTAAGCGTTCACGTGCGCGCGAGACGGCGATCGGCAATCTATACATCACTAAACTAGTACAATATGATTCCCAATTAAATTTCACAATATTTTCGCATCTTAAGTTCGTCAAGCCTGCATCGTGTTCCGATGCAGGCTGCTTGGGACAGGTTTTGAAGGCCGTGCCGCTTGTGTGTGTGTGTGTGTATGTGTGTATGTTCTGTGTTCCGTCTCGACGGGCAAAAGGCGAAGTTCGTTGCAAACATTTATTTTTATGCCAGGTGTTAGGCGCGTCTGTTCTCAGCGAGCTGTTTCAACAATAAATATTCGGCACCGCGAGTAACGTAAAAATAAAAAACTGCGTGCTAATACTACATCGGGACTAGTGATGGTAAACCGTTATTGTGACTGTGATTGTGTCCAATTGCAACGACGGTCTGTAACTGAGATGTAATCGTTGGAGGTTGCTCGAAGAATTACGAATAATCAGTTACCAATCATTGTTACAGTGGACCACAATCACAGTCACAATAACGGTTTAACTATCACTAATCAGAGTGTTATTTTTTCTATGTGTTTCTAAGATTCGTGAAAGGTCTAGATTGTTCTGGAAGGTCTTACGTGGCTTTTAATTTTGTTGTGAAATACTTATGAAAGTATTATGTCAGATGCTGCTTCATGAAGTTAATCGTTTACACTTAATTAATACGTTTCTAGAACGATTTTTTTTTTGTTTACTATTTCCGAAGTAAGTTTGTGAAAATAAAACACTCGGTTTTTTGATCCTACTCGTTTAAGTTACTTGAAACACGTTTCGCTCTGGAAAGGGCATTATCAATCTAACAATTTAACTCGACAACTTGTATTTATAACTATAGTGGAGGACAGCTATACCATTTTATTTGCATGAGATGAAAAGGGACAACATTATTCATTGGAATTCTGAGGATTTCTATAAATTTTTGAATGCTTCTAATTATTCTAAGTAACCATTCTATTTCAACACTAATGATATTTTAATGTCATAGGTAATATGTAAAATGGGACAGCAATATCATTTTACAACACGGCCAGACACACATTTTTAGTATTCTGGAATTTATATAATGTTTGTACAATATATGATATAAGTGTTTTAGTTTCACATATGCAAATCGCTATTATTAAAATATATGCTATAATCAGGCGATCATCGGTTCTGTTTTGCGTAACGACTTTTTCCAATACTTTTGTTCGACACTTCCAAATGTTACATTGCATGTTACGTCTTCTTCACTTTCACCCATCAAACTCCGCCACGTCTTAAGCATTTCTCATCCACGCAAGATCAGCATTTCTCTTCAGATCGTCAGCATTTGTGGCCGATTATCCCATACGATAAAACATAGGAAAAATTATTATAAAAAAGTATAAAAAATGTTATTTTTAAATAATTTTATTTACCTAAAACTGTATTTAGGTATACACAATTATTTAAAAGAGAACTTTAAAAAAGAACGGCAAAATTTGAAATATTGAAGTAAGTACATACCTACGTTCTTAATAACCTTATTGAATTAAGTACACACCTACGTTCTTATAATAATGTTATTATAGTAAGCACATATATAATGTCCTTAATAATCTAATTGAAGTAAGTACACACCTACATTTTTAATAACCTTATTGAGGTAAGTACATACACACCTACATTCATAATAACCTTATAGAAGTAAATACACACCTACATTCTTAATAACCTTATTGAATTAAGTACACACCTACGTTGTTAATAATTTGAACAGTTTCATACGAATAAAAATGTATGGAAGAAAGTAGATACAGAATATTCCATTAGGTGATCGAAAAGTGTGCTTTAAATCAGTGAATAATGTTTATTTTAAATATGAATTAAATATATTAATTATAAAGATATACATATAAAATCAATTTTATCGAAAAATATTGTTGTTGCGCCACCGGGACTCGAACCTGGATCTCTTCCCTAACCGGGGGAGGTGCTTTATCCAACTAAGCTACAGCGACATTATTTTTAGCGACAATTTTTCGACCATATATGTTACCTTTTTGATATCAATACATTTAATCGCTCCATCATTTGACAGAGCCATCTACCTTATTTTTACAGAATCTCAAAATACCTTTGAGTAAATCTGATAGCAGACGCCAGAATTATCAATTCATTTTTATTAAATTTTGGACACATTGATACAACTTTATTATTTATTATTTTTTTAAATATCACAGACCGTCTGTTCTGAATAATTACAACTTCACAATAAGAACGTGTTCTCCTAAAAAAATAATGTTTATGAATCGTCCATTTTCGACTTCATCTGTTTTGTTTAGTGTTAAACATCCCGGTCCTCGTGTTTCGTGACAATGGCTGGCCACCATTGCTCAACGCCTGCCCATTATCTAGTTGTAAATCGTGGATTTCTTTTAAAATTACGGCTGTTGAATAGGCGAGTAAATCAGTGCGATGTGTCGTTGTCAGGTAGAAATGAAAATCGTTGATTATTTCAGTCTGTCGACACGATTGGAGGGTCGTGTGGGGACACGGGGGTGGGGGGTTCATGTCAAACAATATTTCTGCGACCGAACCCACGGCCGGGCCGCTCCCCGCTAAATTATTAATTAAAATGGATGTAATGGGTAAACCGCTGGAAGAATTATGGCTCCCGCAGCCGGGGTGATATTGAACGTACATTTTGGTTAACGAGGGTGTTAACCTATTTTCGGTTCATCTTCACCGGCTCCATTTGTCTCTGTTGTGTGAAGGTGGTCGCGCCATTTGTCACGATTCATATTACACAACCGGCGATATTTTATTTTTATAAATGATACGTCAATCCGTGTAGTATATCACTATCGTTTTACAGGCCCGAATTATGAACTTTCGCCAACATGGGCGAGGGTCAATCAAAGAGACGGCAGAACTTGTAAATTTATACCAGATTATATTATTATTCTGTTACTGATCATACATACCTACCTACCTACTGATAATAAATAATCCTTTAATAATCCGCTAGATTGCAGTACAGATTAACAAATAATGAATATTAATGTTTATTTACAATCTTTCCGCATTGTGCAATAGATGTTACTTATATCTAATATTTGTTAAAACTGCTGTGTATAATTCTTAGATATAATTTTTACATTGCAGTTCATAATGGTTTTACACAAAATATTGTTTTCATTTAAGATTATACGTTAATTTTTTTTACATGTTCATATTATTTCATTTAATTGTTTAAGTTCACTATATCCTTAATGTTTATGCTTTTAATAACATTCTGACGATAATCACATTAATTAAAGATAGCTCTGAGTGCACATATGACTGATATTTAGTTTTTTCTTATTGGAAATAAAGACAAAGTACACTACGTGGTGCATTATTAAAGCAATATAATAAGACATTTCCGCATTGAAATATAGATTTTACTGAAGCTCTGGCCGCAATGGCCGCATCTGACACAATCAGGCCTATTCTCAAAATTGCAATATTGAAATGAAGGTGATTGTTACACCAACCCTCAAAAATAGACAGATAGTTTTGACAGATTATGGTACGTTTATCTCCCTCACTCCCTCTCTCTCATTCAAATATAACACTATTTTTGAGGGTTGGTGTAACAATCACCATCATTTCAATATTGCAATTTTGAGAATAGGCCTGAATGTCAAGGGATGAATGACTACCGCCGAGTCCCGTGAGACCTCTAAAGAAGAGAATAACTAATATTTATTTAATAAGATTACACGATGGTCATAGTTTTCTGTCCCTGACGTCATTGAAACACACCTGCACCGGTGAGTCAAGAGCTACAATTTATCACTCCACTAATTATAACTAACATTCCTCGCCGGATAAATACGTATTCAGTTTTTTTTATTAACACCAGTACATATGAAATATATCATTAATCTTTCGGTGAGTACGACCCTGGCTACCATTCAAACACCTTCATTTACTATAAAAAATATATATATAGATTGTTCTGCCACATGCGAATAATTCGTGCTAATTTTCTCCTTATATCTCAGAGATTTAGTTGAGATTAATCTCAGTACACTAACTCGACTAAGTACTCGGTTTTTTAAATTTGATCTGGAGATCAGCTAAAATCATTTATTAACTAACTATAAACTATCCTTGAAAGTTAAACAAGCAGATGCATTAAATTACAAACATACAGGGTGGCCCAAAAAATGTGAGAACATCTCGTAAAACATGAGTTATTTCAAAACATAATATAATTCTTGATGTATATTTTTTGCACAATATTTAGCTAATCAGAAATCATTAAAACACCCCATATTGCATAATCTACTGGGTTTAAATCTGGGTTCTTCGGTGGCCACATGCCTGTCTCGATGAAATTAACATTCTCACGACGAAGAAAGTTGATTTTATTTCTGGCTGTGTGAGATGGAGCTCTGTCCTCCTGTAATGTAATGTCTAGCTATACTCCAGGCTTTGTTTTGATACTCTTTGATCATTTTCCTAGCACCCCGACGTTTTTCAATTTGCAAATTTTTGATCACAATACGGTCTTCTGCAATGATTTTTGTCATTCTGGGCAACAATATGAAAAAACCAAATATAAACATTAGGAAAATTAATAATCAAAGATGGCGACCGTAAATTGTCGAAATAAAACGTAAGTAAGTAAATTAGTAAGCTATTGTTAAACTAATTTTGATGTAATTATATCACATTTTACGAAATGTTCTCACTTTTTTTGGGGCCACCCTGTATATTCCGTTACTTCTGCGGGGTTGATTCAAATTCATTCAACTGACGAACGGAACATTAATAGTCAACGCGCTGACATGTAATATTTGACGTACAAGTATGAAGTGAGGCTTAATACGGTGAATCGTGGAGTGTGAATGGGGACTACAAAGGCCGAGACTTGTCTCCAATGAACGTCATGGGAGCAAAGACCGTGTTTCAGAGATTGTCTAGAACCAAAAATTTCTTCCGTAGATACGGGTCATTAGAAATATTACATTGTTTTTCACAAAAACTGGCTCTCGTTGTATCCTTCCGTGGTACTTATCATGCATCCCTCACATGTACGAACATTGTGTCATAACACATTTATTAAAAAGTAACATTGACGGGTGTTGGGTTTATGAAAGTGTTAAAATATGTTCCGTGCAGGAAACAAGAATGAATACAAGGGTGTTTCGCCAATCTCAGCTTCTCTCAACCGGCGATGATGATGATGATTATGGGATCGAAAGAAATGAAATACAAAAGATGTTCAATATCGGCACACTACGGCGGCAAAATCGAAAATGGCTTCCGCCACCAGAATACTCTGTTTTTTTTCAAATTCATAACAATACATGTAGTTATATTTGCAAGTACCTACACGGCGACAAGACGCCGTTTGTGACGTTTTACTAAGACATCTTTGTTTTATTAAAATCTATCCCACGGGTTTTTTGGCACCACGCCAATGATTACACCTTTAAATTATTGACACGTGTCTTATCATATCAATTATGTGGCGCCTCCATGGCGAGTAATTCTGTGCGATACAATATATATGAACAAAGTCTGTGTATCCAACTATGCTTCAGCGACAATACTTTTGATGACAAATTTTCGAATCTATATGTTCAAATTAATACATCTGTAGTTCTTAATACACCTTCCCCGGTTTGGAAAGAGATCCAGGTTCGAATCCCGGTAGCGCGAGCGCTGCAACAATATTTTTCGATAAAATTGATTTTACAGGTGTATCTTTCTAATTAATACCAATAACCTTGATACCAGATGTGGTATTATATTTACGTTTCGCGATAGCAGATCTGTTATGGTATTTAAACAATATGAAAATGCTAATTTTATTATTATTGCATTAATGAAATGCGCAGTGTGTGTGCAACAAGCGGTGTAATAATGTTGATTGCTTTAGTATTAAGAGTATTGCAATTCCCTCCACAATTGCTATCATCATTGCTACGCTCGCAATTAAATGTGAACTGTAATGGAAATGAAATATATTAATATCCTGAAGTTATGACGCAAGTGGTCTCATACTGTAAAGGCAGGAGTAACTCCAAGTCGAAACGAAAATCTCCTACTAGATCGATCAATAAAAATGCATTATTTGTGAACGTAAAAATGAACTTGTTTTTGGTTAGAGGAGGATGCTTTTAAAACGTCTAGCAGTGAAATTTGACGAGATAAAGGATTGTTTTCTTCCAGAAAATTTATTTGGCAAACAGCTACTAATCGATCTATATTTAAACCGATTTCTTCAAAAGTCTTTAGATAGACTGAGGCTGGTTTGAAGTAGCTTAACATGAAGTAAGTGAGGTTTAAGACCTTCAGTTAACTTTCCGACTCACGATGATCCGTTTCAGTTCATGTTCAAGAAGAAGATGCGACATATTCAGCATCAACCTAGAAACATCTGTATTAAAGTCGTATTTTGTGAAATTGAATTTGATTATTGAGGATACAACAGTATCATATTCCAGCATCCTGGTCGTACCGGGAGATTCTTGCCTTTTAAATTCGTGACATCCAGTAATCCTTACTAAACAGTTCTAATTTGATAACTGTCTATTTTACCGTCGACTTCTTCTGACTTCCCATCATATACACATATGTATCTACGGTAGTGGTCAAAATAATTTTTCATATGCAGTAAAATCTTCAATAAATAAACTCTCATAAAACAAATGTTATTTTTCAACCGTCGCTCATTTGTACACGCCTCTGACTCAAAAATTAATGTATTTCTTTATTGGGTCAAACATGCAGCAATATGGTCTGCAATGCACATGCAGTATAGTGCAGAAAATAATGTTGATTGTAATGAGCTGCGTTACTTGAAGTAATATCTACTCTGAAATTGATTATATCTTTACTGAGTAAAATGCACCGCACGGCTGTTATAGATGTTAATCTGCATATGTAATTGAATACTACAAAAAAAAAAAAGAAAACGAATTATTCTGCCTCTGATATCAAACAGCAAAATTTCGAAATATTCGAATATATTTGATAAGAAAAAACTCTAATACTTTTATCAATAAGTAAGTAGATACATCAGATTATATACAGGGTGTAACAGACCTAGTCCACAATATTTTATGACCAAATTATGAGTCAAAAATGTTCAAGGAATATGTGCATTATCTCAACCATGTCAGAGATTTAAGCATTTAAAAAAAAAAAACGTAATTAATTGAAATATTTTATTGATTGCAAATTACATATTGAATACAAAAAATAATGGTCATTGAATTTCAAGCAGCTTGACTATATTTTGTTATATGATTTAGTAACTGAAACAAAGATATAGATTAATAATGGATATTACGATGTAGAATTTGCATATATTCCTTGTACATTTTCGACTCATTACTGTTAACATATTGTAGACTAACTAGGTCTGTTACATTTTATATATGAATGTGTAGAAAATTCACATAAACTAATTTAATATTTTATATATATTATATAGTAATTTAATATTTTTTATATATATACTACTTACTTTATTGTTAAAAAAACAAGCATTTTAATTAAATAGTTAAATGTTTCAAAGGTCAAGTCATAAATGTGACTGTTTTAAGAATATGAAATGGCACATCTAATAGCGTCCAAAAATGTTACTTAAAAAAAATCTAAATGAGAAAATTATATTTTTGAGATCCTAATATTAGTAGAAAAAATAATAATCAAATACGATTATAAAATATATTCGATTAGTGACCTGGGTGTGTTCTAGTAACCTTTAACATCATTAACAGTTTTTTGAAAAAAAGATGCAGTAGTTTGCAGGCACACGATCGGTAGGTGTACATTTCCTCTGACATTCCCATAAACTTCCCGACTCGCCCGTACACGGCGAGTACAAAACACATCCAGTATAAATGTACGGTAAGCCGTGACAAAATGTGACCTAAAACCTTTGGCAGAATTTCAGAATCATTATTGCAGCGTCTCTTGTGCACGTAGGGGTGGCTGCACCGCGGCGTTGCAGGTGGAGCGCGGAGCGAAGGTGTCGGTGTCGTTATTGAAATTCGACTTGCGGTCGTGCAGCGTGCTAGTAAAAAAGTGCTCGGTGGAAAAATTGTTTTCCATTTGCGAAAATGACGATTGCTATTGTATGTAATATGTACATTACTAGCAATTACGAAAACGCGAGACCTGCCCGATCGTGAAGGTAAATGCGAGGTAAAAATATTTCACATTTGCATACATATCGGTACTGTGTACTCGCTATCTGAATTCCTGCATTTTAATTCTGTTGACTTCTGTAAAAAAACACGTTATACACATCTTAATAAAATTTAATAATTTATATAGCGCCATTTTCATAAAAAAAAATCACCACAACATGTCTTATCGTTTAAAATTAAATTAAATTGTCATATGTGAATTGACGACATGGCAGCTATTTTGTGGTGAGATGTTTTTTTATTATTTTTAAATAAACCAAACTTGCATTGCACACACTATTGAGTATTATTTTCATCACCCGAAACTGTAATAAAAATAATAATGTTGTGTGTGTAATACAATGTTTGGTTTATTGTCATATGAACTTATGAAGGATGGAAGGTGGTGCCACCTAAGCCTTGTCTCCTATATATTTGTGTGTAGTTAGTTTAATACTTCACATGTCGATGAGAGTTACTGTTTCTCTCGAGACTCGAGTAGTGCTAATAAACTCAAGTAGAGTTATAACATTGTTTCATTTATATCCATCCATTATGATGAAACTCTACGAAGTTAACACCGATTCTATCAATAATATGAACTTGAAAGTGTGTTTTTTAGTATTTTTTAAATAAAGTTTCTGATGAACTGTTTCATTTCATTTTTTACGTAATTCTTAGCGGCCAACTCTCAATACTAAACTCTATTTAAAATCTTAACTTAACACGACTGCCATTTATCTATATATATAAAAATTAATGTTTGTTTGTTTGTCCCGTATGCGTTCCTATACCGTTCATCCGATAGCGATGAAACTTTGGTGAGTTGTTGTGCACACGCCCGCGAAGGTTTCTGAATTAGTACAACCATTTTACAATGAGAAAGTTCACCGAAAAAAGCGATCTCTGCGCGCCACGGCTATCAGCTTCATGGCAAATCATACGTCGTGAAATGTGAAATTCAGACACGTTGATTGGCTATTTTTAGAATTCTTTGTGGCGAATTTTCCAAGAATTATCGCTTTTTATGGCGACTTTTCTCGATTTAACAAACGTGTGCATTTCATATAGTTTAGCGACAGTTCGCGTCATGTTTACTGAGATGTCAAAAACAACAATCCAAAATAAACAATTTGCGTCCAGTTGCGGATTGGTTAAACAAGCTATTTGTGATCTGTGATTGGTTCTTACCGAGATGACAAGGACGGGAGTTGTTTTTGACTTCATAGTTACGTTTGATATGCGCCTTGGTTACGTCAAACAATCGCGGGGTATTGTGAACCATTATCAAGTGAATTTGTAATAGGCGTCATAAAGCATTACTTTCGCTGTCAAATGAATCATGCCACCCTGCAGTTTCCGGTGCGACTCGCATTTGCAATGACCATCAACAAAACACAGGGACAATCGCTACAAGTGTGTGGACTAAATTTGGAAAATCCACGTTTCTCACGCGGACAGCTGTATGTGGCCTGCTCGCGCGTTGGAAAACCTTATGATCTATTCGTATACGCACCAGACGGAAAAACTAAAAATAATGTGTATCCGAAAGCACTTCAATAATGAGAATTAAAATATAAACATTTTCTTTCTTTGAGTGGCATTGCAACGCAAGCCGGGTACTCGCTAGTCATTTAAATACAATTGAATATCAGCCTGAAGCCTATTTTCTACGCGACAGTACCCTGCAATGTCTTTCAAACCTCGGCCAATAAAGAGGTCTGGTTAAACTCGTACATATCAGGAGAACACTTTACTATTATTACGTTTTAAAAACACCAGAATAAAATGAGCACTCAGTTCTATTAAACCAACATTTAGCACAGACTTGTGTTGTTTTCGTATCACATCCGAAACATGATCGTAAATTGTAATTAATTGGCGTTTTTCAACCGCCATTACCGGGCCACTTTCGTGTGGTTTTTCTATACGCTTTTATTATGTTGAATTCTCAGAAATGTGCCCCATGCCGTACACAACATGAGGCTACTCCCACGTCCATGTGCCGTGGTGAATGTTTGTTCATTCTCCTCACGGTAACGAACTGCACGAAACGCTTTGAAGCCAAAAGCGGTGATGTCATCCGTCATTTTTCACTGGCCGCCATGTTGCGCTATGATGTCATATTTAAATCAGAATTAAATTCGAGAGCAGAGATAGTTATTTTTTTAAATTTCGAACACGACACCGGCGCTGTAATGAAACCATTAACAAAATGGCGGACGCAGATGGCCACCATGGATTATTTTTCCACTTTTTCACGGCGTTATTTATCTACTTGGTTATATCCGTGCAGAGTTATACCAGCAATAACAACATTTAATCACACTCATTAATAATATTTATTCGAATCGACAAACAGACAAACGCTAAACATGTGTTTATTCAGTGGGTCCCTCAGTAAAATATGTCATGAAGGATGCGTTTAATATCATTTTTATATACTCTTTTTACTTGTGTTTTATTTGTATCTTTACTAGCATCGGTGCCTTCAATATTTTACGAAATCAACAGATTTTGAAGGCACCCATTTACTTTCACCAAATTGTCATAAAAGTAAACTGAGTTTTTATGTCAAGATTTTAAAGAGTTGATATAATTTTTTATATACTCTTTTATATTCATTCTTATATAACTAACATTTAATTTTATTTAAAAAATTGTTACCACTGTCGAACTTTGTAACAAGTCTGTATTAATAAAGAACCTGTTACACGGCAGACCGGAGAGATTTTTATTTTATTTTATTTATATATTCACCTGAATATTGCTTTCGAACAAAAAACATATTTTATGCAGGGATTGTATGATACACACGCCCGAGACACGTAACGCGTATTTATTTTTATTCTGTTATCTCGACAACAATGGCTTAGACTGGTCCGTTTCCGTAAACATTTATTTTTATAATTACCATTTTTATTATTTTTAATGAATGGATTTGTTTCAATATTCATTTAGTTTAATGCATTGTTTATAAATATACATATATAACCCCGTCCTAGGAGGGACACAAAAAATTATACTTATAAAGGTTTGCGTTTGTTCCCATCCTTCTTGCGCGTGACGTTTTACCATTTATCACCATTTTCCTTACGCAGTCTGCTTAATGTCATTACTTTATCGAGCTCGTCGATTTTGCTATCTTTATCTATCTAAGGGTCGCTTTTTCTGAGCTGGATCATCTTCCGTATTAATAATGAAATATCACAAACTAAACACCACAGACACATTTTAATATACACCGTCAAATGAAACTACAAGAAAATAAAATAATAATGCATACATACAATTAAATCATCTTATTATTTTTACTCCATATTCATTTAAATTACCTTACTTACATTGCAATGTTCCAATTTTTTTCTAATAGCAGATTTCTTTGTACTTCACTATTTTGAAATCATATACTATACTTATTCAAAGGAATTTGACACTTCTTATCCAATATAATGTTTGAATCACATGTCATCAATTGACATGATAGTTAGTTTGTGGTACATCATAATCATTTTTCGTCATTACTATAGTTTCGAGAAAGCTGCAAACAGAAGATGCAAAGTTAGGGAAGAGCAAACTGGGAGCGGAATTCAGCCACATCCGCTGTCTTCCAATACCCAAGATACCCCATAACTTGTGGTTCCAGGATTGGACTCTTCAGTCACCTAATCGAAGGATCCATAATCGTGATGGACAGTCTTCTTTGGACACGAGGTACAGCCGAGGCTTGGTGCCGATCTACTCGGGTAGTGAGGCGTGGCGTGGGAGGGTTTTTTTTCGATCGTTAATGCAAATATGGACATTAGGAATAAAGTATTAGGGAATGAGATGTTTTCAATTAGTTATTTTTAATTAACTTAAATTCGATAATTTTTTCAGCCGGATCCATATTTCTCGAGTTAGACATGTTTAAAACGAAGGGGATGATAGATTACAAATAATATTAAACAGCGCGGTTAAGATAAAGGGTTGGGTTGATGGACGACATGACATAGTGGCATTTATTATTATTATTACGGTGCCTGTAATCTACTCCGCCCACTTGTACAAGGCGTGTGAGTCAATAAAAATACTGATATTTCGCCAATCAGACTGACCTGTGACACCGGCAATCCAGCCGACCATTATCAGAAAAATTGTGTACGTAATTACTAACACCGAGTGCAGTGGCGTAACTACCGCCTGGGCAGCCTGGGCAACCGCTCGGAATCGCCAAACGAGATCGCTTGACAAAACTAAAATGGAAAAATATCCAACATTTATAAATTTAAGCATCCCTGACAAGTTACTAACTATTACATTTTGTTTGAGAAATTAGATTTCGAATAACTAAAATTGCAACTTTTAACAGAGATACTGAACGAATTTAGCCTTTTCGCTAACAATTTAAAACAGATGATGGCACATACGTGAATGTTTTATTTATGTTGAAAAAAATTTAACAGAAAATATTGTCAACAAGTATGGAACGAATTTATGACATTTTCTTTAACAATATGAAGTAAATTATGGCACACACTTGAATGTTTTATTTGTGCTGAAAAAAAGTCAACAGAAAATATTGTCAACGAGTATGGAACGAATTTATGACATTTTCGTTAACAATATGAAGTAAATTATGGCACACACCTGAATGTTTTATTTGTGCTGAAAAAAAGTCAACAGAAAATATTGTCAACGAGTATGGAACGAATTTATGACATTTTCGTTAACAATATGAAGTAAATTATGGCACACACTTGAATGTTTTATTTGTGCTGAAAAAAAGTTAACAGAAAATATTGTCATACATACGAGTATGGAACGAATTTATGACATTTTCGCTAACAATATGAAGTAAATTATGGCACACACTTGAATGTTTTATTTGTGCTGAAAAAAATATTATTCTATAGTTAACAGTATACATGCAATGAGACATAAATACGCTGAGATATTAAAAGTTGAAAGTAAAATCGCTCTATTGAGCTAGAATAGCGATGAAATGAATGAAGCTAATAATAATGAATAACGGAACCATCGTAAAATTGTTTTCTTGGGGCCCGGTATATGTGTTTACCCGGGGGGGGCGGCTATCTGTTGCCACGCCACCGATCAAGTAAATTAGATAAATTGTAGAGGGTCGAGAAATATGGATGGCAACACTTGAATCCCTACTCAAGAATCTACATTATTTCCAAGATACAATCCGTCTGGAGGATACAAACGGAAGACGAGATTGTGGCAGACGGAATAGCTAATTTGAGTCTGCTTACGAATCAACGTTTGTATTAAAGGGTCCGTAATTTGCCCTGTCTGCCCAGCCCTTCTGGGCCCGGTCTGCCCATTAAAACGGGGAGACTTGGCATATTTTAATTAAAAAAGGTAATTACATCGATTGCAATCAAAAATGTCGTTTTTAGTTTCGGCGCTACGGGTGAAATTCTTATCCGTTTATAAATAAATGTAGTCTTCTATTTTACATTTATATTGGACAAAATTACCTATTCGAAACGTTAACTAATACTATCATATCATCGTCATCATTAACGCATATATTCAAAACAAATGAAGTAGGTACATCACTTATATGCAAAAAACAAACAAAAATATAATCGCTACCAGGACTTAATTGTCAATGGAATTATTTTTGCATTTAAGAATCATTGCAATAAAAAGATGGTCGCTTATGAAGGCAAAAAATAGATATTTTCCTACAAAGTTATTACATCAAAACTTTACGACTTAATAGAGTTCGAATACATTCTCATAATACAAATTTATAATATTCATCATCATTATCCACCGGTCCCTGATGTCTCCCGTCCTCTTGAATGTACTCTTTCACTTTTCTCGGCATCCCGCAGATCTGAGGGATGACACTAGCCCGTTGCATTTTCGAACGGATGGGAGGATCTCCTTCTTCCTGTTTATACTTCGACGTGGCCCACCACAACAAGCTGTCCAAAAAGATGATGGATTCATCATAGGCAAATAATTGATAGTCTATCTTTGGTATGTAGTCCCTGTAGAATGGAGGCATTGGTGTGTTTCTTTGTCCATGATCACACTTTTAAGGTGCCTTCCAAGTAATGACAGTAAACCGATATGTAACTCTGATTGTGACGATGATTGGTAACTGAGGTTTTACTGTTGAAAGTTTACCATTCACTGCTCGAAGAACTACGAATAATCAGTTACCGATTATCGTTACAATTTCAACACAATCACAGCTAAAATAACGGTTTAAATAACGATTTAACCATCACTAAGAGTGGCATATATTTTTATCCTGAGACCACTCGAGACACTTTTTATTTCAGTTCAAAGTTACCCCTTTTTGATGTACCTCTCGCTTATGTCTCCATATGTACTTAAATTACCACTTAGCTCCTCCTACGGTAGCATCCTTTGAACACAATTAACCCGCAGTAAAAAATTCACGATGTAGTTATTATCACTTAGTGATAAAAATGACTCACGTGACTTGCTCGCAATTAAAAATAAAAACGATTCACTACCATTAACGAATTAAGGTAAGAAAGGGTCACATAGCGTGCGTAGAAAACATTTAGTACATTTTATCAAAAAAAAAGTTTTTTCGGGTAAAATGTCGGCCAAACACGCAACGGTATACCTGACAGGTCGCCTGCACAGGCGGACCTGACAACAATTGAAAATTCGTATTTTTATTTTGAAATTTTGAAAGACGTTGTGGCTTGACATTTTATAATAAAATAAAATAATGTTTTAGTTTTAAACCACTTTATTACGCATAATAATTACGAATTAAAACATTATTTTATTTAATTCACATTTTCTACCTGTGGGTAAGTGCATCAGGTCTCAGTTATTTCGTGCACCGCGAAGGGAAGTTCTAAAAAAAGGGCAACGTAATTGTGGAAGATTTAATAGAATTATATACAGGGTGGCCCAAAAAATGTGATATAATTACATCAAAATTAGTTTAAACATATCAACAATAGCATAAATAGTTTACTAATTAACTTACATACCTATTTACCTACATTACGTTTTATTTCGACAATTTCCGGTTGCCATCTTTGATTATTAATTATACCATTATTTATATTTGGTTTTTTCAAATTGTTGCCCAAAATGACAAAAATCACCGCAGGAGACCGTATTCTGATCAAAAATTTGCGAATTAAAAAACGTCGAGATGCTAGGAAAATGATCAAAGAGTTTCAAAACAAAGTCTGAAGTATAGCTAGACATTACAGCATAACTGGATATGCAGCCTTATCTCACATAGTCAGAAATATACAATCAACTTTCTTCGTCGTGAGAATGCTAATTTCAACAGCCCAGTAGATTATGCAATATGGGTGTTTTAATAATTTCTGATTTGCTAAATATTGTATATTAAAAAAAAATTACATTAAGAATTATAATTAATTATATTATGTTTTAAAATAACTCGCGTATCACGAGATGTTCTCACTTTTTTCGGGCCAACCTGTAAATCTGAGCCATCTATTCTTAAATAATTACAGTGATACTCTACATTTAATTCCTTTTGTTTTTAACAATCATACTCTACACCACTTTTGTCGCGGTTTTCTTTCTTTCTTTCGTAGGATGATGAGAATCCCTACTAGCACTACCGATAGCTGTACCGATCCCACGGATGAGTGAGAGATTGCCACAGGTCGGCCGCTCCGTGTATGGCCAAAGTTGAGCTTCGGCTAACTTGTCATGTTTACCTGAACAGGTATACCAACCATTGCGTGTACGGCCAGATTAACATTTTAGAGGAAGTTCGCGGGTGGTGGGTGTAAATACTATATATAAGAACACGTTGTATTTAGTATATTTGTATAGATATGTTTAATAATAGAGAGTGCATGCGACAATAGAGCAAGAAATTGAAGTGTAAAAAGATGGCCGCTTGAAAGCTTTTATAAGCCACCGCTGCTGCAGCACGTGATGAACTATACATTTAAATACGATTAAAATTATTAAATTCATTAACATTTAAACATGGGAGACTTTAAAATATTGAGTTAATCCAAATTACATAAGAAATTGTGCCTAAGAGTATTATTGTTTTCGACAGATACAAATTATTTATATAGATGAAAACTTTAATGCAAATTGTATTTTAATGTTTTATTGTGTTATCGCACGTTTTATAGAATAGTTGGATTTAATTAAATAAATTCCCTTTTCATTAAATGTAACCATATTTTATTGTAAAACTAAATTATATTAAATACTCCCTCTACATTACTTACTTTACAAAGAACACGACTGCGCTACCACTTTTCAAAGTCATAGATAAAATTAATGTTTCAGACGGCTCACCTATTTCAATATATATTGTGTCTTATCTATGGTCACTTCGCTGCTACAACATAATAATATTGAAGTTGACAAATTTGACAGCATAAACAGATTCAAACAAAACCGGCGTCGACTAAATGATGTTAGTCGTGCTTGTCGGTTCACTTATTTGGATTATGCATTGGCGCGTTCTTCATTCATTCATTATTCATTGCAGTCGAGTAACTTTAGCTGTACCTTTTCTACACCCGGCCGATTCACCGACCATTGTCTTATATAGGCCTGTTGAATTATGCACGAGGCGCGACACAAATAAGCTCTCGAAACCGTTCGGCCTCCCAAAATGCATTTTTTGTTCGCCTGCGTTTCGGTCAGACCAAATAGCAATGTCAGAAATATTAGCAATTGTAAAATAAGAATGTGATTTTACATCATCGTTATATATACTTATCATCATTTTTGACATAGAATATATATAAGAACATTCTTACGGATATTTATAATAGTATCTTTGTACACTTCAAACGAAGAAAAAATACTTTCACAAATGTTTATGTTTGAAGATATGATTGAATTTATGTTTGAAGAGAACATCGAAACAAAAAAACAAGACACGTGACGCGTTTTTTGGTTGGTTATAATGACCACTCCGATGCGAGATGAATCGTAGCAAACAATGCGTTACAGCTCAGATTACGGCTCAAATCATTTTACAATTTTTTCTTTCGCTACATTTCATTATAATTGATGGCTCAAGCAGTTCAAATATGTAATTTATAAAAATACTTCTCATCTATCACTGCTCACGATGATCCGTGAATCTAGAATAATTCCTGTGCGATTTGTATAAACAAAAGGATTCACATAAACCAATTGACAGGGAATCATATTTATGTTCTACCGAGTTTTTACTTTGACAGCTTTGACAAATTAGAACACCTGTTCATTTCGGCATTACTACTGAATTTTTTTGTCCATACATGCTTCTCAACAACCGCAACTGTGTGTTTGTTCATTTTATAAATCTATTTTTGAAAATAAGTTGTTTTAATTTAACAATGCAAGTACCTACTCTACTACTTTAACGGAACAATGCATTTAAAAATTAAAACTGTTTTGAATTTTGCTTCATTTTCGGTATTAGGCAAATTATTATATATGTGTGGATATATATTATAAAGATGAGAAATGTGTTTGTTTTGAAAAAAAAACCAACGCATATAATTGAATAAGATTACTGTCCATTCTATACAATTTTATTTGATCGGTACAAAAAATTATTCCCCACGGCTTCGTGAAGCACATTAATCGTGAATCATTGAAGTATTTTTCTATTATTGTGTTTTTTATCGTAATGTGAGTGTAAGCGTGTCAGATGCTGTCCACCATGTTGTGGTAATGATCACGAAAACGTCATATGTCAGTCAGTATCAACGTTGAATTATCTGTTTGTTAACTTTTTCTGAATTGGAACTCTAATAATAATAATAATATTGGATAATTTTTACAGCGCCATTTTCGTAAAAAAATTCATCTCGAAGGGGCTTTATACATAAAGTGTTTATAGTCCTACATTATCATTGTATTTTAATAAAATTATTATTTAAACTGATGGAAATGATTTTTTGAAAAGGTGCATTTTTAATAAAGTCTCCGATGCACTGTTTCAAGTGACGGAGGGCAAAGAGTTCCACGCTTTTGGGCCTGCCACGGCAAATGCCCGTTCGAAGTAGAGGCTTACCCGAGAGTTTGACGTCTACTATTCAAATTGTCTGGGATATGAAACTCTTGAAGATACAGAGGCGCTATGTTACGTGTCGCCTTATACATCAACTAGCACAATTTAAATTCAACACTTTCAGGAAACCGGAACCAATGTAGCTCGTGAAAAAGAGATGTTGTGTGAGAGAATTTAGAAACTCCTAAATTAACTCTTGCAGCCTTATTCACGGTACCTATTTAGCCAGCGATCTCATTAACACGATCACTTCTAGCGTTAGCTAATGCTGTGTTAGCTACACGATGTTTGGGTTGCTCACGAAAAAGCTGAACCCGGAATAAGCCAGCTGTTTGGGCTAAAATAAAAGTATTTTAAGCTAATTAAATACCCTCGAATATACATTGCTAATTCAAACTAGTTACGAAATATTTCTGATACTAATCTTCCTACTTGATTATTCTATGGCGACTGCCATATTCTACTACGATATTCGGCTATCGAAATGTATCCATCCCAATTACCTCCGAATATTTCTACTAACCATTCAACAAAGAATTAATACTTTCATGACAGGTTTTGTTTCGCGATGAAATCAATCTTCAAGAGCTCTCGAAAAGTATGAAAGTAACCTGTTTTTGATAATCAACCATCGAGACGAGAATTCTAAAACAACATTTAAATCTCCAGTAGGCACTTGCCTGAATTATTATTATCCTACAGTTGCTTCATTGATTGAACGAGTCCCTCCCACGAGGTAGTAAAATCAATCTAGGTTGGTATTATTCATTTCTACAGCATCTCCAGAATATTCGCCTACGGCTGAAACAAAATCAAGACGAACGGACAATCCCAGATGGCTCCGATCCGCAAGATGTCAGACAGGGTTAGGAGCTTACCGAGCGACCAGTCGTGAGTCGTGACCCTACCGCAAATATATCCATCAGAAATAGATTAGTGGGAAAAAAAAAACTACTGGCAACACAAATTTAAAAGTTGACAGATTAGAATTTTTTAGCTCCGCGCGGGAATACTTCTCTGATGTATGAATGAGAAATTTTATCTGTGTATTGAATTTCATTACTTTTACATTCAATTGTATTTCTAGAGTTTTATTGTATTCGCTAAACAACGAACAAATTTAAGTTAAATAAATCATTATGTAGACGTAGTTAAAAGTGGGCAAATAAAAAAAATGAAATGAAAATGAAACAGTATTTTTATTATTTTACTAAAAATAGATAGGTACTACTTATTTATTGTGTTCTATTTTATTAATCGTAATTGTACTTAATTAATTATGAAATGAAAAAGTACGATGTAATATACTTTATATATAAATATATAAAAAAATTAATGATATTTATGATATGAAATTTTATGTACCTACTTAACAAAATAATAAATCAAGCGATTATCAATCAGGGACGAATGAACTCAAATACCTTATATATTTTTATTATAAAAGAAATAGCATTCAAAGGACAAATCTATTATATATATATACTATTATTATTATTATTATTATTATAAAGTCAAATAAGAAGTCATTGGGATTAATTCAAATAGATAAAATAAAAAAGGTAAACATGTATCCCAAAATTTACAATATTTTTATATCGTTACTATTAATATGTAATCCTCTTCTCTGCACAAGTACATGTTTTTTAGAAAAGTTGTAGAACAAAAGAAAACTTATCATTGTAATTATAACAGATTAATAAATAAAAATGAAAAATTTTAAAAATATATTTATAAATGGGGAAGCATTGTCATCATTGTCGTTTCCTTATCCTAGGAGGGTCGGGGCCCCTAAGGCTTAACAAGGCACTTCCATCTCCCCATGTCTTGCGTTGTCATGATACTGTTATAGTAGATCGAGATAGTAAAAAATACAAATAACTAATATTTTCAAAATTGTAGTTGTAATATTTTCTATTTAACTATCTTAATTTAAACAAGTAAATGTATGCACATTGTTCATAATGTACGTGAGCTTGCCTGCCACCTGCAAAATGTGTAGTATTGCTCCGAAGTTACGCTCGAATGCCGCGGTAACATCCTGCGTTTATATTATAATCATGATTCTTACAGTACCTACCTGCGCTTCCGCAAAAACGTTTTTGGCTCCGCACTTCCAAAAAAAAATTTGCACCGATCGCCTTAAAAAAACGCCAATGGTTTTGAATAGTGATGAGCTCAAAATCACGAACCGTGAGTCAATCACCGATATCTTGAGTCACACTCACTATCAGTGATTGAATATCTGGGAATATCGCGAATCAAATTTTTTTCTTTTATTTTCTGACGCTGCCGTTTAAATCGATTATCGTTTGAATCAGTACCATCTATCGAATTTTCCGTAATTTGATATACGCTATCTATTGAAATCTGTTTATGCTAGGTTGTTGGTAACTTAATTTTGTGTATGTACGTGCAGTAATTTCCATCTAATTATGTAAGCTAGAATATGTTTTTTTACATAAATGATGTTTTAATAATGTAAGAATTATGTTTCATTTATTTATTTCGTGTATTGTGATATCAGAAACTGTGATCATAGTCACAGTTTTCAATCACTGATGTTATCCAATACCAATCACAATCACTCCAGTGAATCAAGAGTAGCATTTTTTCTCGTTACAAGTTTTGAATTAAGAATACAGTGGAATAAATTTTGTTGTAATTATTGGGTTACGCTTGTGCCGGTATTGCCAGGCTACGCCGATATGTGTGTGTGTGTGTGTGTGCAGGCTAGTATTCATAGGCGTGTTTTTTTCCCAGACAGCTTTTATAATTTATTTTATGCGTCAGTCAGTCACTGTAGATAAATCAGGTCGTCTATTTTTAAATACAAAGGGATACGAAATCGCCTTGCGGTGAATTCAGTTTTTTCTTTTAATAAGTTTTTAAAGCATAAATAATATGTATTCGTAGGGTTGCCAAACGTTCTCCTTTCTTAGGGATGGACAATCCTTTTTTCAGTAATGTGTCCTTTTTTGAGAGCAGGAAAGACACGAACTGTCATCTAAAACGTTATACTAATAATAAAAAAGACAACTGAGAATTTAGTTTTGAAAATGTATGGCCGTTTTTGATTTTCAGTACTTTGACCATTCATTGTCCTTTCCAAGCACTTCATTAAATTGGCAACCCTAAGTTTCCATGTATCATGAAAGGTTTGGATGACGTATTAAGCCTATCACGGTGGTCTGCCGTGTGCAATTTTAGCATTGTTCACTATGAGAATTATAATATTTGTTACTGATTGTTCATTTAAAATAATAATAATTTCCCCGGAGGAGAATCAAACCGTGACAGGCGAGACACCGGAATAACCCCTACACTGCCAAATAATCAATAATTAATTCATGAAAATAGCAATAATGTCTTAGACTCTTCAATACTTCTTTTTTAACAAAATAAAATAAAATATTAATATTATACGTAGTAATTCTACTACTTTATTATTTATACATTCTAATAAATAATAAAGTACATCTTAAATATAAAGCAATGCGTTAAATTCTGACAAAAAAAATTACATCATGTATATACTTACGTAACAAATTGCAACCACAGTTTATTAAAGGAGTATCTAAAACGGTAGTGCACTATCTAGCATGTGAGAGGTACCGGAATCGATACTCCAAAATATTATTGATTTCAAAAAAGTTTTGAAGGTGCCTCGTGGCGGTAAAGAAGAAAACAAAACACAACGGTAAAATTTTGGACTGTATTATTTGCTTAAATTTATACTCAAAACTACTGGTAATTCCGTACATTTATGATACATTTAGTTTAGTTTTAATAATAAATAAGTTTGGTCCGTGAGATGGTAGTTAATAGTTTTGATTTATACCAGTCTCGCCAGACGGCCGATAATTTGATAACGGTTTTGCTAAAATAAATTAATGGATCTATTTTCCTAAAGGTCAGCTGACAAAACACAAATATATGGTTTGATGTTATCTACTTGTTCATGAAATAGACATAGATTCACATTTATGTCACTTGGTTTTTCAATCTGATAAAGATTTGTAATAATATAATTATAGTTGTTTCTGTGGCACCGTATTCCGTCCTGGTGAAGAAGTCGCTTCTGAAACTGGTCGGCTCAAAGAATTAAACGTCGGTTAAAAACTATTTATTGTTCTATTTAAAATATCTAACCGCAATGTTATGTACCGCTTCAGATATTAAAAATAATAACTATAATTTTTGAATCGACATTATTAGCCGCACTGTTCAAACCTCAAAATGGAATATTCACCCATGTAACAAGATAACTATAATTAATTTTAATGTGTTAAAATTATTACCTTTGCTACGGCTCGTGAAAAAAATGCCGAATAATATCACTAGGCAGTTAATAGTTTCTCGCAAATAAATAAATAAGCTATTATAACTAGAATTTTATAAAAAGGAACATACTTTTAATGTGAAAAAATCTTAGATCGCCCCCCCCCCCACCCCCCCCTCCCGCTAAATATTTCGTTAATACGAAATTCTACGACACAAAAGCGACTAAAAAATACGTGATGCATATATTATTTAGTATCAACAAACATCAAACTTTTTTGACATAAAAATGCATCCATCCACTATCCGGTAGGTAGGTAAAGAACGTCGTTGTGAATTCAATACCTGCGCGGTATATATCAGCAAGCTTGAAAAAAAAAATAATGCTAGGAAACCGTGTTTTAACAATTATGACAAATTAATTCAATCTCATAAAATTTCATAATATTTTACCTTCCCAGTGAACTGTACACTTGAGACATTCACGTTATGTATATACACGACAATGGGAGTTGTTATAATTTTACTCACTCGTTTTTTCTAATCGTGTAATTATGACAAGACCTCTCTTATACCTCTATAATAAATATTTGTTAAGTTTAACTTAAAATGTAATAAATAATATAGACGCCGTTTTAAATAGAAACAAATCAGTAACTAGAGTTGACGTATTTAATTGCATTTAAAAAAAAAATATGGCGTCACGCGACGCCGCAGAAGGAATAAATCTGGTCAACGCACTGTGAAATAATGAGCCTCAAAATTACATTTTTGACAGAACGCAACCACAAACAATTTTTTAAACCATTTGAAAGATAATCACGTTAAAACGATTATTTTTTTTTATAATTATTCGGTCGCGGAATCTCAGTCTAAACCTGGCCGGAAGTTATTTAAAAAAAAATAATGTCTGAATTTCTCACGGGGAAATATAATATTCAAGTATCGCGTGACAATTTAATGTCACATTCTCTGTCTTAATGTGAGATTTGTTGTACAATTTGTTATATAATATATATAAGCTGGCTCAGATTTCATTACATCGTATATTGGACTCTAGATCCCTTCAATCTTCGATTAGTTGGGTCGGATGGGATGGATAATGAGAGTGGAGAAGAATAAAATGAGTTCAGAATGCTCGATTAAATAGAAATTGAACTATCTACTGAAACAGGGCGAAACTCTTATTCGCAAATTTAACCTATGAGAAAATAAATGTTTATATGTTTTGCCGTATATAATATAAGTATTTTTATTTCGGTAATTACTGCGATCCTGGTAATTTTGTCTTATGTTATTCTAAAAATTAAATAGATATGTTATCATATCCCATAATATTTAGTCTTAATATAAACAAGATCAAAATTATCCTTTTTTACAATAAGTTATCTTGCACATATTTGCTTACTTTCATTTTGAATCCTCTTTTATATCATCTGGAATTTCATTGTAAATCTTCATCGCACTGTACATCGCCGATTTCTGAGATTTAGCCTTCTTCCTGAATGGCAGTCTCAGTCTATTTTTTCCTCTTGTATGATGTTCGTGCTCATGTTGATTTGCATTAATTTTTATATATACATAATATTCAATGGCATTCTTTTATGTCTCGCGTAGGTAAATTTGAAAGGAAACGAATTAATTACATTTCCTTTGAAACAACGAATTAAACGAATCTCGTAATAGTAACATTTTTTAAATAAAAATCAAAACAAGCAGATTTTTACTGCTAAAAATTTGAAAATTGGAAATGATTTAAATTACATCCTATGCACTGGTACAATTAAACAATACATACCTAAATCGCACAGAATACATTACGCAATGTCAATTCCAGCCCTTTCCTAATTAATTAGAAAGATATACATATAAAATCAATTTTATCGAAAAATATTGTTGTTGCGCCACCGGGATTCGAACCTGGATTTCTTTCCTAACCGGGGAAGGTGCATTATCCACCTTAAATATTTTTCGATAAAATTGATTTTATATGTATATCTTTCTAATTAATATATTTAATTCATATTTAAAATATCACATTTCTGAATAATTACAACTTCACAATAAGAATGTGTTCTCCTAAACATACAATTATATATTTATTTAACAATACTAATCTTTCAAAAGGAAAGTATGTATATAAATCTAAATTTATTTAACTATTTTTTAATATCGATCACATAAAAAAAAACTCACTTTGAACATCACAAGAAATACGAAGTTTTATGATACTCTTATGTAATTAATAAATGTATATAAATAAAGGCGATCAGCTTCGACGCTTCTATTTCTGTAAAATACATGTATACATATGTGTGTATAATACATTTTACTTTCTTTTTTATTTAGGAGAACATAGGTCTGTGATATTTTAAATATGAATTAAATATATTAATTATAAAGATATACATATAAATTCAATTTTATCGAAAAATATTGTTGTTGCGCCACCGGGATTCGAACCTGGATCTCTTCCCTAACCGGGGAAGGTGCTTTATCCAACTAAGCTACAGCGACATTATTTTTAGCGACAATTTTCGACCATATATATGTTACCTTTTTGATATTAATACATTCAATCGTTCCATCATTTGACAGAGCCATCTACCTTATTTTTACAGAATCTCAAATACCTTTGAGTAAACTGATTTCGATTTTATATGTATATCTTTATAATTAATATATTTAATTCATATTCATTTTACTTTCATCTTATATCTGAAATCGAGTGAGACTAATCTAGAAGCGGCCGCATCAATAAATATTCTCCCTCGCTATGACTCTTTGTAACGTTTCGATGTTGGAACAATGCGTTCTCTAAAATGAGAACGCTACTCGCAACCACCTTGCGTTGTGGCCGGCAAATGACGGGACCGCGAGGGAATCGTTACAGTGAGTAATTACACCGTTCTTCCGCGCTCCAACAATTCGCGGTGGATGTAAAAACTATCGCATCCTGTCCGACCATGATTGCATTGTCGTATCAAAGTGTAATGAGGGAATTTCCGATTTCAAAATATTATTTGTAATAAGTGTTTTAAACGAACACAGACAAATGTAACTGAGCGAAATGTCAGTCAGCTTTTAATTTTAAAATATATATGTATAACGATATTAATTGGACTAAATTAAAATATAACCTAATATTACTAGTGTTTAAAACACGTCTTAGAATGGGCGCAAAAGACGTATACGTACGACATAATATAAATAAATATCTTATATTTTATAACTGATTATAACTTTTTTTAATTTGAAAAAAAAACACGTTTTATATCATACTACTACCCCTGTACGCATTAAGTTTTTTTTAACATTATTTTTTTTCATCGTTGGTTTCCCAAAGATACTGAATATGTAACTGAAACAACGTTCTTATATATTAATATTAAATGGCGTTTATACTCTTAAATATATAAAAATTAATGATGAGTACCTGCTTACCCATAAAAAAGAAAAAATCATTTCCTTTCCCACACAAGCCACCGACCTGATTCATTTAGCCAGTGACGGAAGGGTTTATTTTTTTCATTTATTAATTCATTTTGGAACGTACTATAACACTAATTTATTATTTATTAAAAACAATAAATAAAATATTTTTTCGTAGTATTCCAAGCTTAATTGACATTATTATACAATAGTTTTAACAAAAAATTATAAATTAATATCTCTTACATGCTATATTTTTCAAATATGAAATCTGAATTATTCGAATTTGAAATTTAAAAAAAAAACAAGTTATCTGAATTGCAATGTCCTATGAAATGAACGCATCCAACTGGCTAACAAACGTATTGGAGTCATAAGAAAGAAAAGGATTAGAATTATTGTTTTCTTTTCATGGGAAATTTTTTTTTTGTTTTTTTCAATAGATTTAGAAGATACATCCAGTACCTAGTTAGTTTGATACAGATCTTAATAATAATGACTTCGTATTTCGTGAGATGATGGTGTTGTTACATGTTATGTACATGGAGTGGATTATGCACAAGTGTTTAATTTAATCATTTAAAAAAAAAAACTTTTTTATTTAGTATTTTTTTCCCTGCAATCTTAGTTGTGGATATTCGTTCATTATCCAACTATAATATGTATGAACAAGATAAAATTGTGTTATTTATATTTGCATACAAAAGGTCATTATAAACAATAGCGATGGGTGCTTACTGTCGACGATAAAGCGTGAAAACAACGACCCCACCAAACGATTGTTGAATCGCAAATTGCACCATAGATAAAAAGCAATGTAATATTACAATGTCTTGAATCGTGGTCTTCCTGTGTAGGGCCTCGGTTATTTATCTTGTAGGTACTTACCTATCTAACCGTGTTCCATTTAAAACAATTTTAATGTTAATGTTAGGCCTTGTAGGTTTGTTACCGACACAATCGGAGGTTTGTTCAATCAATGTATTTTTAGTTGGAGAACCACAAAGACGTATAATAATGCATTTAAAAATGATTAAATACGTAGCATTTTTATATTCATCAAAAGTTGTTTTTTTAGAGACTCGCCCAATAAAATTTGTCAAAAATTCGTTTTATTTTAATCTTTATTTCAAAAAAAGGTTTTGGAGATACATGGTATTGATCCCGGTATCTCTCATATGCTAAACAAGCATTCTACTATCTTAGTTACTCCCTTCCAGTTGACTATCGTGCCAGACGGTCGTATAAGAAAATATTGCACCAGTGAATTGTTAAATGAATTTATTATCAAAACATGTTTTTCTTTTAACGTGGAACATGTTTTATAGCAGGTTTCCATAGAACGTAATAACGTATAACGATAGAAATAGTGCGTGTGAAATTGATGTATTTTGGACATGTCATGAGACACTGAGAGTTATGCGACATTTGACATTGACATTTGAATCTCTACTCCAGGCAGCTGTAAAACTGTACAAATAGCTGGCATGATAGCAAATACTGGTTATCGAGATACCGCTCGAAAGAGAAGAACGTCTCTCCGTAGAAGGGTTGCGCACTTTGTTGGCAAATAATAAAAATAATTATTACACGCTTACGGGCAATAAATTGTCATTTTCCCTTATAAGAAAGCATCAAACATCAAAGGCGGAAACGCACGCCACGCCGCGCTCACGTTCATGGCGATGGGCACGATCACGTACAGGCAAGTGAGCACGCGAGTGCAGTCTAGTCACGTGACTTAAATAGCCGCGCGCAAGAACCGAACTGTCATTTGTTCGAACCGGCGCGGCACTTCCACCTGTCAATTTTGCGCGGCAAAATACAGTGAAAACGTCATCGATGAATGGTAATTATTAAAAAAATACAGTTTTGGCAAACAAAAAACTGGATAAACTAAACGGATAGAGTTGCGAACGAAGATGCTATGGTTTAAATGAATAAAATAAAGTATTTAAAATAATAAAACTCCAAAAATTTTAATATCTCGGACGTGTGATGAGACATCTGGAGAAGTATGAGATCGTGCACCTCATAATGCAGAGAAAGATTCCTGGAAGTCGGAAAACATCATAGCCGAGAAACCTAAGACTGTTGGACTGCCCTGAGTTGATACAAATGGTTTCGTAGAAAGTACCAACTCAAATGAGACAACGTGAAGTGTTCTTTGTAGATACACATAGAAATAATTATGCTGTTAACTCGCCAATATCGCGGATGCATCGGATTGGTAACAAGTTGAATTTCATACTTGAACTGAAGAAATATTTGTATGTAAATTATGCTTAGTTTTTATTTCTTTATATTATATTTAAATGTCAATTAAAAATGTACCGTCATATTTAAATTAAATAAATTTATAGAGCGTTGATAAAAATAAAATAATTGTTTGGCTAGTCTACTGTAGAGCAAAGTGATGATAGCCAACGTCCGTTGAACGGATAGGGTACAAAAAAAAGAAGAAGAAACAAAAGACTGGTGTTTTTGACTATGAAAATCTCATGTGAGTGGCATGAGGTTGCGGCGTGTTAGGCACGTGCACGACATGCGACGATTTTTTATGGCTGCGGTCTCATTGCGGCGAGTATCTTTGGTATATATGTGTTTCACATATTCCGCGATTGTTTTTTAAGTTGTGTATTTTTTGAGCCACGACCTCAATGTGTGTATATTATATTTCCATTAGTTTATTTAAAGCTCTCTAAATACGAGGGCAGGCTGAAAAATTGGCAGCCTCGAATAAACACACACTGACCGGTCTCCATTTAGTATTGTTAACAATAATTAGAATCTTTTTATTTCATTCACTTTTTACAAATGTTTGACATATTTATGAAAATGAATAATGGTTTTATATACACGGAAACAAATATTTAAAGAAATACCGGAAACATTTTTGGAGGCTGCCTCGTCATAAGCTTTGGTTAAAAACTAGGCAGGCGAGATTAAACGCGGACGGCAGAATACTGAAGACCACCCACGCCATGGAAGGCCGTAAACCGTAGTAATTCTACAGACATCAATAAAGTCATGATCTTGGATTTGCTGATCGATGAATTACTGTTGAGGTGATAGCAGAGGTGATAAAGATCTCGAGCGAATGAATGGAATTAATTTTAAGTTCGGAATTGAACGTGTAAAAGCTTTGGCACGCACCGAGCACCAAAGCTTTTAACGTGCTCATTGCATCCCGCTAGTTTTCAATTTCAAAGCCAAGATTTCCACCGCTTCACCGCTACGGAGCATTATTTTGAAGACCTTGACGAATCCTTCTATAAAACTGAGATATCGGCTTCAAAACATCATTGGGTTATCGATTAATTATGATTGATTTTCGTGTACATATATCATGACAACTGTTTATCTCATGTTAAATATGAGTATGCAGATAGGCACAAGGATGATGTCACACTATGCAAAATACACATTACGTACGTGTGACTAATTTATTTTTATCTTATAAATATAATGTTTATCACGAAATGTCAAAATGCCGCTATTTAACCTCGCGTTTAATTTATTAATGAGCGCACCACTTAGCAGATGATTTCTAACTTTATTTTAATACAATATAACTTATAATATTATTATTTTCCAAATCTTCACTCGGAATTGGTCGATACAGGCGGCCAGCGATATCGGTGGCAAATTAACTTGCGACACAGCAAAATCTGCTAACAAATTCATTCAGACTATATAATAAATAGTTCAAATGTTTGCTTCTTTGGCCGACAGAAAAAAGAGCACGCGTGCGAGACTTGTCTCGAAACTCGCGACAATGACAGTTCAGGGTTGAGCGCGGAGCGAGCTACCAGTCATTGTTTATTGCATTTTGTATGCAGAGCGGAATGGCTGACCCAAGATGGGAATATGTAAACAGGGGCGTGCACTCCATACACTTGAGCATAACTATATATATTTTTTGAATTTTGATTATTTCCCAGAAATTCAAGTTACGCACAGCTTTTTAATTGTGCGAAGTGCACGCCCCTGCTCGAGTGAGTTTCACATTTACAAACTCTATTAAAAACTTTCATTTAATGATTTTCATTTCAAATATTAAATGGTATAACTATTTTCTGGATAAACCTAATGTCCTGTAATTTACAACTTTTTCAATATTCCTTCGGGAGAAAATTTATGAAAATTTGGCGCGAAGACGATATATCTTCGTCAAATTTTCTCATTCGCTCTTTTGGCAAAAGTTTCTACAATATTGTTCGCACTGATACTGAACATTAGCGCCTTATAAATATATATTATATGGTTTTTTGTCGGAGTCCGAAGCCAGCTGAGCCGTTTACCACCGCCGTATCTAATATATGGTTGCCATTTCTCAAATGAATAAAGGTGAAATGATACGGAATAATAAATAAGATTTCTGATAAATTGCTCTGTACAAGATACGAAGCGCAGGACGCGACCGATGTGAGAGAGAGAGATGGCACGATTGCAAATATTTATCGCCAACATTTATGACTACATATCTCTGTTAAAAAAATTGTGGGTTTGTACATACGGGTGCAACCTTAGTCGATAACATTTCAGAGGAGGATCAATTTCAGTATTCAGTAAATTTCAGGAGTATATACAAATTCTGTATCGTTACGGAGAATATTATTTCATGGTAATATTATATATACAGAGTGGCCCAAAAAAAGTAAAATGTGATACAATTACATCAAAATTAGTTTAACTATATCAACAATAGCATAAATAATTTACTATTTTACTTATTTACCTATATTACTTTTTATTTCGACAATTTCCGGTCGCCATCTTTGATTATTAATTTTCCCATTGTTTATATTTGGTTTTTTCAAATTGTTGCCTAGAATGACAAAAATCACTGCAGAAGACTGTATTCTCATCAAAAATTTGCGAATTGAAAAACTTTGAGGTGTTAGGAAAATGATCAAAGTGTTTCAAAACAAAACCTGGAGTATATCTAGACCTAGGATGGAGCTCCATCTCACACAGCCAGAAATACAATCAACTTTCTTCGTCGTGAGAATATTAATTTCATCGAGCCAGGCATGTGGCCACTGAACAGCCCAGATTTAAACCCACTAGATTATGCAATATGGGTTGTTTTGATTATTTCTGATTAGATAAATATTGTACCAAAAAAATTACATTAAGAATTATAATTAATTATATTATGTTATTTAAATAACTCATGTGTTACGAGATTTTCTCACTTTTTTTGAGCCACCGTGTATATAATGTGGTAAACTTTGGTAAAACATTTACTTTATTGCCTTGTCTCGTGTAATTCGGTCTGAAGGTGTAACAATGAAACTCGGCTGCTTTACAACAACTTACACTTACACTATATTACAATAATTACACTTTAACCTTAATATTACTGGAAGAAGACCCGAAAATGAAGAGAGCTCTTCTCTCATCTGCGCGGCTTTTATCCGTTATAGGTAATGGTTATAGGTATCTCTGACATGTTTACCGTTTCCGGGGTAGGTTTGTAGAACTTCATTCTTTTTTTCTTTTGAGGGATTTTGACAGTGTAAACTTAATATAACTAACATAATAAATATTTAACATGTGATACTATTTATGAAAATTCACGGAAATACGTATGATTTGGTGGAGAAGATAAATAAAAAGAAAAGAGGTGGGAGAAAGGGTGGGGAGGTTGCAACTATGTTTGCGGTAAAGGGAGAACAACATGTGTTTATAGGTAGAATGATTGGCCAAAATTGAGAATCTGGTGGTTCATAAAAATAACCCTTTATGCGTAGTAAGGCTAATGTTGAAAAAGTCAATTTCTGTTAATTTCTCATTATGGTATTTGCATGACCGGAGAATGAATGAATTTATTATGTAAGATGTTCTACTTCTAGGACGGTGGAAGAGTGCGGATTGCCGGGTCGATCTAGATGGTATGTGGAGAGATATTAATTCTAATTGGCTGGGACAGTCAATATGGCCTTACAGTAGTTTGAAGAGAAGTATTTGGTCAGCACGTGTTCTTCGATGTTCTAGGCTTTTCATATTGTGGAAGTTTACTGCATCTAAATAGGAGTTGAATGATAGATTAGATCTAACATTAAGATATCGAATAAACCTATTTTGTATTTGTTATAATCTTACAATATATGTAATCTGCTATGGGTTCCAGATTTGAGATGCGTACTCAAATCACATAAGGTGAAAAAAATACACTTGTCTTTTTATTCTACTCGTTTAACTTGAGACGCGTTTCGCCTTGTAAGGGCGTTATCAATCTAACAAATTTAACTCCACAACTTATATTAAAATGATTAATAAATAAATTTTGTATGAACAACACATTTTATTAAACATTTCGTTTAGTAACAAACGACACAAATTATGGGCTGACAAACGGTGTAATTATAAATCTCCTCCCCTCCATACAGAATCTAAACAGATACGCTTCTGACATAAATTTACATCACCTGTGCGGGATTTTAATCATAAATCAGTTTTAATCATGTATAAATAAAAATATTTTAATAAGTACCAAAGCTTAATGGCCAAATGCATATTTGCTACGAGGACATTTTTAAAACTGATGTAATTATTCAATTAGAAATACATAGAAAACATAATTAATAATTGATATAAATAAAAAATGTCTAATTGATTTTAAATATCGTAAAATTGCAACTTTACACTATAATGTGTTTTCATATAAAATATATAATTATTTTTAATATTTAATTAATACAATTATTGGAAACTCAGTTGACTTTGTATTTGATCACATGAATGATGATAATGATTATTAAACCAACTAGTTTTCGGAAAATTAATCATTTATTTTTTACCTTGATGAAGGAAAACGATTTTTTCCGAAACGTTAATGTGTAGTGAATAACAGCTATACAATTTTATTAACATGATATGAAAAGAGTCAACATTACTCATTGGAATTCTGAGGATTTCCATACATTTTTGTATGCTTCGAATTATTCTAAGTAACAATTCTGTTTCAACACTAATGATATTTTAATGCCTTATATGCCATAGGTAATATGTAGAGAAAAGAACAGCTTTACAATTTTATAACATAAAAAGATAATAAGGAAAGAGATATTTTTGAAATTCTCAAATAAAATAAACAAGTGGCATCAAAATTTTTTTTTTTTTTAATTTATTTACACCCAATCCTGAATCGTTTTGAGAGTTGTTTACCCTCGTTTCGATTCGTCATAATTACATATATATATATTTTTTTTTTATTACATTCAGTCATATCATATTAACACCATCATAGGTTGGCTCCGGTATCGTCGTACCAGAACCATACCTGTACAATATGAGAGACTTGTCACATTAATTTCAAAAGGCAGCCAGAAAGAAGCTATACAAATCACACACCCCCAAAAGGGGAGGGTAGACGTCACATTTATGTCATCAAAAAACAAAGTTTTTATTTTCATACATGTGGATCTCTGACAACTCTTATTGTTAATATGTATTTACCACTAAAATATTGTGCACTAGGCGCGTTACACCAACAGACTACCAACTATATAGACATGAACTAGCACGTAGCATATGTAATCAAATAGTTCAGCGACTTTTTTTAAATATATGACACGATTGGAACGAAAATTTAAACGCTGACAGTATAATTTTATTAATGTAAAAAGTACGTCTTGTTTACACAAAGATTAAATTTTCGAAGAGTAAATATTTTTACTGTTGCATAAATGTGTCTATCGGATTTATGTTTCCACAAAGAATATATGTAGAATGCCCCTCGTCCCGCAACTAATGTTCCGAACCCCTCTTCTCCTATATGTACACTTTATTTCATGACTGTGGTTATACCTAACATAGTCAAACATCTACAGGGTGGCCCAAAAAAGTGAGTACATCTCGTAACACATGAGTTATTTCAGAACATAATATAATTAATTATAATTCCTAATGTACAATCAGATATCATCAAAACACCCCATATTGCATAATCTACTGGGTTTAAATCTGGACTATTTGGTGGCCACACGCCTGGCTCGATGAAATTAACATTCTCACGACGAAGAAAGTTGATTGTATTTTTGGCTGTGTGAGATGGAGCTCCGTCTAATGTCGCAATGTCTAGCTATACTCCAGGCTTTATTTTGAAAAACTTTGATCATTTTCCTAGCACTCAACGTTTTTCAATTCGCAAATTTTTGTTCATAATACTGTCTTCTGCAGTGATTTTTATCATTCTGGGCAACAATTTGAAAAAACCAAATATAAACAATAGGAAAATTAATAATCACAGATGGTGACCGGAAGTTGTCGAAATAAAACGTAATATAGGTAAATAGATAAGTAAGTAAATTAGTAAACTATTTATGCTATTGTTGATACGGTTAAACTAATTTTGATGTAATTATATCACATTTTACGAAATGTTCTCACTTTTTTTGGGCCACCCTATATATATATATATATCTTAATCTAACATATAAATAAGTCTTCCATCATGAAGTCTGTCTTCAGATCCACCATGTTTATAGGTTACAGTAGCGAAACCAGTCAGAGTTAGCCGGAAGCTAATGTAGTAGTAAAAATAAATATACCACTAAATTTTCTTATTCATTATTATTATTGGCGTTAATCACATTGATGGTATAACGATGTGTCGAGTCGATCCGCCCGTCCCTTGGCCGGCAGATCGGGATGATGAATCACGGGAATTCCGAGGAATCCGGTCCAACCACAAATGATGCACCCGTGACGCTTGCAGCCGCCATTTATCCGATGACTGCTCTGAATGCATCATAACTGCATCGGCAAATGAATAATCCATTAGCTGGCAGGAATATTTTCAACAAATCTCACGTGACACGTTCGCGACTGACAAACCGTCGGATTCACACTCTCAATGACTAATTACTTATTTATACTTGATTGCCATTTAAAATATGATTAAACTGAGTTAAACATCCCAAGAAATTACTTTTAATAAATACTCAACTCTCTCTCTCTCTCTCTCTCTCTCTAAACCAAGCATTTAGCTACGAAGTAATTTAAACGATTAATGCGGTAAAATGATGCATAGAGGAACGATCCATGCGATCTATTTTTGGGTGAAATTAGTTCGGGGCTGGAAAAAATAAACGATACTTATGGGAAAACGATCGATCGAGATTTCGCTGTATTAAAAATAAATAAACACATAAATAATAGAAAAAAAAACAGTTTAATAAATCATTAAAATGTATGAATTAAAAGTATCAAAATTAGAATTAATTAAATTAACACAGTCATATCATTTTGAAATAATTTAATTTAAGTAAATGATCGCTCGTTCTGCTGGTCACATAGAACCTACCCTAAGGCGGGGTAGATATATTCGTGGAATTATACAAAAAATATTATGTCTTTCCCACACAGCTCTTGCTCACATTCTAGCCATTTACGAATCAAAAATATTCGAAGTAATTCAGTCATAGGTAATAATGTTTTTTTTTTATGTGTTAAGGTGTGTGATTTTTTTCCAATTCGCCGCCCATCATTCTGACCTTTAAATTTTTTTGAATGTTTTATGACGCTTTAATTTATTTCGATACACAAAACAAAATGATCATTTCCAAAAATGTTAAATACGCTGATGATAATAATTGGTGCATGCCATCATACGTCACCGTGTAGCACCCGCGTGTTTGGGACATTTTATGGGTTCGGTACCTAATAAGGTATATTATTTATTTCATTTTAGTAAGTTAAAAAAATATCTCACGTAAATTCGAAATAAATCAGTCATATGTGTAATGTTGTTTTTTTTTTTTTTGTATAGGTACAGTTTTTAATAACGTGTATCGAAGTAGGTAAGTGTGTAATCTTTTTCCAATTATTCAAAAATAGAATTTAATGTAAAATCAATACGGTCTGGGGCGCCACGATAACAGCTCTTACACGGTGGCGTGTTTGAGCCACATCAACTTTCTCGCCATAGCTCGTGCCTCGCAAAGTTACTCATTATTCGATGTGTACGGTGGATAACTAAGAAATTACTTTCTTTCTTGTGCCGCGAAGTTAACACCATCGCGCCTCATTTCTGCAGACAGTCCGTGACTCGGGAACATCAGAGACTGCTCAACTTATATGAACACCTTGAACTTGGGTAGGTATATCGAATGTATGAGATAAAATGTTTTCAATTTACTCGTTTTACTGTTCTAGAGGGGGGAGTGGGGGCAAGCACATTGCGGTGTGGAAGCAAAATAGGGGACCGCGATGCTCAGTCATGAGTACATCGACCTAGAAAGAAAGAGAGAGAGAGAGAGAGATCTTGACCCTGGACCGTAATCGTTTGTTAAGGTACAATCAGAAGTTATAAAAAAGATTTTTGCCTGCAATATAGTTGGAAACAAAATGTTAGTTAGGTTAGCACAAATGACAAATTAGTTTCACTTTGCTTTTTACCCACACCAAGCAACCACTTTGCTATTTTTGGTTTAAATTTAAGGTCCAGTGGCAATTTATTAAATGTACACGGTGCACAAAACAAGAAAGTTCGTTGAACAAATTTGGTATCCATTTTTGACACTAAAAAGTTTCCTAAGATTTTGCTCTTAGTTTCCTTTGAATCGGATCGTAGATGTGAAGTTATTTTTAAGGAGTTTTTAGAAAAAAAAAAACTTTTAGAATTGATCTGGTGAATAATTTTCTTATATCCAAAACTGAAAGGATGTCACATAAATATTCTTACTAGTTTTAAACTAATCTAAACGCTAAACGGTGTCCTGGAACGAGGTGCGAACCTCCGACCACTAGATCACTAGGCCAACGTCTTGATCACTATACCAACAAGCTACTCAATGGTTATACCTAAATGGTCTCTCGTTTATCAATCACTCTGATGACCCATTTCTGAGCCTTAATCAAAGAATCCATTAAAGTAAGAGCTGCACCGCCCCATGCACATATTGCGTAACTGATGCGACTCTGACAAAATGAAGAGTATACCATTTTTAATAAAGTAATATTCATGAAGATGTGTAAAATTTTGAAAATATAAATTAATTTTCTCACTTTGGAGCTTACTTTGGAAATTTGTACTCACATTATCATTATGAATTTACTAAAGAAGGTCTATTTTTTATTTTATTGGCGAACTGAAAACCACCCCCAGCATATGCATTACAAAATGAAACTTTATTAACATTGTTCCACTCGAGTAATTCGTACTTTCTCCCAAATCTACCCTGTCTCTCACCTTCCCTCTAAATAAAATAAGAATATTGGGATCCATTCGTCAGTTAAACAACACTCTGCCTTGCGTTGACCTGACTTCCGTGACATCATTAATGGAGTTGGAAGTGTGCTGTGTGCTATCCTAGTTGCACGCAGACTAATTATAAAAAAATTCCGCGATAAAACATGAAAAATTAACATTGAATAACATACCGATGTTATAAAAAACATTATAAGCGATAGCTCCAACGTATTACTAGGTCAGATCAAAAGTCCATACTAGATATGAGACTACATAATACATCAAATAAGGTCTGAATAACTTTTTCAATTTATTGTTTGTAAAATCAACGTATTATTATTATTTTTTAGGAGAACACATTCTTATTGTGAAGTTGTAATTATTCAGAACAGACGGTCTGTGATATTTTAAATATGAATTAAATATATTAATTATAAAGATATACATATAAAATCAATTTTAACGAAAAATATTGTTGTTGCGCTACCGGGATTCGAACCTGGATCTCTTCCCTAACCGGGGGAGGTGCTTTATCCAACTAAGCTACAATGATGGAACGATTAAATGTATTGATTTCAAAAAGGTAACATATAGGGTCGAAAAATTGTCGCTAAAAATAATGCCGCTGTAGCTTAGTTGGATAAAGCACCTCCCCCGGTTAGGGAAGAGATCCAGGTTCGAATCCCGGTAGCGCAACAACAATATTTTTCGATAAAATTGATTTTATATGTATATCTTTATAATTAATATATTTAATTCATATTTATTATTATTATGATCACTAGTGAAGATTTATTTTTCAATGTTGAAAATAATTTAAATACGTTATGTACCGTGACGCCGCCTGGCGGGAGATTCACGATTTCGCAAAATAAAGTGGTTTGTGTCGTGACTGTGACACGGGCCGCCATCTACCGATAGTAGCACACAGCGGGGAGTATCCGAGGACCGGGCGAACCGCGGCGCTGATCGCTTCCACCCGTCGACGACAGCAGCAGCCATAACCTCAATTTCGGGAGTACGCCATCTAACTTTACCTAGCTGTCGCGAAATATTAATAATTCGTATTATGCGAAATTAGAAGGAATAGGTCATCGGACCCCCCGGAACGAGAAATTAAAGGAATCTCGGACTTTTCTGAAGATTTAATAGGGTGTGGGTCTCCCGCTGGGGGTTGCCGGGAAGAGCGGTAGCTAGAGAGACTTAGCGGAGCATTCCGCTGGCTCTCCCTCGCATCCTCGTGCGACCTGGACAGAGCGAATTTCTGCCGGACTATGGCCGAGTTCGGCGATGCATATCTTCCATGCCTTCACCCTGGCTACCTCCTGGAATCAGTATGAAAACGAGTACGAATGAATATTGCACTTGGGTACGATGATATCTGTAAATGGCCAAATGTAATAAAGATATGTTAATTATAATTAATTGTGCCATATAATTGATATTATTATTAGGCGAACACATTCTTATTGCGAAGTTGTAATTATTCAGATATTGATATTTCTAATTAATACATTTAATTAGTATTTAAAATATAACAGACCTATGTTTTGAATACAACTTCACAATAAGAATGTGTTCTCCTAATAATATATAAGTTGTGTCAACGTGTCCAAGAATTTAATAAAAATGAATTGTTAATTCAAATAATGGAACGATAGATGTATTAATTTGAAAAAGTTTAACATATAGGTTCGAAAATTTGTCGTCAAAAATAACGTCGCTGTAGCATAGTTAATAGATAGATAATGCATCTTCTCCGGTTTAGAAAGAGATCCAGGTTCGAATCCCGGTGGCGCAACAACAATACTATTCGATAAAATTGATTTTATATGTATATGTTTCTAAATAATACATTTAATTAGTATTTAAATGATATTAGATAACTAACTGCCGGAACATAACTAATCGAACTAAATTTTATAAAATATTCTAAAAAGCTTTGGAGATTCTGTTAATTATTACACGCGTTGCTTTGTTGAGTGGAATCGAAATGGGAGTGGACAATTCTCATAACGATTCCGGAATAGGGTGGGACCCTTATCATTCGAATGAAACGTGACCTAACTTCCTTTATAAAGATTCCAACTGAAGCATCCGGATGTAGTCGAACACAAAAAAAGCGACCTTAAAAACACCATATACTTTACATTAATGTTTTATAGGCCGGGGATTTTAACCTGCGCCCCCAGATGTTACTTACATTAGTACGGCAATATAATTAAGAATAATCTTCCCTACCATAGACAAATTCTCGTAAATGGTAATTTATCAGAGAAGTTGATAATATTGTTTAACAAATTCATAAGAAAATCAAACCGTAGTATTAAATTTAAAGAAAGATAAAGATAATCATAGGTGCGTCCTATAATTTTGATGCCATCATTACAGTGAGCTTATGAAATGTGGTATTAACATAATAACATGTCGAACTGCCCGCTCGGTGACGTGCTCTTATTTGATGTCATGACTCGGTCTACCCGGATCTACCATAGTACATATACTGATACCTAGTTTGGTAGACCATAGTCTAATAATAATCGGTACAATAAGGTTTATTAATTACTTGCCAGTGGTTTGTACAAGATTTGTAAGTTAGTATAAGTATGTCCAACCGCAAAGTTAATTATATCTTATTGTATCTACGTCAAATTTTTTTTTAAATCGTATATTTTGGCTGGGATCTGAATTGAAACAATTATGTCTTTTAATTTTACGTATACGTAGGAGTTTTCTTTTATAAATATAAATAATTTGCGGTCGCCCTGATGCGTAGTACCCTTATATGTCGGTGGGTGGGTTCTTTCCATTATTAATAGGCAGTAGGTACACATATACATTTATTTCACCTTTTCTCGCCAAGCATTTTATATTAGGGTTCAATGATCGGGTCACTGCTCTACAACAAGGTGTGGATATTGCTATCATGGTTGCCACCTTCGCTAAAAATTAATTCTACCTCTATATTGTTATTTCTACATAAAGTGAAATAATTATTACAGCATACATAATAATTTTGAAATAGTTTCAAAGGAACGACATGTTGAATTGAACAAAATACGCGTGTAAATGGACTGTAAGCCTTAAATGGACACAATGGCATTCTCGGTCCAGCAGTCCGGCTCTGTAGTAGTAATATAATATAAAATCTTAAGCAGTGGCGTAACTACAAAAATTGCCCGCCAATGCAATATGGATAGAAAAAAAGCATTGGGCCCCAATGTATAATAAAAAGGCCTCTTATATATATATAAAGGTGTTTTTTTTAGAGGTATAGAACTTTAAAATAAAATAAACACATAAAAATCGTGGTAATGACCATGGTATTGGCTGTAGTGGAAAGATAATTTTATGCCATTAGTGTTTAATTATGATTATTGACTCGAATAAAGCGCAATCTGGAAGTCCAATTTTTATCCTTTCTGGTCCAAGTCCTTTCTGGAGCAACTGGGGACCGTATATTGGCAATAACACGACAAATGTTGACTTCAAAGTCGTCGTAGACTAGCGACTTCACATATCCCCACAGAAAATAATCTAAAGGTGTTAAATCACACTATCTTGGAGGCCAATCCACAGGTCCTTTACGCGAAATTATGCGCTCATCGAATGTTTCCTTCAATAAATTGACTGGCGCGCGCCGTGCGGCATGTTGCGCCGTCTTGTTGAAACCGCAGCTCTTCCACTGCTTCATGGGCGTCTAATATGTCTAGCATTCTCCATTAACTAACGTTCTGGCCGGCTTCAACAGGAACAGCTTCTTTGGTGCGCTCTGTACGACGTCTCTGCGGATGCGTATTATCAATTAGATGAAAACGATCCATGCGTATTCAAATTACTTGTTCGGATGGACGATTGTATCGACCGTAAAATGAACGTAGCGCACGGTAAGTTTCGCGAACTGAACCACAATTTTCGAAATAAATTTGCACAATTTGGCGTAAATCTATTCATGGTGAAATTGCAAACCAAACTGAGCACAAATCAGCTGTCAGCTGTCAAATTGGCTGTCGCAGGAAAAAGTGTTGTCAATTCGGAAAACAAAACTCTAAAAAAAACACTGTATGTACCACCATTCACACTTTTATGAAAACAGAACAAAATATGTTGAAAAAAAATTCCTTGCTTCGCTTCACAGCGTTTTCGCTTTACGGCGATGGTCTGGTCCCTAACCCGTCATGTTAGCGGGATACTACTGTATAATGTATCAATAATATGGTCTAATTTAACATTTCTTGGTGGGGTGGATTTTAAAACTGGGAAAAGTATCCATACCGAATGTATTCTTCTCAGAAGCGAACCTTTTGGCCCCATATCTAAGGTGAGCCCCAATGCGCCGTGCATTGGATGTACAGGGTGGCCCAAAAAAAGTGAGAACATCTCGTAACACATGAGTTATTTCAAAACATAATATAATTAATTATAATTCTTAATGTAATTTTTTTTGCACAATATTTAACTAATCAGAAATAAACAAGATCTGCTGTCATTATTGACGGGTCCTTTCTAGTCTTCTTCTTCTTCTTCCACGGCACTACATTCCAGGGTGGTATTTGGCTTCCTCTACAAGTGTCCTCCCCCGACTCCTATCCCTGGCCGTTCTTCTCCAGTTCCCGGACACCCCGTCCTGCTCCAATCCTCTTCCATGTCAATTTTTCTTCATTCCAACAAATTGTCACTAGTTCGCTTCCACTGAGGTATCCATTTGGTGTCCTGTCATCTGGAACCCTTTCAGCATGGCCGGCCCACCGCAGTCTCTGGACCTACAGAATCTTACAATTGTTTCTTGCTCAGTTAAATTTTCGACCTCATGATTCATTTTTATTCTGCAAGTTCCATTTTCTAGTGTGGGTCCATAGATTTTTCTTAATATTTTGCGCTGAAAGTTCTTTCTAGTCAACTTTTATAAAAACAGCAATTATAATTATTACTTTTTAATGTATTCCATGTATAATTCAGACATACGCCTTCAGCATTCAGTCTAAACTTATTAAATGAAATATATCACAATTCGCAAGTCCACATTATCGTTTTCATTATTTTATCGAAGTGTTCTAACCCTGATTGTCACGTGGTCTAACCCCGTCCAGTCGTGGTGCGATTCCGCAGCCTAATGACGGATAATAACCAAGAATGTTTAAAAGTGCGAAGAAGAAGAAGGACGGCAATGCATTTATTAATTGAAAAATTAGATTTTTAAATTACTAGGCGAGTATCGTAACCACTAGACCACAAACACGTCCTTATTATTGTATTATTACACGTATTATTTGGCCCTTTTTTCATTGTTTGCGTAATGGATGTATATAATAATATTTTCATCTTTCACGCTCATTGAAAACAGGTCATGCGCGATGTCACGAGTCACGAGTCACGAGTCACCAGTCACCAGTCACCAACGTCATACAGCCCTAGAGACAACGTGGGTTAATGCTTATTTATTTATTTATTATTTTAATAAAATAGATTATCAACACATCCCTTGATAATCCTTATAGATAATCCTACAAAGAAAAATGAATATATGATATAAAAATTGAACAGCCAAACAGCGTGAATGGCACAGAAGAAGATTTTTTTTAGGTGTTGCTGTCCTTGTAACTCTGTTTTGGATTCGCATATTTCCTCTACATTTTGTAATTTCCTTTTTTTTATCTTTCTGTCTCGCACGACTTACAAAAAAAGCATAATAGTGTGACCATAATTTTGACGATTTTTTTTTTTTTTTACAATACAAATATGCTGCAATGATCCGATAAATTAGGTAATATTTAAAAAAATTGTTTCACTGATAAATAGTCGATAATAATTCACTTTTACGTGCTTTTAACCCATCGACTACGTCAACCCGGCTGCCTTTATCGTGGCATACTAATTTATTTATTATTAAAATTTAAAAAAAAAAATCATTTTATTTGTCATTGATTTGATGCCTTTCGTAGGATTTTCATTAAGAAATCAAAGGTATTTTTGTGGCTGATTTAAAAATGCCATTTTTAATATTAAATGGTAGGCGAAATGTTTAAATCGCCTTAAAACTCAGCTTGGACTCGCGTTCTGTTCTGTGAAACATAAAACCTCTTTAATACCAATCCCATTCGAACATTATATAGCAATTGTGTCAAATTGATATATATTGTGAAGTTGTAATTATTCAGAACATAGGTCTATGATGTTTTAAATACTAATTTAATGTATTAATTATAAAAATATACATATAAAATCAATTTAATCGAAAAATATTGTTTTTGCGCTACCGGGATTCGAAGCTGGATCTCTATTTCCAATGCGGAGAAGGTACATTATCAATATACCACAGCTTTTCTAATCTATATGTTACACTTATATAATAATCGAAATTCTAAATTCGAAAGAGGAAATTACGAAAGAAATCATTCAAACTAGAATGGACGATATAGTAATAGTAACCAAAATAATCAAAATGATAATGATAGTCGTGTATATCATTATCAATATGATAGTCAACAGAACAGCGATTGTAGTCAGCGAGATTGCAGTCAATTTAATCAAAGTAATGATCGTCGAACTTTATAAAATATGACTCGAGCTCAAGACGAAGACCGAGCATATCAAAATAATCACGCCCTCGTCCACTGACGAAATTAAAGATGTAAAAAAAGGTAGCATTTCAAGTTCAAGCGCAATGAACAAATAACAAAATAAATCTTCTGTTAGATGCCGGAGCAGATATATCGCAGATACTGTGTCGATTTTTATAGAAAAGGCCTCGACAAATTTGTTGAAAGATATGATTGACGTCTTGAAAGTTGCAATTTTCGTTTAAACATTTGATTTTATAATAAATAATTTTTAAAAAAAGATACGTCAAATTGTATTTTTACCAACGTTCTAACTTTACAACGGATTGAATGGAAAAAATAATTGTTTTTGTATGATTCCCTTTTCATAATTGGTTTTTCACTAGTCATTCCTAAGCGCTAATATTTTCTTTAGGATTATCTAAAATATGAATTTTATATTGCATGTATTTACCGAAATATTACAGGTTTAATTATGATGGTAGACCTGCGTTACTGCACGGTTTGGGAAGGGTTAAAAACATACGATTAAATGACAACCAGATAATTCACGTGCTTGATTGCATCGTTCTTTTCTGCAAATTTATTATTGTTCAAAATAATACTTAAACCATTTTTCTCCCATATCTTACTTTGGTGTTGCAACCCTAAATATTATATAATGCAATATTCATCGTCTTTAAAATAAGTAGTTGAATTAATAGGATTGCATTCCTATTACAATTATACATACATAATTGTAAGAGATTTTATATCAAAAGCCCTATTTATCACTTCATTGTGTAATGTTGGAATCAGTACACCTCAAATTTTTTTTTATAGTTTTTATATAAATATCCGTTGGAATATAAATAGCGAAAAAGTAACAATGCTCGATAAACTTCCTAACACCGCTGCAATGAATAAATTACGCCATCTGTTCATAAATGGTGATCTAAAGAAGGGCCGCCGACGGATCGATCTGTGCGGTGCATAATTTATTAATGAGGCCCTATTTCAGTCAGCCGGCTGTGCATGCGTTAGTGAAAAAGGTTTACGACTTCCTGTCACATTCATGCGTGTATTGTTCTTATTAAGTTGTCGAATGTGTATTAAAGATTAAATCGCATGTAAACGGGTTCGAATCCAAATGTTATGAAGCGTGTCGCGCAGTCACATGCAACAATACCAATGTAATTTACTTTAACCAAATTAACCATTGAATGAATATCTTTGTGAACTTTCAAACTATATTATTTCGTTTCGCGTGGTGGGTCCACAGCCCACGCGCTACATACAAAAATGAAAAGTAAGATGGCCGCTCGAAGCTTTTCTTAGAAAATAATTGAGACTCTTCCCTGTATACCGATTTTTACAAATTTTGATAGATATACGAAGAGTTGGCCATCTTGGATGATATACAGTGTTGTTGCAGGGGTGGTTTTAATTATTATAAATAATTTCGGTTTCCATGGTGCGTAATATTTTGGTATCTATGTGGTGATAAGTATAAGTTTTTCTCTGCAATAGGTTAAAAATTATAACTTAAAAGCATAAGTGCGAAATATCAGAAAAACTACAACGGTCAATTTCGCAAATATTTATTTCAAAGTACGTATCCTTAAAGCTTCACGCTCAGGTTTAAAACATTCCGCAACTGTAAAGATTTTTTACATACTCCTTGAACATTATCCATAAATATTGCGGATTAGGTGTATCACACCTGTATATGTATACAGTGGAACCTCAATATTCGTCATTAATCCTTTCATGGAACCTGACGAATGTAGAAACAGTTTTTCTCATAACTGAAATTCAATTAATTCATTCCCAGCCCGCAAAAATTGTACACAAATGAATAAATTTTATGTCAAAACTTCACCTTTATTGTACTGAGAAGAGATGAGATGGTAGACGCGAAAGAGGAGGAAAGTTACTAATATTAGGTAACTCTAATTCTGGTGGTGGTTTTCGTTTGCCGATGATTCAGTAGCACTCCATTTAACAAAGAACTTACCCAGTTTTGCCTGTCTCTGTCTGTTTTTTAAAACCTTCATGAAGTAGTCAATCGCATTACCGTTGAATCCATTTATGTTTTGGTTAACTATGGCAACATTTGGGGTGCCATTTTTCGACCAAATTCTGCGTTTTGGCCCAGTTAGACAGCATTGCCGGACGATGGAAGTGACGAATATCGAAAATGTTAACGAATATGGAAACATTTGTTTGTTATCAAAACGTGACGAATATAGAGATTTCACTGTATATGATCGTGGTAACTTCAATATACAGATTTTGTTCTTTCTCCGCTCCTGTAACACTCGGTTACGATAATTATTTTTCCCAACTAATATATTAAACGAGTTTTTAATGTTTCTATTCAACCTTCACTTTAAAGCTAGCTCTGTGCCAAGATCACAAATCATTCCGTTTTAATTCCAAACCACCAGAGATATTTTCCGAAAAATTTAGGCTGTCAGACCTTAATGGCAAATCAAACATTCCGATAAGGCTTAATGTATTGAATAAAACTGCGTAATATACACTTAAAAGAAATTCTCCACACAACATGTCATTAGTTCCAGCTTTGTAGCGAGCGGGCGATTTGTGTAAACAATTTTATTTCATAATAATATTTTTTTCCAGTTCTGCTTGTAGTCGGTATATTTGTTCTGAGTTATATTGTATATTATGAGTATGATAAATAGTATTTGATAAAGATATTTTTATTCTTTCGTATCATCACGAAATTCTTCGAAGGGAAATGATGATAGAAATGGATGATCTCTAAATTATTTGGATACTTTATGAAGGTTTCAAGGCCACCCGTACGATGACGTGGGAAATTTGTGTGTGTTCTTTACGCGCGACTTTGCCACTGTTTGCACGAAGTGGTAAATAAATCATGAATCAAATAATCTTAAATGATATTAAATATATTCATATTTTTAGAGATGTTACATTTATTATTGATGTTGCGTATAAGCATAGATGCCGTAAGAATTTTGCACTCACCACAATCCGGTTCTGCTGGCACTTCCAAATATGGACTGTATTTTAATTCACTATTTCGTTTTAGGTTTCTTTAGACGACGACGAGTTCCGACACTCTATAGACGCGAAGTCTCTGTTAGTATAATATTACAATCGTTTAAGTAAACGTATAACCGCACCGGTTCAAGGTCGCCAATCGACTGGTCGGTGGCGTGCCGGGAGGGAAAAGGAATGGGGGGAAGGTACAGTGCATTATTTCCGTTCAAAATAAATGTGTGTTTATACAAATAAATATATGTCCCAAACAGTTGAAAATTAGAAAAAAAACATGTCTGTTACATATAATACAATAAATGTAATATAAATATTACCTAGTATTGTGTGGTAAGTGTTGGTGGCACCGCAAATGATGGACGTCCATGGAAGAACGCGATCATAATCAGGTAAACCAGATACTGGAAGATGGTCCTGTTAGAAGTCTCAATAATTGACGACCTTGTATAAGAAGGATTGTGCTACATTTTTTATAGTGGTAAAATGGGTCGAAGTTTTAATATAAGAGTAAAGGAGCATTTGAGATGTTTAAATAATAGTGGATTTTCAGAATTTTCTAATCATTTGATAGAAAATGGTCATGGTTTTGATAAAAAAATGGGATTGTCAATTTTGCATGTAAACGGTGTTGGTCATATATTAAATAATTTCAAATCGTCGGAGCGTGTAAAACTAATCAAAAAATTACAAACAACCGACTAAATTTAGCTACAAGTCCCATTCTAAAAAATTTTCCTGAAAATTATTCTAGTAATTTTTAATTTAATTTAATTTCCACATATCCCACGAACATTTTCGACTCGTAATTTAGTCAAATATCCACCCATAAAGTATTGCGGACTAGATCTGTTACACCCTGTATATTCGATAGTCTGTGATTCAGCTATAAATTTTCAATAAATAATTTATCAATCTCGCGATAGTCTCGTTTAAATAGTCGTAATTTTTCTTAAGTGGATCACAACACACAAAATGGGGGAACGACCATTCCCATTAAACTGACAACACCAACAGCGTACCGCACCCTCCCAAATCCCAAATGCATTCTGTGATCCGTGACAGCTATGACATGAACAAATTATTTATTATTTTATATCCTTATAAATCTGACAATACAATAGGCATTGAATATAATTCAAATAATATTTGATTTTATGTGAAAATCTTCCCATTCCATACAGCTCTCGTCAGAGGGCAATTAAATAGATTTATATTATTAAACTGGCGGAGTAAACTGCCCGACCACACGTTTGATACGGACTTACTGTCTGAAATTTTTTTTTAACTTTAGTTGAATTATATTATTGATAATGTGAAGATGCTCCAGAAAACGTTCTTACGTTTAATATAATAAAATATTGTGGAATAAAACAGTGTTTGAACTCAATTTACAAAATAAACATGAAATTCACATACGTATATATGATATTGTAAGTGAACAAATATTTACTAGCAAAGAACGAACATTATATCGGATATTATTTTCGGAACAATCTATCAGATTAAAGTTATATTTTTAAGGAAAACACATTTTTGTTGTGAAATTGTATTTTCAGAACATGATTATGTAGTATTTTAATATAAATTATTATTAATTTCATCAACTAGAAAGATGTACAGAAAAAATCTTATTAATTCTGGCGTCTTCTAGCATGATTTACTCTCAAGTATTTGTGATTTAACTCAATATAAAGTTGATTGTATCAATTGTAAAAATATACAGAGTATAAGTTCTAAATTTATCATAATCGTAAACGGTTGCTGTAGTCGAATGGTCAAAACGTTTCCCCGGATAGGATGTGGTGCAGGTTCGAATCCCGGTAGCAACTAATATTTTTTCTCTAAATGTATTTTTTCACTGGATGGATTCATTAAATTTGTATTAAAATATCAAGTCACAGCTGTTTTCCTAAAATTAACATGAAAAATTGATAGATGGCTTGGATTTTTAGCCATTTCTATTAGCCCGTGTATCATTTCTATATACGTTATGTTATTAGTATAATAAAAAATATATTACATTGAATAAAATATCAGTTTAACAGTATATAGGTACTTGAATATCGTAATGCCCTTATTAAATTTTTTTAAATATGGAAGATGTATCGCACAGAATTGCGAGGTCGCAGCAGAGGCGCCATATAATTGATGCGATAAGACACGTGTCAGTAATTTAAAGGTGTAATCATCGGCGTGGCGCTAAAATCCCGTGGGATAGATTTCAGGAAAACAAAAACTATTATTCTTAGTCACAACGGCGGCCTGTTACCGAGTAGGTACTTCCAAATGTGACTTTGTTATGTGTGTGAATAAAAACAGGGTATTCTGCAGGCGGGAAGCCATTTTCAATTATGCCGTGTCACCGTAGTGTACCGATATTGAACATCTTTTGTGTTTTATTTCTTTCCACTTCATAATCATCATTGCCAGTTGAGAGCAGCTGAGATCTGCGAACCACCCTTGTCTACATCCTTGTTTCCTGTACGGAACAAAAGTGTAATGAAGTATTATACAATTTATTCATCTCTTATATAAATTCACCATTTAACACAAAAATACAATTTATATAATTAATGCATAACTGTCGCCCGTCGCTAAAAATTTAATAGATGATGGGAGACCGCGATGCGGGGCTTTTGGAAAGGTGCCTGGCTTAGCTTCAACCCCATTTAAATTTGTCTCGACAAATGTGCGGCGGGGAATAGATAGCCGCCGAGATTTATCGGGTGCTTGGGGTGATAATTTTATTTAAAAATTCAAATAAATTACCGACGATGTAAGATAATTGGGGTAGCCGAAACATTGAAAGACTGACAATGTTTACAAAGAAAACGTTTTTAATGAAAAATAATTTTATTTTTTTGTAAAGGTAAGCTGTCGCGAGACGTGTGACGAATGATATTAATGACTGGCTTCCTGTGGAAATCGGTTAACGTGCGTTACATTTGATGCATAAATGTCACTCAGGGTGATGCTCGCGCATTCAGTGAGGCGGATACAATTGCAAATGTACGTATAAATAAACATCGCGAAGATTGTGTAATTTTTCTAATGTATAGGGGGTGAAATAACGTGTATAAATCAATAAAATATATGTGCCTGTTATTATGAAAGTGGTCCAAGTCAAGAAATTGTGAAATTTTTTTCGCGTCACATTTGTTTTAAATGAATATAATACGATGCAAATTGTAATAATTGTGAATATTTTGAAGCGTTACATTCAGTGTATTATTACGACATTCAATGGTATTTCGCTAGTGTTTATTTTGATAATACAGTAAGATATTTCAACATATATTTTTTTATTTCCTTATAAACTACATGCAACATTTAGACGTCGAAATAATTAATAAATCTAGTAGTTGTGTAATGTAAAAATATGTTTTAATCAATTCAAACGCGAACCTTTAAATATCTCGAAACGAAAGAAACATGACTTAGACCACTTTCATGATAATGAGCACATATATCAATATTTTGAAGTTTTCAGGTCTGTTCAGAATCTTCTGTGCTGTTTCCTGGGCCCAGCGGATTATTGATGTTTCGATTAATTATGATTGCGTGTGGTATAATAAGATTTGATGAAGAAAACTCTAGACTACGAAATTCAATAATAATTATTGCAAAAAAGTTACGGGACATCATTTTAAGATATTTTTTTTTATCTCAGTAAGAAGAATTTATGATAAAAAAAGAATTTAGCTTCGTTTGTTAAAAATGTTATGTTTCATCTATATTCAAAGTCACGCCCGTTTCGTTTAGAACACTGTATAATCTTTTTCTCGTTAAATATATTTTCATACTATCAGTGTCACGCTTGTATAAATGTACATAATTCCATGTAAAAATGATTCAGTTCTGCTTATTTGATTACGTTTTAAAATAATAAATATCTTGGCGACTTTCCGTCGGTGCTCCAGACTCCGCAAGGGTCGTTAATAAGATGAACTGCTTTTATTTGTTCCCGGTTCACCAAGTACTTCCAGCCCAGCCCAGGTGGTTGCCAAATTTCATAATAAATGTGTCTTCTAGTTTATATTACCGTATAGTTATTAACTACCCTATTCCTGACAGAAAGGCATGTTTTAAGAAAAATAATTGTATTTCAATAATCTCGCCTGTGAATATTTCAATTTTTTTTTATTACACTGCTTTAAAAACGCATTTATTATAAACACAATCGGGTTCCCTCTGGGAGCATAGATTCGGATCCTACCGAAGTTTTTTTAACTTTTATTTTCACTGTGTACGTTTAGCCTAGAAATAAACCGCTTTAACGTACAGTCGAACCTCTATATTCGTCATTAATCCGTTCCTTGGGGCCAGACGAATATGAAACCTGATGAATATAAAAAACAGTAACCATAACAAATGACTGAAATTCAATGAATTCGTTCCCAGCCCCCAAAAATAGTACAAAAATTAATAAATTTAATGTCAAAACTTTAGCTTTATTGTACTGTGAAGACATGATGGTAGAAGCGGAAGAGGAGAAAAGTTACTTATTACGTATAGTGTTGCCTGTTACTGTCTGTTTTTTAAAACCTTCACGAAGTAGTCAATCACTATTTATATTTTGGTTGACTATGGCAACATTTGGGTGCCACTGCATTCTGCGTTTTGGCCCAGTTAAGACAGCATTGGCGGGCGGTGAAAGTGACAAACATAGAAAATATTAACAAATATGGAAACATTATTAAAATGTGACGAATATAGAGGTTCCACCGTATTACTATAATCTATCGCCAAGTGCCGTTGGATCGCACGGCACTCTGTACTACTCGGCACACTCAACACCCAGCTCGGTACTCACGCGGGGCGGCGGCGCACGCGTGTAGTGTTAGCGCCGGAACGATAAATTACATAAATGTATAATCTATTTACGTTAATTGATTAAGTTAAGTTGTGTTGTGGCACACCACTTTGGTACACCACTTCCCATTTTTTTTAAATAAATTATATTTTCAACATTCAAAAGAAGGTTTTACAGAAACACTGGACATAGTTACGCGGGGCCCACCATTGGCCACGAAGCTATTGGACTATCGACAACTCCACTCCTATTAGAATGACGTACTGCATATAGTATCTGTGTGCAGTACGCCTGCTATCCGCGTCCTTGCATCGACAATCTCCTTACAAATGTGTCAAGTATTTATTTAGATGCAGTAATGCTTGGTTTAACGCGATGCGTTTACTGAAATATGGAGAAACGTGCTAATGATTCGATCGAACAGGTTTTATTAACCTCCCAGTTGTAACTAACACGACCTTATTCAACAATTTTAAATATTTTATTTTAATACATTTTTACGTTTCACATGACACTGCACGTGTAAAGTAAATCTTTGACAGTGCGATCGTATACGTATATCGAAATACGATATATTTAATATATTCGTATACGATACGTAGATTGTATTTAAATATAATAAAACTTATAAATTAATCTAGCTAAATTACGTTATATTATATTTTTATTTTATTATTTATATTTCGTTTCATTCTTGCTTTACTTTTAATTTATTTATTTGATTACATTATATTTATCTTCATTATTTTTACATTTTTATACGAAGTTATTGTGAGTTTAATTTTAATATCTTTACCAACTCTATATAGAAGGTTTAATTCATATTCTTATTATTTTTTATTTATTTATTTTATTTATACATTCGACAATTTTGAAACAACAGTAGAGCTATTCACCCCCAAATAATAAAGATCTTGAATTATGGGGGTGGCTTTCAACATTTATATAAAACATGATCGAGATGTATAGATTTTATATGATAGTTGATGTAAGTTTATAAATATGATTACTGTGCTAATAACGTACATAAAATAATCCAATAAGTTTTCCACCCCTTATTTAATATAAATCAATATAAAATCTAATTAAATACCAATTAATCAATGATTAGAGTCACAATTTTCTTTCAAATTTAAATATTCTGTTTATTATTTACAGCTACTGTAGATAATTAATTTTTTTAAATCAACAAAAATACAATTGCACGAAAATACATAGTAAGATAACTTGATTGCGTTTGATTTATGTTGCCATGTAAAACGAACAGCTGTCACATATGTTTGCTTTGTGTTGCTACGCAACGCAGACACTTATGATATGTACTTAGATGTATTATTGATATAATTGTTGAGGTCACAATCCACAGTTTGTCAAGTCACAGTTGTACTCACGCACTTAATCGAACATTATTAATAATCCGTTATATTTATAGAAATGTATTTCTATTCTGACCAAATTTAAACACTTTAAATTAAGTCATTAATTGCGATTAAATATTTATAAAAACGTACTTATTTTGAATCTCTCCAATTTAATGATCCGTGTGCAGATCGGTCTCAGATGTGAAGTGTATTATTTGAAGAGTTTCTGGCGGCATGTCGCTCGTAAACTTTTACGACCACTCGACTTATCTAAATATCATCAGAAATGGGTGCACTTAATTATAATAACTCTGATTACACACTCGTTTGATTTAAAGGATAAAATAAAATACAGTTCGTCTGTGCACGACGTGCCAAAACTAATTTACGTTATACTCCATTCGACACCGAAAGTCAATATTTATGGTTTTTATTATATTTCAGAATAGACTTAAATCTATTTGAAAGATCCACTATCCACAATTTTATACATGATTTTGGTTGGTAGAATTTCGCTAATAAATTTTATTAAGATGAACACATTCTTATTGTGAAGTTGTAATTATTCAGAACAGACGCTCTGTGATGTTTTAAACACTAATTTAATGTATTCATTATAAATATATACATATAAAATCAATTTTGTCGAAAAATATTATTTTTGCGCTACCGGCAATAATATAGATATGGCTTTCAAAAATAATGGAACGACAGATGTATTAATTTGAAAAAGTGTAACATATGGGTTCGAAAATTTGTCATGAAAAATACTGGCGCTATAACACAATTGGTAGTGTACTTCCCCGGATTGGAGATAGAGATCCAGGTTCGAATCCCGGTAACGCAAAAACAATATTTTTCGACAAAATTAGGTTATTATCTTATTTTTCTGTATAATTTTTTATTTTATTAAATAATTTTAATGATACACGAGAATAAAAGCAACTATAATAATATAACCCCGACAGTGACGACCGATATCGATTAAGACTACCTCAGACCGGAGAAAAGATGCAATTTTTTTTTCAAAAATTCCCCAGCCTCTCGACAACTTTCAAAACTTTTTCACGTTTATTTTTTAAAGCGAGACATTACAAACGTCTAGATGCTAAGGAAAAGATTTGTATGAAATATTACAGACCATTTTTTACTAGACATTAATTTGAAAGTCTACGAGACATTTCTTCTGTTCATATCTCGCAAATATGCGCTTTTATTATTTACAGGTACTCGCACACACAGATGGCGCAAGGAAGAATTCTTTTGACGAACACAAAAATTTCCCAAGTAGAAAAATCTAATGAGAAACGCAAAATACGGAATTCTCGATTATCCGAGGTCACAAAAAAAAACATTTTTTTAATAACATTTGTCTATTTAATTTGGACAGCATCAATAAAAAGGTGTCATTCGTTTGGATTCCTGCACATAAGGGAATTCATGGAAATGAATGTGCTGATAAACTGACCGAGGAGGCCACTCTTTCCAGAGTTTTCCCTCGTCAATTCCATATCCCGATGTATTACAAACTTAATATGGTAAAAAAACATACGAATTCTATTTGGACTGCACAATGGATGGATCCAAATAATCATAAGGGTAATCGGCTTTAAATAATTCAAAGATCTATTCTCCGCACCCCCTGGTTCTTCAAAAGGAAAGTCTACAAAAGAACAATATCAAATATCTCTAGAATGAGAATTGGTCATTGTCAGGTAGCCTCACATTTATTCAGATTGAACTTAATAGAGTCCCCAACCTTGACCATATCTTTTTTGCCTGTTCATTGCGGATCACAGGTTTTTTTTTACAGTAATCTCGTTAATGGTAATTTTCAACAGTTAACTTGTGTCATCTTCTTTCCCTTAACTCGCTATGTACTCGTATATCTACATCTAAAAAAAATTTGTACGACAATGCTATTAACTTCTAATATAATATTTCCTATTCTATAATACTATTGTACTTTTTTCTAGAAAATAAAATTTCAACTTGATTAATGGCACAAATCGCTCTTGAAGGGTGGACTGCCTATTTAAAAAATGAAGAAGAATAACATTTAGAAATATTATTTAAAATTTGAAAATATATTTTTATCACACTACATAATGTATATCAAAAATTAAACAACCAAAATTGTAAACACGTCATCGCCCGATAATCACAATCGATGGCGTGTTGGCAAATTATTATTTGAGCGCGCTTAGATTCAGTGTGAACTTTTGACGTAAGCGACCGAGCGCATCACGTAATGTTGTAAATTTTAATTATTTATTATTGTCTTTTAACGTAGTATATATTTTTTAAATTGCGTTAACATTATATAGATGGTATAACACATAAGAACATTATTTCAGGCAGGTACCATTTTAGTGTCTTTGTAGACACCAACGAAGAAACAAAATATTTCCATAAAACAAAAGAACGTAAGTTGAAATAAAATTGACGATGTTTGAAAATATCAAAACAAAATACATACTTTTTTTTTAGGAGAACACATTCTTATTGTGAAGTTGTAATTATTCAGAACAGACGGTCTGTGATATTTTAAATATGAATTAAATAAATTGATAATTCTGGCGTCTGCTATCAGTTTACTCAAAGGTATTTGAGATTCTGTAAAAATAAGGTAGATGGCTCTGTCAAATGATGGAACGATTAAATGTATTAATATCAAAAAGGTAACACATGGGGTCGAAAATTGTCGCTAAAAATAATGTCGCTGTAGCTTAGTTGGATAAAGCACCTTCCCCGGTTAGGAAAGAGATCCAGGTTCGAATCCCGGTGGCGCAACAACAATATTTTTCGATAAAATTGATTTTATATGTATATCTTTATAATTAATATATTTAATTCATATTTAAAATACATACAATCAAATAATATCATATTTTATGCAGGGGTGGTATGATATGTGTATTTGAGACATGTATTTATTATTTACACTCGTATTTATGATTTTTTCTCATATTTTCGGCTGACATTAATTATCGGTTTTTTTTTTTTTGCCTACCGCCCTGCCGGATAATCGAGAGTCTACTGTAATGTTGCAGGTACGATAAATGTACCCTCGCTATGTAATTCTTGCGCGCCCCAAACGATGACCATTGTTAACAAAAAAAATTCAAACTTTTCAGTTGTTCGGTAGCGAAAGTAGCTTCTAAAAAAAATCCTTTTGTAAAGGATGCATACATCTCAAATGTACTAAAACAACAGGGGCGAACTTTAAAAAAATAATGAGTTATTTGCTAAACATTTTTAATTTCTGTGCATGCATTTTTTCCTTTCTCTCTTTCTCTGTATGCTGTATTTATCTTACGAGTTACAGGTCCCTGAATACTTCCCCTCACTTGTTTGAACACTTTTCAACTGCCTACCCACTTAGACTTATAAGGGATGCTGGGCCGTTAGGAGGATACACACGATTGCGACATCTACCTATGTACCAATCCCCGCTTTCCATTATATATATGTATTGCAGTAAAAGCGTAAAATGTACATTTTACTCAATGAATGCAAGTATGAATTGAATCCAAAAATGTCTACTATTCACAACACATTAGTAAAACCCTAATATCCAGTTTAATTTGTATGATGTATATATATTTAAAAATGAAAATCAAAACTTAATAACATTTTTTTTAACTTAACCTAACCTAACCCATTGTTCCAATTATAACATTATTCTTTACTTAATTTAACATTTATAAACAGGCTTGGCATATCAAATGTATAGGTTATGTGGTTGGTGTGTACATCTGCTAGTTAAAGTGTTCATATTGAATTTATGAATTTTTGCTTGTACATATTGCATGTTTCTAATTAGGTAATAAAAGTTTAAATTTCAAGGCTTGTGAATACATTTAATAATCAAATTGGTATATATTGATTAGCAGGGGCGTGCAGTGCATATAAGCAAAAAAGCTGTGCATTATTAAAAATTCTAGGAAACAAATATAAATTAAATAATTGGATTAGATTAACATAAACGGAAACATTATTTTACAATTAGCGCCATCTGTGTACTACTTTAATTTCTTAGTTCTAAAAACTACCACGACAACTCACCGCTGTACCCATGGCGTTCTTGTGCATTCGCCACATTGAGCTATTCACATTACTCTATTCTATCTTTAAGCTATTGAATTACTCAAGTCATATAATTGGCTATTTACTGAATTGAAATTTCCTTTCGGTTGATCCGTTTTGTATGGAGTCGTTACCTATGCTGTTTTTTTTAACAGAATAACATTAGAAAGACTTACAACTGTGTGCAAATCATTGGAGTGTCTACTTCCTCTTTTACTAATTCGCGAATTTTACTATCTTACTGTTTTTAACGTGTTGATTTCATGGCCATTCTTTGCATTCGAGGTACATTTGGTGCATGAATTTATTTTTGATTTGAGAAAAACAAAAAGCAATTGGCAGAACTATTTCCTACGTTAACCTTTAATAACAATAATTATATCGTTTAGTTATTACATGAAGGATTTTCGAACAATAAAAGAATCATATTTAGTCATAAAAAGTGTTCTTAACAACGTCCATACATTTTTTTATATGGATAAGAAGGTATTATTTTACGTTGACACTTAAACTTTAAAAACACTATTAATAGTACTCTAAAATTATAAATAAATATATGGTAGGATCGTATAAACGATGGATTCATTTTGTCTAAAGGCGTTGGTTAAACGAAAGTTCATAATCCTATGTACAACATATATTGTATTACATACAGGATGGCCCAAAAAAAGAACATCTCGTAACACATGAGTTATTTCAAAACATAATATAGTTAATTATAATTCTTAATGTAATTTTTTTTGCACAATATTTAGCTAATCAGAAATCATCAAAACACCCCATATTGTTTAAATCTGGGCTATTCAGTGGCCACATGCCTGGCTCGATGAAATTAACATTCTCACGATGAAGAAAGTTGATTGTATTTCTGGCTGTGTGAGATGGAGCTCCGTCCTGCTGTAATGTCTAGTTATACTCCAGGCTTTGTATTGAAATTTTTTGATCATTTTCCTAGCACCCCAGTCAATTCGCTAATTTTTGATTTAGATTCGGTCTTCTGCAGTGATTTTTGTCATTCTGGACAACAATTTGAAAAAACCAAATATGTATAAACAATGGGAAAATTAATAATCAAAGATGGCGACCGGAAATTGTCGAAATAAAACATAATATAGGTAAATATGTAAGTAAGTAAATTAGTAAACTATTTAAGCTATTGTTGATATAAACTATTTTGATGTAAATATTATATATCACGTGTGTAACATGACGTAACTTCTGGAAACATTTTATGTAATTTTTTCGATCATGCCCAGGAGATGATTCTTGTGCGCGTGATTTGGTGCACGGTATTGCCAATATCCCCATCACTCAACTTCCCCCGGATATCCTCGGGATGCACCGGAAGCGGGAGAGCTGGGGACGAAGAACGCCCCGTAACGCATACAAATGGCTTATTTGAGAGGAATCATTGCGGAAAACGCACACCATGCATAAACCATTCTATTTTATGAGGGGTAATATTCATGTTTATTACAAAATTGTGCTATTAGTTTTTTGGTGAAGTTGTTAATAATTTTTTTGTCGTCGTCATCATCATCATCACTACCCTTACCACCATCAGCATCATTAACTATTTCAATCCACTGCTGGATGAAGGCTATCCGATACTCTGTCTCTTTTTAAAAATAAAAAAATTCTTCTATACATCAAAACTTTGGGCTTCTTCTATGTAGGTCTGGTGGATCGTGAATATTCTTTGTCCGTCGATTATTTGTGCGTCTTGAAATATGTCCCGCCAATTACCCTTTTTAGCAGCGACAATGCCACCCTCCACTAACCGGCGTGTTTTGTGAACTTCTTGGTATTTCGCTAATTTTTGAATAAGAACAATAATTAAAAAGCCTTGACATTTCAAGCTCTGCCCTGTAAAGCAATCTGTCTGGGGTTAGCCCTTTAGCAGCTACCCTGTTTACCTTATATTTCCCATTTATCCTCCTCTGTACACGTCATATCCGCCGCCACTCTCATTAGGCCCCATTAGTGATGTGAAACAAGGAATGAACCCAGATTGAACCGCGCGGTTTCTGGAATGTCTAAAGAAATACGATAAAGTACTGAAACGTTCTGAAATAATGAACGATATTGCGCCTTGCACGTAAAATCACGAGAGAAGTAGTTTTAGTGTAAGAATTAAAAGGACATTCATATCAAAGGTGTCAACGATTATTCGACTTGTATATGGAAATAGTACGAAAGAGCCGAAGGGATTGGACGTAGGAGTAATTAATTAATTTAAGACAGAAATGTTCATTGTACATATCTATTTCTTAATTTGGTCAAATTATTAAGTACGCAAAATACAAACAAAACGAGTGTATAATAATTTTCAAATATTCAAACATTTAAACTCTCGACTTTAATCCCGCTAATGTTCCTCTGACCCGTACCCGAGTTCCTGGATAAACCTGAGTTCTTCAATTCACAATACCCCGGTTTGCACATCACTAGTCTTGCCTAATCCATCTTGCGGTATTTGACGGAAACATTTCAGACGAAGAAAACTTTGCCGGAATTTTTTAATATTTTTTTTTTTTGTATAGATATCACTTTAGACCGTACGGCGGCATACTTTTTAAATTTGTTTTTAATTGGTACAAAACGTAAAAGCCATTATATTTTTTAATATGTAAACATCATAGCCTGCGTCCCTCCCGCGACCAAACAAATACGTCATACTTGTTACCATGGTGACTACATATATAATTCAGTGCCACTTTTTAGAAATTCGCGTGTTGAATATGTTAAATGTCACAAAACTTAAAATATGTCTTTTCACGTCACGCTATGTAGATAATTTTTTTTTATATATAAATTCAGTATCTACACGCTAGGTACTACCTAAAAAATTTAATTTAAAAATTGTACATACATACCTAGTAGATAAGCTACCCACACAAGTACAACGTAATCGTTTCCTGGGTTTACGTGGTATTTTAAAAATAATAAAATTGAAATAAATCTATTAAATGTAATGAAATTTCATTTCCAGTGATCTTGTATACAATAAACACTCGAGAGATGTTTACACATAGTAATTGTACCCACTCGTTTTTTTCAGGGCAATATACAACAACAGCAAATGAATCTTCATTTAAAAATATATACACCTAAAACATACTTTAATGCATTCCTTTGTACGATAAATTATTTGAGTAATTTCGAATTTTTTTATAAACGTCATAACTCAAAGTAATATATCGGTTCTACTGCCGCATAAATTTCAATAGTAATTACTAATAATTATTAACTAACTGGAAATTTCGTCCAAAGACGTGCGAAAAAATAACTAAGTACTTAAATATAGCTAAATATTTCAATTACTTTTTAGCTCGTGCGTGTATTCTGAGTGCGAATGACAGCAAATCTACATAATCTTTTTTACCCAAATTTTGACAGAACTAATTACTTAAAAAAATATTTTGTGACCCGCTCTACGTCAAAATATAATACCGTAAATTCTTCTAATAACTTGGACATTTTCAACGATAAACTGCTTCCCATGAAAATTAAACTACGCCAACTTTTTAATAACTATTGACATAAATTGTATATACATGCGTATATACAATTTATATTGCATCCCATTTTCCTCCCCTTCTTACCCTTTCCACTTTATATGTTCTCTTTTGTTTATTAGTTTTTTTAATATATACAATTTTTTATTTATTATATTCATTTTAGTGTGAAAATCTTTTTGTTTATCAGTGTGTTAAAATGTACTATTCTTTAGTTTATTATGTACTATTTCTTAGCTTGTTTAATTCCAAAGAAACTACACTAGTATTATTTTTATATATCATGTTTTATTTTATCAGTTATTATTATCGGACTGTTTGTTTCTCTCAAAAATAATAAAATAAAAAATACATATTGGATTATTCCTACCGAGATTTTATTTTGACAGCATTTCAAAATTAGAACTTATAACATCTGCACAGTAGCTTAATTTCGTCATTTTTTATTGTACCTATGCCATTGTACTCTGTCGTCAACAACGTTAACCTTTTACCTGTAAAACAAAATGTCATTGGCGTGAATTTCTTGAGTTTGTTCTCTTATCACTGTATCTCGTACCACCAATACTAATATAGTTACCGAGGTTTCCTTGAAGGTACACTTGTCCATTATTACATACTTAATTCTAAAGTATGTTTACCTTTCCTTGACATTCCATCTTGCATTACTAAATGTGGAATAAGAAATGAAACGATCCGTCGCCATAACATTTTCTCTCCGGTGATGTAAACTGAGTTGACATTGCCTCTAATTATGTGAATATCTCTGTAAATATACTAAATACAGAGTTCATATTTTAGTTATTCCTCCGTAATATATATATATGTATTGGATAAAATAATTACATTAAATAAGTATGTACCATACGCAACAATAAAAAATATTTATTCGAAGAACCTGACGTGAATTTGTCAATACGTGTATATGTAATGCGGAGAGGTGCGGACGGCGCAGTACGCGGGGATGCCGGATGTCGATCGTCACTTTAGTTAGTGGCAAAGCGTGCGCTGGCTGAATTAGATGCGTCAGATGCGTCTTTATGCTGTCTTTCGTGATGATGAATATTTTTTCTAATTTTTAGCACTTTTATATTATTTTAACGATTAATATACGTAATAAATGTAAAGTAATCATATTTATCCGACTTAAAAATCGCAAAAGTCTACATGTATACTGAGTTTGCAACACCAGAACGCGCGATTTTATTTTAGCACCGTAAGGGAAAGGTTATTAAATGCTATGAGCGCGTAAACACACCAAACTTTGTACATCACGCCAAGCTATAAGCGTGTTAACACTCACTTTTGGATCTTGCAAACTTGCAAGGATTAAAGTATTATTCTTAAATCATTTTGCCATCTGTGTACGACAGGTCCCAGCTTTTGATAGATAAGTCAAGACTCTTAAAGCCCAGTCTTACCATATGTGGTGTCTTCCATTTCAAATACGGTCTGCAGTTAAAGGTTAAAAACGCGTTGTTTTGGCGGGCGCGCCGTGTGACATAAAACCGCCGAGAATATCAAAGCCGATGGAAGATTTGTTTGACACTCTTTTTATAATCAAAACGCCATATTTCATTAGTGAATACCCGAAGCGCTTCAGTCTGTAGACATTCCTGCCTGACGAGCGTCTTCCGGCACTTGGTATTAATTACAGATCGAGTTTCAAATGCCTTTACTGCGGAAGCTTCAACTTGTCAATTGAAAGACTAATCTTAAAGATGATAACGTGTATTTCAAAAATTCATTACGTTGAACAAGCAAATTGAATTCTTGGTAGTCTTTTCTGTCACTGCAGAGAACTACAATACAATGTCATCTCAGATTACCGTAACAATGTTGTTACTGTAACAATGTTACTGTGTGTCTATTTATGCCATGACTAACATCTCAACCGATTTAAAAATTTAAAATAGAATATCCGTGCTTTAATTATTTTGTTACAAATATTTCATTAATGATTGAGATATTATTGTTTACCACTTTTATTCTAATTATTATTGTTAACACAACAAAAAACGAAAACAAACTCAAAATATATTATGTAGAGAGTGTAGTCACGGTGATTGTGGACTGATCAATGTTGAAGTTCTCGGCATTCGTCCTTTTCCACAACCACCTGAAGGACCTGATCATCAAAATCTGAAGATCGACCCTTTCCTGATTTGTCGTCTAAACTGATATCACCAGCTTTGAAGCGAACAAACCGCTCTCGGCATGCCCTTTCGCTAATCGTTCCTTCGCCGAAAAGATCGCGAAATGAGTCAACAACTTTCCACCCTTTCTCCAATCGGTATAGCATAATCTTGTGTATGGTTTTCTAATTTCTTAACCCTATTAAACAATTATATATTATGACAAATGTCTGACTCTGAAGATGTGACGTCACATGATAAAACGGCATAAACCGATCGTTTTTAAAACACGCAACTTTAAACATTTGCAACTCAAAACAATTCTTTCATTTATGTAAATGAGATTTATCGAAGAATTTTTTTATAAACTAAAAAAAAACTATACTGACAACCTCATTTAATTTCCATACAAAGGTTCCAATTTAATCTGCATCGCAAGTAGTGATGGGTAAAAATGCTACCCTAACTCACTGGTGTGATTGTGATTGAGATTCGATACTATCAGTGATTGAAAACTGTGACTGTGATCACAGTTACAATACTAACACGCGTGCGCCGCGCGATATTATTATATTAAATACATTATTTTAAGAGTATTTAATTATATTATTAGAAACATCATTTGCGTAAAAAACATATTCTAGCATATATCTAATTTAATATCACCATAAAAATAATGAAAACCCTTAAAAAAATGTGAGTTTATTTTTCTGGTCAAATTCTCAGCATTTCGGGTCAAATGGGTAAAACTTTTTGGCAGAATCTACTAGATGGTGCTTATCACAAATTATAACGTCATTCCTTTATTAACATTTTCGATTCATATGCAAATACGCCAAATCAAGGTTCATAATCAAATATAAATAAAATAAAATAAATAATCACGAATCACGATATCCCCAGATATTCAATCACTGATTGTGAGTGTGACTCAAAGATATCAGTGATTGACTCGCGGTTCGTGATTTTAAGCTCATCACTAATCGCAAGTATTATTTTTTTTTACTCTTTCCAGTCGTATTCCGAATTATTTTTGAGAGTCGTTAAAGGTACGTGTGCACCGGATGCGTCGAGCTAATCCGCAAGCGAAACCCTTGTGGTGATAATTCACAGATCTCTGCATGCACACTCGAGTCGAATCTCCGAGATCATCCCTGAACATGGGGCCATAAGTGATTCATAAAATTGTTTTACATTTAAATTGTTTGTTTGTTTTTCTGTGCCAACAGATCTTCAGTAGTCATTAGAAATACAAATAAAAATCTAGACTAGACTACAAAATTTTGACGTGCAATTGTTTTATTTTATTTTTCATGGTATAAATATTTTACTCGCGTCTAGATGTAATTATGTTTGGTCCACCGATTTTCCGTCTCAATGTTTATGAGATCGGGCGCCCAGCTGCGCGAAGCTTGTCCTTGGCCATAATATTATTTTAAAACATACTGCAGAATAGAATCTTACTACGCGAATGTAATAATAAGTACCTAATAACAATTTAGAGGCAGAATTTCCATAACAATCTTGTTAGATGTTCAAGTCGTGCCATGAAATTTGTAATAATATGTATTGTTTTCAGATGCATTGAATAAATTTATATTAATGTTTAAATTTTATTTTTGTTACAGATTGCATGACATCTGGATCTACGTACAATTTGAACAGCGTCATTAAATCTTATTTTTCCAAGGTAAGTCAAATCTTTAATGAAATAGTTAGTTGCTTCTTTTATATAGTTTCAGTTAAAGATAGGTAAGTATATATTTATACTATAATAATCGGCAATAAAGAATCTCTCTTATGTGTAACTATAATATCTGCGAAACAAATCTAAATTACATTGTTATTTGACATGTTATGTATTAATACAGGTGTTCGCTTGAACTGACTTGTTGCAAAATGTTTTCAACTACACACCGCAAATCTTTATTTGAAACGGATTTGAGTACATGCATTCCATTACATTATAAAGTGTAAATATTTTACAATAACAGAAAATAATTCCCACATGCATACATTTAACATCAATTAATGCTTCTGAAAGATTGTATGTCTTCCCAGGTAGAGCAAATTTTAGAGCATCGCTATTAGCATTAGTGATGAGCCCAAAATCACGAGCCGTGAGTCAATCACTGATATTAGGAAAACACATTCTTATTGTGAAGTTGTAATTATTCAGAACAGACGGTCTGTGATATTATAATAAAATAAGGTAGATGGCTCTTTCAAAATAATGGAACAATTAAATGTATTAATATCAAAAAGTTAACATATAGGTTCGAAAATTGTCGCTGTAGCATAGTTGGATAATGCACCTTCCCCGGTTAGGAAAGAGATCCAGGTTCGAATCCCGGTGGCGCAACAACAATATTTTTCGATAAAATTGATTTTATATGTATATTTTTCTAATTAATATATTTAATTCATATTTAAAAAATCACTGATATCTTTGTGTCACACTCACAATCAGTGATTGAAATCTGGGAATATCGTGAATCGTGGATTCGAGATTAATTTTTTAATTTTATTAATATTTGGTTGAAACCTAAATATTTATGAAGGAATGACATTTTAATTCGTGGTAAGCGTCATTTAGTAGATTCTGCTAAAACGTTTTACGCATTTGCGAAACGCTGATAATTTGACCCGAAAAATAAACTCATCTTTTTTTAAGGGTTTTCATTCTCTTTGTGATGATATTAAATTATATTATATGCAAATGAAGTTTGAATAATATATAAATAAATACGCTCAAAATTATGTTTTTTTTTTTTCATTTATTTCGTGTATTGCAATATCGTGCGGCGCATGCGCATTAATAATGAAACTGTGATCACTGTCACAGTTTTCAATCACTGATATTGTCGAATCATCAATCGCAATCAGACCAGTGAGTCGCGAGTAGTATTTTTTCTCATCACTAATTAGCATCATAACCTAAGATCATGCTTACTGCTCCCTACTCAAATAATCACACCAGTATTTTATTTAATATATTTAAGTTATCCTCTATAAATATTAAGTCTTAATTTTTACGTTGAAATATTTAAGCATTAATTCATAGATGTTACAATGGGTTTTGGTTATGTTCCAAGAATATATAATATGCTCACTAGCGATTTGGGTCAATGCAATATTCCAAAAATGTATGAATATAAACTGTCCAGTAGAATTTTACACCGTTGAATACTGATTAGTCCTGATAAGTAAATAATTAATCAATATATATTAATTTAATTGTTGAAAATCTTATACAAATTAAATCGTAATAAGATTAATTAAAAAGAAAAGTTGAAAGGGACAAAAAAATCTCATCAAATTACAGTTCAGTTCATAGGTACATTCACTTTGCAACCAATTTTTATATTTTTGACTATTTTTTCTATGATATCAAATAAATAAATACATACATCGTTCCGATGATACATCTAATTCCCTCGAATTGAAATTTCATCTTGTTAAGACTTTGAAAGCGGCAAAATTTTAATCATTTTTATCACAATGGTCCCGAATTAGAAAAAGAAAATGATACATTTTTGGTTTTAAAAAATCTGTCCCATTCAAGACAAGAATTTAAATAAATGGGACATATTATTTTAATAGACTTAATGCAGTATAACATTTTAAAATTATGATATGATAACGATGATAAATTATGATAAAAACGTTAGATTCAGGTCGTCAATAGATTTTTCTATTAATATAATGCTAAGAGTTTTGGTCTATAGAAAAAATCACCGTGGTTACGGATTTTTGAGAAATTTTCGTAACCCTCATCCGTATCACATATCCATCAATCAATGTAGAAATCGCGCACCCCCAAAAGAAGACGTCACATTTATGTATTACAGTCGCAGTCCGGCAGAAACTCACCCTGTCCAGGTCGCAGGAGGTGCGAGGGAGAGCCAGTGGAATTATCCGCGCTACATATAATTAAACAGAGAGTGAAACATTACCTTGATTGGCAATCACATTCACGAAGGGTAAATGAACAAGGGAGAAAATACTCTACATCCGCCAGGTAGTAGAAAAAAGCTGAGAGTTTCAAGTGGATACCTGAGTATATCTCATTAACTATAAAAAGGATTTGACTGTGTCAAATAGGGATGTATTTGGGAGTCCTACAAGAAATGGGAGTTCCTTCACAGCTGATAGTCTTAATGCAAAATCTATATGTACACAATACCGCGTCCGTAAGGGTTAATAACTTCTCATCGCAACCCTTCAAAGTGTACAAAGGGATCCGACAAGGTTGTGTGCTGTATCCGGATCTCTTCAACATCTATAGGGAATATAATTATTATAATGATGAAAACACTAGACGGATGGGAAGGTGATATTTCAATGGCAGAGCATATAATTTATTATCATTTTATCATTAGATTGAGGAAGAGAGCTTGAGAGATAAACACAAGATTTGATCGCTTTGAGCAAATGCTGAGAACTGAGAGCGATTGTATCTACCTGAGATCTCTCGTCTCAAGAAATTTAGGGTACGAGGTTGAAGTCCGAATGAGAATTGGTATGGCCAAGTCTGTCATATCGAAGTCGACTAAATTTTGGATGAACCGTGTACTCCATAGCTCTGCATGGTGTAGAAACATGGACCCTGAGAAGGAAATAAAGGATTATGCTCGTCTCCTTCGCGATGTGGTGTTAATATATAAATAAAAACAAGTTAAATGCACAGAAAAAAGACAGTGAATGTATGAACAATAAGAGAATTACAGTTAAGTCCGAGAAATGATCGGAGCCTCGCTATACGTCGCACTAAACAAGACCAAAGATTGCGAAAAGTAGATGCAGGCAGTTCGGACTGTAGAAGCATAATAGAAGAGCGTGACGCTCAATCATGAGCACATCGACCGAGAGAAAAACAACACATACGTACGTGGCCTACCGCGCACGTATGTAATATATTTTGAGATGACAGCAGCGGCAGCGGTTGCAAAACGAACCGTCTGATGATTTCATCAGACGTGTTAAGAACAAACGGTGAGCAATTAAAAGCTTACACCGGCTATGCAGTACCTACGCGGCACGGTACCGTACAGTTTTACAGTCTTGACACACTTAACGGTTGGCAACCATTATTATTTAATGGCGGCGTATTTCTCGGAACTGGGGAAATAGCGTAAGCTTTATGACAAAATAAAACGCGAAGAGCGCACTGCAACAATATGGCACTCCGAAATGTGCAATTCAGTCGGAAGTAAAACTTTGCCGCGCTCATTCAGACTCCCTCACTGTTTAATGAAGATATTAAATAATAATCACACGTAGCTTTTTGCGGACGTCAGCGAAAATTGTTTTAACCCTTCATTCACTGGCGGGACACTCGAGTAATAATAATCAACGATTCAGGAACCCTGTCGAAACTTATAAAGTTTCAAGAGAGGAAGCTTCATTTTATTTTACACAGATGACAGCACTAGTATGGTATTGATTATTTTTCGCTTAATAAATTATCCTTTTCGACATTTCGATATTTGTTCATATTAACCGTATCACCAATAGACCCCTAAAATATTTTGAAGTCTCATAGGTTTGATCTGGGAAACATTGCGTTTATTTTTGTGAAATTTAGGTAAGCAGATGTTTTAACATTTATTTATTTTGTCTGAATGATGCGCGGAGAATTTTGAAACACTGAGATAGATTTCTGGCTACATTACCCGAGCTGTCGCGATCCACATCTTCATCATTCAACCAAAACTAACGCATAACAGAGTAGTCCGGCAAACTATCATTATTATAAAATTAAAATTAATATTTATAATGCATCATCACACACCATTTTAATCCTCTAGAAACAAAGTTAAAAATATATCAAATAAAAACTCTTATTTTACGTGTCTTTTGGGAAATAATTCTCGTATCGTTTACCGCAAATATATAAAACGGAATCCGCAATGGGACCTCAATTTACTGTTCCTAAGCTATATCAGAAAATTGGAAAAATATTGTGATCCAGATGTTAAAAAGATCCCTTGAGAATGCGAGCCTGTGCGGTATAAGCTGGTTTATGATACAAATTGTTTCCAATTTGTCGATATATAAAATTGACAAAATTTAATTTTCACTTATGAAACTACGGGCTATTCAGGGTTCGGCTTTAGCGAGTACGTTTGGACTGCTCACGACTACGCTGCACATGATGTCATACAGGGGGACCTTTATATTCGCCAAGCCCTCAAGAATGGACTAGTGACGAATGCAGAGAGAGGTTCCACTGTATTTACAAAGTAATTATCATATTTTTATTTATTATCTTTGTTTTATTAACCACTTGATTGAGTTTAAATACATCTACCGGTTTCGAAAAATACCATTTTCTTCTTAATAAAACAAAGATAATAAATAAAAATATGAATTTTAACCACAAAGTTAATATTGCTAATTTTAAAAGTATAAAAGTAATTATCATTTTAGATTTTTTACGTTTTAAATTACGACAAATTTTTATATAATTTTCATACTCATAAATACAATAAAGAAGTAAAATGTAGATTCGTTATATTCCAGCGATAATCTAAATTTGAAACTGAATGCTTAAATGCCACACATGTATAATTTGACGGCCTAGAAGCGTTTGCATAGAAGAATTCTTCAAATATCGTGAACAGATTTGATCACCAACTCAAACGCCATGGGCGTGTTAACACGCCTAACTTTACATGTCATGCAACACTACAAGCGTGATTGCTCGCACTTTTCAAACTTGCAGATTCGGATAAAACACCATTTTCAATGTCGTGGAGTTGAATTTATAATGCTATTTATAGCTCTCAACTTTTATTAGATAGTCTTCCATATCAAAATATGGTTGATAGTTAAAAGGTTAAGACGAGCTGATACGAACGGAGGGTTAACGTATATGATCGAGCGGCAAATTGGTTATCTTGGTGATATGTTGAGAGGCACAAAGTACCGACTTCTATACCTTATAATAAAGAATAAGATCTGGAGATATAGGGTTATTGGTTGGAGACAGTGAACGGCGATTCCTCGTTTTTTTGGCAGATTGGTATTCTTACTCTACAAGGCAACTCCATGCTGCAATGTAGCATTGCAGCAATTCAACACTACAAAAAGCCATTCACTATCCTTTCAGTACAGATTCAGCTTTTATTTATATAAATTAATAGGTATATAGAGTAAGAATATAAAAAGAAAAGACATAAAAATAAAAATAATCAAATGAACATGAAACATTAAATAAATGAAGAAGTTTGGCAGGATAGGAAGAAACCAGTACTCCCCTAAAGGGATCAGGACATTTCAAATAACAGTTTAGTTCAGACACCAGACCGACCACAACTGACAGTAATCCACTCTGGTTCGAGATTGGCAATTGGGTTACCCCTATTATCTTCTCCGCCATGTTAAAATAAACTTAATTTACCCTCTAAGAAGCTCCCAGCGCGACACTCACACCTTAATGAACTCCCGGAAAAGTTCAAAGTTACGTCCACCTCACGGAACGATGACCCAGACTGTATAATCCTTTAATCATTTCCTTTCTTGCATTCCTGAGTATTTGGAAACTTCAGAGAATGTGCTCAGGTGTTTGCCTGTCCCGGCTACAGACGAACTATGGGTTCACGGCTAGTTTCAGGTTAAAGAGCTCCGGAACTCGCTGTGTCCAGAAACCATACAGCTAGGAAGATAGGCGTCTTAGCTGAGGATCTTGAATGGCTAGGAATCAGAAGGGTAGAGAAGCTGCTGCATTTTGCACACGATAAACAAACCTGCACTATATATCTAACATAGCACATTTAAGAAGAAGAATACCTTGACAAAAATTGATGCTATACAAATTTAAAATCAAATATAATCGAAGATGGAAAGTCCGCCGACATTATTGCGCGATCTCTGGAGATATATTATTATTCTGACTTATTTTTCTTCATTGAGATTTCTTTCAGCTTTATGATTCTAAAAAAATGTTGACAAGTCCAGTGACGTATTTTAGTATTTAAGATGAAATGTAGATCCGGTGATTTGACAAATTAATTTGTGTGTTTCATATCTAGTTTACAATTTATGACGATGAATTCCAAGAATTCCAAAACTGTAGACTGCACGGCGGTTAACTATCCATCAACTGAAGTTGACAGTATAGCAGGGGAGACTCTCACTCGCAACACAGTGGGCGATGGTTCTGGTCCGCCGCTATTACAAAATATTGGAAGTGTATCGGGAGACTTCCGCCATTATTCCACCATTGAGTGCCTTTTTACATATATTTAATTACTAGATAAACCCGACAATAATGACGGTAAAAAAAACATGCTTTTAAATTCACACAAAATACCTGGTAGGTAGATAGATAGACCTGCGCCTTCGGGTAACGAATTAAATTATTGCTAACACATATTATGGAAAGTAGTAGGTGGGGCGGTGCGATCCAGATAAGTTTATTCGATGGAGGGGTAATATGATACATGTGTCTGAGACGTAACGTATTTTTTGTTATGATGTGGAATATTAAAAACATACATATTTATGTACGTATGTACATATAAAGTATTAATGTTCGTATGTATGTATGTACATATAAAGTATTAATGTACGTATGTATGTATGGACGTATAAAGTATTTATGTACACATGTACATATAAAGTATTTATGTACGTATGTACATATAAAGTATTAATGTACGTATGTATGTATGGACGTATAAAGTATTTATGTACACATGTACATATAAAGTATTTATGTACGTATGTACATATAAAGTATTAATGTTCGTATGTATGTATGTACATATAAAGTATTAATGTACGTATGTATGTATGGACGTATAAAGTATTTATGTACGTATGTACATTTAAATTATTATAATATAAGAAACTAAATAGATAGTCTAAAACAGTGATATGCTAACAAACGTTTCACATTTATTTAACTCAAAATAAATATTTTCGTTGGTCATTTAAAATTAAATTAGTCAAAAATAGTACGTTATGAAAATATTGTAACATTTTTACATATTCTCATTTTTACCTTGACCTTTTACCGGTATGAAATGAAAGAGATTTTGATTAGAGGCGCCGGGAATAGATCCCGATACATCTAAAATGCTAAGCCATCTTATCTACTCCCCTAATAGACCCTGGTCATATAAGTATATCACGCTAATTTTACTGTCTTAGAATTTAACGTATTGATTTATATTTTTGATACACTTAATTGTTTATATCTAATATTTAATTTTATTTAAAGACTTAGAGATTTTTTTTTTTTAAACTGTTACTTTTACTACGCTTGATTCCTCGGCAGTGCAGAGGTTAGTATCCTAGCCTGTCAAGCTGGAGACGGGGGTCGGCTCTCCGCGAGTTTTTTATTAAAAAAATCAATAACTTTTTTGTAATGAAATGTATTAAATGGCATCTATATATATGTGTGTGTATTTTGCGCCTCGTCGCTCTTGTATACTCGTATCCGATAGTGTATTTTTTAAGAAATTCGCTAGATGGCAGTATTGATTAGTAATAATTAATATAATAATCATTTACAATATTTTCGCGCTGTGCAATAGATGTCACTAAAGTCTAATATGTCAACATGTATACATATGTATATAGCATGCATCATTTTACTTGCTGGAAATAAAGACAAAGTACACCACGTGGTGCATTATTAATAAGGGATTTCCGCATTGAAAAATATATATCACAGAAACCTTGGCCGCGCGGCGACTACTATCGGCCCACATTAACTACCCGCAGGGCCTAGCACCGAGTAATCGGCGACAAAAATTCTCATGGCGTTATTGAATAATGATAGACTTAAGTATTGTTTTAATGTTTTTTATGTATTATATATCAATATCGAAATGTTATACATACCATTGCTAGTAAATGAACATTTTTTCACTCTAATTATTTCCATACATCGTCCGCATGTACCAAGTTAAATTCGATCCAACGACAGTTTCCGAAATAATAAAATACTGCTGATGCCGAGGTTACTTTTCACCGACAGGGTAAACAGCTCCGGTGGGAGGTTTGATCTAAATATAACCTGGACCAGTGGCCGGTGACTCAGCGGGACGTCCAGGTCGTCCAGGTTCCAGGGCGACCGGCCGACCTACTTCGCGGCGGTTACCGCACAGCGGAACATCCTAAACAATGCATCCGAAAAACATGGCATTGTAAAATTAGACCATTCTATGAATAGCTCGGGAAATAATTTGGCTTTTCGTACGTCGGATGTTACTACGAACTTTTACCGCCGCAGCGTGTAGAAATGTTTATTATCTTAGTGAAATTTAAATGTTTAATTCGTATATATTAATTAATTGTGTTTTTGATACGCGACAACCATATAATTATATGATACTAGTGCTCATGTTGATTTGCATACATATTTCTTCACAACACCTTATTATTGTGAATTTGCAGTTTTTCAGATTTTTTAAAATTAGAAAAATATACGGATAAAATCAATTTTAGAAAAAATATTTTGATTACCATCGAGATTCGAACCAGGAACTTTTTTTATCTGGAGAATTGCGCTGATAATAACACCATGTCAAACTAGTAAGTTGACGACAAATTTTCTAACCACTTGCTGCAACACTTTCAAATTAATACATCTGTTATTCCATTTTTAAAAGCAATCCACTTACGAAGCATCTAAAATTCCATTGAGTGAAACCCGATAGGAGACGTCAGAATTAAATTAATTAATCCAATTTATTAAATTTAGAAACATTTATATAACTTATATTTTTTTAAGGAGTATACATTATTATTGTGAAGTTGTAGTTTTTCAGAACATAGTTCTGTGATATTTTTAATACAAATTAAATGTATCAATTAGAATGATAAACAGATAAAATCAATTTATCGAATAAATATTTTTTAGTGAGGATTTTAAAAACAAAATCTATAACATTGATATATTTTCTCCTTAAACGTCATCATATTAAAATCTTTCAGCATTGTCTTCTGTGTACCGTTTTCTGGACTAATCTTCCATGCATATCTCACATTTGGTCGACATTTTATATCCCATTGCAGACTCCATCATCAGAGCTGATGTGATGTGTGAATGTTCCAATTCCTTAGAGTCTACGATACTCCTCATACTCTACATGCGGCTAGACCGCCTCATCTACTACTACAAGTGCATCAGCGCTGATCGCTTTGACACTTTTACTAACTACCTTATTGTAATAAACATCATATGTGATTGTTGGTATATGGTGAAGTACTGGCTTGCAGTACCGTGTCAAAAGCACGATATGTTGTTTTTAGGTACTGGCTTGCAATACCGTGTCGAAAACAGGTGTTGCGTGAAATGAGTAGTGTTGTGTTGTCATTATATTGTCGGATCACTATCTGTGCGGACTCTTCTCATGTGCAGGGCTCAGCCAATGCCGATTTTCCTGGATGGCCAAGCTGGCACTCCAGTTTACGCTCGTCAACCCTTTTGATAGTTGTGCACGTTGTTGGTCCCACGTATACTTTCTCGCAGTCTTGGCAGTCGAGCCTATACACCGTCCGTTTCCAAGGTGTCTCCATCTTTCGTTGAAAACATACAGAAGCTGACGTCAAAAGCATCGCCTGTTTAGGTGAATGCCTTCGACAGCTGGATCCCAGGTTTCCGATTGATAATAAGGGCACATATGATACATAAACACTGCACTAAACTTTCTATTGAACGTGCTGATTTTATAATCCGATATTGTTGTTCTTTTGGATGGGTAGATTTCGCCCGACCGAAGCGCGCACTCCCGACAATCGGTTTATTTGTACCTCTGGACTGGTCGAAGCACGGGATGTAATTGATACACACACACACACACGCATGCACAATATTAAAAACCGGGAAACCCAGTGGTGCCAATCGGAGTAACAAGGCACGTAAACACTGTCTTTTGTTCAAAATGTCACTGACAGAATTGGGGCAGAGTCCTCAAAAAACGAGATGTAAATACGGTATTCTGAACAAACGAACCTGCCAAGATCAAGAGTATTATTCTCAAAGCTTTATTTTGCAGTACTGATAATTGTTGCATTTCTTCTTTATTAGTCGAAAATAAAATGCTGCTGCATTAGTTTACATGAGGAATAATAAAAGAGTCGTATACTATTTTACAAGACTACTAATGAAGAAGGCTAAATCTCACAAATCGGTAATGTACAGTGCCATAAAGGTGTTCAATGAAATGCCAGATGATATGAAAAAGGAAGTGAAACTACATAGATTCAAAATGAAACTAAGCAAATATGTGTAAGATAAGTTGTAGTAAAAATGAATATTTTCATCTTATTAAGGAGAACACATTCTTATTGTGAAGTTGTAATTATTCAGTACAGACGGTCTGCGATGTTTTAAATACTAATTTAATGTATTAATAATTATGTTCGAAAAAACAATATTTTTCGACAAAATTGATTTTATTTATAATTAATACATTAAATTAGTATTTTCATCTTGTTTACATTAGAGCATAAACTTTAACCCATTAAGCAATACGTTTTTATATATTTTTTCGAAAGATAGATTTATGTATCTTTCTAATGGAAACTTGTCAGACAGGTTAAAGACTAGCGGTAAAAATGAAGTCATGGTTCCAACACTGATATATGGAAGTGAAGTCTGGAGTTGGCAGAAGAGTTAAGACAGTGAAAATGAGATCATCTAGACTTACGTGTGATGCAGACATCGATCCCAAGAAAGAGCTTTTCAGATATTTAAAAATTTAAATTTGAAAAATGCCCCAAGGAAGACATGTTTTGATCAAACGATAAAATACAGAGTATGACGAGAAGATGCTTATTATTTGAGCTCAAATTACCGCTGTCTGGAGGAAGTGAATGATGCTGATATAATCTTGGAATGCGCACTGTAGTCCACACACGCATACTTAGCTGGGCAGCGCTCGGTGCCCGTCTAGGTAGGCCAGTTGACCATGTTGATGTGTTCACCGAGGCGTTCCTTTTCCGGAATTATTTCCATCCTCGGCTTCCTCAGCTGTTAGATACTTTGATTTCTCCAGTTCTAAACAAATTCAAATAATATACGGAGTGTTCTAAGCGATGTAACATAAAATTCTCAACTAAATGACATATTTAGATTTGTTCTAAATATGTATGTATATATATTTAAGTAAGTACGTGCATAAGTATAATAAATAAAATATTCTACGAGCTTATAAATATTATTCAGTTAATCATAACAGACGTTCTGCATTCAAAATAAAATATATAACTTTTACGGAATCTTGAAAGTATGTTTTTTTTATTATCGTTCCAGATGTATTAATTTATTAAACACATACATAACTATAAGGGCATTGTACAGTGTGTCCCAAAAGTCTGTTCATTTTGGATCATTCGCTGTACCAACGCAACGAGCCGCAGAGGGGCGGGGGTTATGCCAATGACTAGCCGCGTCCTTGGGAATTAGCGTGTCCTTACCAGTTATTCGTGAAATTTTCCCTTGAAAATTGATATCCCGACGAGGTGACATAAACTGACTTCCACGTAGCCAGCCACACCAATTGACTTTTTCCTATGGGGCTACCTTAAATCAAAGGTGTATACAGTAACAATCCTCCCTCTCTGGACCAATTAAAGAAAATATCCGAGAAGAAATGGCAGCGATCGCGAAAAATACGTGCCGAACAGTTCTCAGAAATCATACATCAAATAATGGAACGATAGATGTATTAATTTGAAAAGGGGTAACATAGAGGTTCGAAAATATGTCGTCAAAAATAATGTCGCTGTAACATAGTTGGATAATTCACCTTCCCCGGTTTGGAAAGAGATCCAGGTTCGAATACCGGTGGCGCAACAATAATATTTTTTGGTAAAATTGATTTTATATGTATATCTTTCTAATTAATACATTTAATTAGTATTTGAAAATATATCTCTTTTAATGAGCAAATCATTGTAAGCTCGGCACATTTTCACTCTAGTAGGGCGTAATTCAGAATTGGTTCGACTTGCAGCAATGCTCCAGAGAGTTGACTTTTCAGGTCCATGGCCGACCTCACAACCGCCCTCCAAATCTTTCTGTCTGAAGTAATTTGTGACTTCGCCGCATCCTTTTGAACTTTGTACGCCAAATGGCGTTCCCTTTTAGACCTCATGTCCTGCCCATCCTAGCCTTCTTTACTTCAATATTGCTGAGATATTAGGTCTCGATAAGCTCAGCGTTTGTTCCTTCTGATTACCCTTAACTGGTCCAAGTATTTTACGGAGAATTTTATTTTCGAATACTCGGATAGCCTTTATCGCTTCTCCGAGTGGCTCCAGATTCCGAGTGCAGCACTTTTAGCTTAACACACTGTAAATGGGGAATTTTGTTTTTCTCGACGGTAGCTTCGATCCGAGCGAGCTTTTAAAATAAAATAAAAGTATTTAAAAAAAAGAAAAAGAAATAGTTTCATCTTGTCTTGATTGGTTTCATTCAAAGCTTTATTGCTCGACTCGTGGAATGAAAATGACCGTTGTAATTTATTAAATATTTTAAGAACGCTCTAAACATTTTAAGTCTAATAGCTCTAGGGCACTCTCTCTGAAAGGTAATTTATTTTCTTCAGTGTCGAGAGTGTGTAGAGACACGGTTGGGTCTATTTTCGTCTAACGTCGTTTACCAGGCAAACATATTACACGTTTCCATCGCACGACGTCCCTCGATGTGTTCAAACTTATTTTCTTCCATCTACGTTATTAAATTCAATTTCCGAGCGAGTTTCAGCCCGGCGAATGCGCGAAGCGAATTTTCGAAACTAAAATATGCCAATAATTCTATTTGGATGCCTATTTGTATACATTCTTGAAATACACACGTTAATATAACGTTCTCGTTTCGTATCAATTACATACCTTAAAAATACCCAGTAAAATATTGTCTCTCGAGTTTTATATTATTTTATTATTATTCATCTTACATGATATTGTATGTATTAGGAGAACACATTCTTATTGTGAAGTTGTAATTATTCAGAACAGACGGTCTGTGATATTTTAAATATTAATTAAATATATCAATTTTATCGAAAAACATTACTCAAAGGTATTTGAGATTCCGTAAAAATAAGGTAGATGGCTCTTTCAAATACTGGAACGATTAAATGTATTAATATCAAAAAGGTAACATATAGATTTGAAAATTTGTCGCTAAAAATATTGTCGCTGTAGCATAGTTGAATAATGCACCTTCCCCGGTTAGGAAAGAGATCCAGGTTCGAATCCCGGTGGCGCAACAACAATATTTTTCGATAAAATTGATTTTATATGTATATCTTTCTAATTAATATATTTAATTCATATTTAAAATATTGTATATAGTTTACAGTTTTTATTTATTTATACATGGCTTTAATTTAAAAACCATTTATGCGCTAATATTTTTTTTACATAATATTCTACCTAACGTGGAGATTTTTTGTAAGTCAAGTCATTTTTTTAAAAATATTTAATTAAAATTAATTATTATAATGTTTGATTCGCTCGCATCTCTAAATACTCGTAAGTCGAGGTTCCACTGTAATTGTTATGGATAAACATTTCATTTCGATTTCAGTCCCAGTAATTCTAGTCAAGCATAATTAAATATACGGACTGAATGCCGCTGGGGGGTACCTACCTTAATAATATTTTAATTCGATAGAAGGTAGGTACCTGCCAACAACTCATTGTTGATTTTTTTTCCTGTCATTATTGATGGGCTTTTGTATAGTAATTAATATTCTCTGACACATGTTTAATACTGCCTTCATTAATATTCTATCATCTATGAAACAACTCTCCCCCAAATAAAACCCTTACGTCGAATGTACGTGTGAAAATTCCCATCCCCGAGAGAGTGGAGCGTGTCATTATAAGGAGTGGTGCCCTAACGAGAATTTAGGACGACCGAGGGTCAGATCGAGTCAGGGGTGACTGACTGCCGTGAATATAAAAGAATGTCCATCAATTTTGATTGTTCAGAACAAACTGCCTTATAAAAACGGGCTGTGAATTCAGCGGCAACAATAATGGATATTAAACAAAGAAAAATCCAAAATGCGAGCTGAGATAAGCTCGCTCTGCATTGTGTACACAATATATTTTGTTATAGCTCATTCGAATCAGCTTTGTGCCGTCGAGAAAAATTCTATGTATTACTATAGTAAATTATGATTTGCGAAATTATTTTGCAGTTATCATTTATTAATACAAATTAAATTGATCAAAGTATTTAAAACTATATATATCTCGGTCGTATAGTGGGATATCCGGAGAAGTACGAGATCTTGCACATCATGATGCAGGGAAAGATTGCTCTAAGTCGGGGCCCTGGAAGAAGGAGTGCATCATGGCTGAGGAACTTGACCGCAGCAAACAAAGTGATGATAGCCAACGTCCGTTGAACAAGAAGAAGAAGAAATCGATCAATTATAAATATATACTGAAAAAATCAATATAACGAAAGAATTATTTTGGTTTGTTCAAGATTTGAACCTGGACCTTTTTCTACCCGGTAAAATGCGTTACCATTCCGCTATATCAACCGATTGCATTGGGTACCGACGTCATGGCGAGCTCCGCTCTTCTCGCCGCTGCCTTCCCGACCGCAGGTCCAAATATCGCCCATGTAACTCTCCTCGAAATCTGTAAACTCTGCCTGCCAATAGACTAAGTGTCGACGTCAGTAGTTTTTCGTACTCCAACCTGCACTTATACAGTCCACTGCGCGATCATCACCCACGTCTTTCTGTCTTACTTCCCAATAAGAAATGTATCCGTTTAATATATCGACGATGCAGTAAAGGTGTATTAAACGGACACTGCGCTGTTCCCGTTTTACTTCCTACGACGGAACTGGAATTTGGAGGGCTCCCTTTCTTGTCTTACCCCCTCCGTAAAACAACCGAAAGAACCTCTTTTAGCCACCCTCCACGAGGCGGCGGCGATGGTGTGGTGGTGTGTCGGTGACCGGTCACGCACTCCGGGTCATTACAGACTTTCCTAACGCATGTATTACCTTTTTATCCCGGCAATAATGAATAATCTAATATATAATATACAACAACCACGTACTGAAGTATTTCGTCCTGCGGGTCGCGAGCGCTTGTCTACTGACTACCTACGTGTATTCAAGCTAACTATCATTTCCGATGTCGGGTTTGGATATAACACATTAGTATTGCTCCGGCTTGAGATGACTCGTATCGACTTACCATATTGTATTCTGCTAATTAATATATTTTAATAACTCTTATAAACAGTTAAATTAAGCCGTTTATTTATAATTAATTTGACGTCAATTCAGAAAACGATGATAACAGATAAAAATGTTACACAAATAATTATTTAAATAAATCATTAAGACTTCTTTAAGGGAGACTTTTTGTATTTATTCATCTGTTCTCGTTCTTTTACGAAAATATGGGTTTTTATTATTCATTTATATCAGAAGTTATGCACTAAATCAATTTTTTTGTTATAATTAAGATTGTTTATGTGACTGGCTAATTTCAAAAAATGCAGAGTTTGCTTGGCCTCCCCGTTTCCCAGATTCGACAGCGCCTGATATCTTTTTGTGGGGCTACTTAAAAGGCCGAGTTTACATGAACAAACCGGCAACAATTCAGGAGCTTAAACAAAATATTCGTGCAGAAATAACAAATTTGGAGACAGAAACGTCGCGTAATGTAATGCAAAATACTTTAGAAAGAGCAATTATTTGTCAATAAGAAAATGGAGGTCATTCAGCTGCAGGAAGGGTTGTAGAACCGACCGACCGTTGCCAGAAGTCTAAATTTAGTGATCGGGCATTTGCGGTGGCAGCCCCAAAAGCGTGGAACTCTGCCCTCCGTTATAAGAAACTGTGCATCAGAGACTTTTTTAAGAAGAAACTAAAAACGCACCTTTTCAAAAAAACATTTCCATAAAAGAAAATAACGGTATTTAATTTTAAAAAACAAAGATAAATGTAGAACAATAAACTTTTATGTGTAAAGCGCTCTTGAGGTGAAAGTTTTTACGAAAATGGCGCAATACAAATTATCCATTATTATTATTTAAATTATGTCATTTTCCACACACAGATTAAAAAAAAAGTACACTTTCATGTAATAATATATTTTTTTTATTAAATATTAAAATTACAAAAGTTATATGCATTCTACATCAGTCAGTCCAAGTTGGCCAACTCTGTATTGTTGTACTTTTTTCTATAAAATAAAGTTTTAACTTGATTAATGAAGTTCTTCTTCATTCTTCTTCAAATCATTCTTGAAGGGTGGATTACCTATTCAAAAGAATAAGAAATATACCTCGAAATTCAAACTGAAAAATAATGTCCTCCCCCTTAAATATCATTATCCTTTCGTTTTGTTTAATTATCTGGGGTCGTATATGTTCGTAATCAAATTACGTAATCCGAATTTCATTTAAGTACAAGAGAATTGCGTCTTATCGAATGCTGCATCTATAATTATTTCTGAACTACCCTCGCGTAATTAGTGGCCTACTATTTCGTTTTCTTCCCTTCCCGGGGCGCACCCTCTGCCCCCCGGCGGACACGCGAGGGGCGCGATGTTGACCTGTGAACCACTTTTGTGACTTGTATTCTAGATAAAAACATTAAAAATATTACAACCCATTTTGATCAAACCAGTACCTAGTCGAGTGAGTTTAAAATGGCGGCGGTTGAATGATAAATATATTGCATAATACCACCAAAAATAGACGTGACGATATTGTGATATCACGCTTTAAATGTAAACATTGTATATTAATAATGTTAATTATGTTTAATATCGTAAATAATTATATTTACGTCCGTGGAGAACATGCATCATCAGCATCTTCATCGTCATTCTCGACAACACGCGTTTGGACATGTTCAATCTTCCGCTATCTTGTGCTGTTGCGGTACTTGCTGGCCCATCAGTCTCGCTTGTCGATCTGTTTCCATTGCCGCTTATTCACTTAAATCTGGGGCGACCTATCGGCAAACTATTGTCAACTATGTTTAATTTAAAATAATCACTAATTATTCAGTCACTAATTAACTCCATTTTCAATTCAGTACAAATTTTGGAGTCATCAAACACTGACTGGATCATCTTTGAGAAAAACGTGACGAATAATAAACAGCCAGCGCGATCGATGACTTCGGATGTAACAATGTCAAAATCGGGGCAATATTAAACATGAAATTGTTTGGGGAAAAAAGCGGCGGGCGCTCACTAGTGATGAGCGCAAAGTCACGAACCGTAAGTCAATCACTGGTATCTTTGAGTCACACTCGCTATCGGCGATTGAGTATTTAAAAACATCGTGATTCGTGAATTGATTTTTTATCATTATTATTTATTTTTTTAACTAACCGACAGATGGCACTATTCAAATTTTTCACAAATTTACGAATTATTATGATCCGAAAAATACGCATTTATTTTGTGAAAAAAATATATAATTCTAAATATGAATTAAAAATATTAATTATAAATATATACATATAAAATCAATTTTATCGAAAAATATTGTTGTTACGCCACCGGGATTCGAACCTGGATCCCTTTCCAAACCGGGGGAAAGGTGCATTATCCAACTACGCTACAGCGACGATATTTCTAACGACAAATTTTCGAACCTACATGATATACCTTTTTGATATTAATACATTTAATCGTTCCATTATCTGAAAGAGGCATCTACCTTATTTTTACGGAATCTCAAATACCCTTGATCCAGGTTAGAATCCCGGTGGCGCAACAACAATATTTTTGGATAAAATTGATTTTATATGTATATCACAGAGCGTCTGTTCTGAATAATTACAACTTCACAATAAGAATGTGTTCTCCTAAATTATAATATCCACCGAACACATTGACCGTCGCCTACTGTACTAATAGATGCAGAAATGTGTTTTAAATTGCACGCAACAGTTGAATATCGTATTTTTATTGCGAATTAACAGATGAAAGATTTCTATGCGATGTATAAAATGTCCACTTAGCCAATTAAGCGGTACACGCGGTGTACGAATTAAGTTTCACCACTCGAGAATTGTGATTAAACGAACCAACCCGCAATGGTTATCTAATTGATCAGAAATAGAGATGAGCATCACATAACACACATGTAATGTGCACAGCGCACGCCTACCGTCGGCTGTCACGTGATGGACCAGATGTGGAGCCAAGGTCTGACCTGCGTGAACCCCAACAAGTGTCGGGAGAGAATCCATTGTGTTTTGGCGCGCGGCCATTGAAATTCCTTTCACTACAACACGGTAGTAATCAGATCTTGTTGCTCCATATACCGGTGGCTGCATGTGGGAACTACTCTCCCTTTTGCGCGTCGCTCTTCATCCACTGTGATGTGTGTCACGCTGATTGGCCAATACAATACAATTATATCGGAAGGTATTCGATATCTCAATATCAACTTGTATTAGGTTGTTACGTTACTTGTTTTTTTTTTAATTTGACGTTTAATTGGCATACACATATACGCCACATTCTGCTGTACAACTCGGAGAAAGGGTGGGTTCCGATAGCGACGATCTTTTCGGCGAAGGAACGATTAGCGAAAGGGCGTGCCGAGAGTGGTTTGTTCGCTTCAATACCGGCTTAGCCGACATGTCAGGAAAGAGTCGATCTTCGGATTTTAATGACCAGGCTTTTCTGCCGGTTGTGGAAGAGGACGAAAATTGCACCACCAGGACGCTGGCTGAGAACTTCAAGGTCCACAATTACGGTGACTACGCCCTCGTATGATAATTGTACATAATATGTTTTGAGTTTGTTTTCGTTTTTGATTATGTTACAATATATATTTTTTTAAAACGGCAGATAATTATGCATCAACCTAATTTATTATACCGTTAGTAATGTGTGCTCAATATATTATAAAAATGTCGCGCAGCTAATGAAAGTAATCATCAGCATTAACCAGTCTCTATCCACTATTGGATGAAGGCATCCCCAGGTGTCTTCCACATTTCTCTGTCTATTCTTATTCGCTGTCACGTATTTCTGTAGAGCTTGATTGAGAATTTTCTCGATAACATAACCGTTTATTGTGTTGTAATGCTGTGTATACAATAAATGTATAATATATGAATATTAATAATAAATAATTCAATATCTTTGTTTTTAACCATTGTTTCGTAAAATACCCCTTCCTTCATCAAAATGATAAAACAACCAACTAAAACTATACATTTATCAAATGTTTGGTATGTTTTTAAATACTAATAATAATGAATATTAAATATAGTCGCAATTTTTAATTTTGTCTAACCACAAAGTTAACGCTACAAACCTCAAGAATAAATAATTAATATATTCAACCCGCAGTGGTTAAAAACAAAGTTAACGAATTATTTATTATTAAAATGAGGATGAAGGTATCCCCAACAGACGCCCACTTTTCCCTGTCATGAAAGGTCATGCCACCGTTTTATGTGATTCGCGAGGCATCATCTTCACCGACTATTTGAAGAAGGGTAGGACAAATACGGGGCAGTACTATTAGTGATGAACTCAAAATCACTGATATCTTTAAGTCACATTCACTATCAGTGATTACTTTTTTTAATTTTATTTATATTTGGTCGTGAACCATTATTCGGCACATGTGCATATGAAACGAAAATATTCATGAAAAAATGACATTATAATTCATAATGAGCGCCATCTAGCAGGTTCTGCCAAAATGTTTTACAGATTTGACCTGAAATGCCGAGAATTCGACCCGAAAACTAATCTTACATTTTTAAAGGGTTTTCATTTTATTTGTGATGATATTAAATTATATACACACCATAATTATATATGCTAGAATATATTTTTTACGCAAAAAAATTTGAATAATTATGTTTATTTATTTATATCATGTATTGTGACATCGTGTGGCGCACGCGTATTAGTAATGAGACTGTGATCACAGTCACAGTTTTCAATCACTGTTATTACCGAACGTCAATCACAATCACACCAGCGATTCGTGAGTAGTATTTTTTCTCACCACCAAGTAGTACTATGCTAATTTATTGGACCAATTCGACGCTGAATTGACGAGAAAACGGCCCCAATTGGCGAAGAAAAAAGTGCTATTTCACCATGACAAGGCGCCAGCTTCCTAACACGGGTACTTATCAAAGCGCTAATCCTAATTGATCTTTAATCGATCTCTAAAAGTATTCTAAAAACAAGTTGTCTCGAAAACAGTGAGTCATTAGAATGGAGAAGGAAACGCTAATCAACAACATACTGCAAGTGTCAAAACAGACTGAGGTGATGACATTATAGCTGAGATGACATCACAGGACAGGTTGTCTGACGATGACTTCAAACAGTGTGGGTGGCTCACACACACACACACACACGCACACACACATGTACATACACACCGGTATACGTATACACGCATTGCTGTTGTAACTCGTACTAGGACACTGGAATTTAAATTGTATTAAAGTTCACCGTTTCCAAGTTGATATTCGATAAAACCATTCACATATAAACAACATTCTCTGGTTTCGCAGCCTGGAGCTTATTCTCTCGCCGCAATATACCTCATTTTAGTAATATTTGAATATGTCCAAGAACACACAGTTATCAAATTTGGTCCATAGATGGCGATGGTGTAGATGTACTTGAAGCGAGTCCACATACTAACATATATACAACTTTCAAAAAATTGATAAATGTGGAGATTGAGGGGTGAGAATTGGTGAACGTATATATATATATATAAAGTGATCACTTAAGCCAGCCGAAGACAGGCCGTAAGCCCCGTAATTATCCCATACTTCGTATATTTTCCATTAAATATAATAAAGAATAGCTTTGTCTCTACGAGATATCTGATATTTGTTTAAAATAGTACCTCATTTTATTTAGTAATTAACAATAGTCATTATTCATTCATATTATACTACATATAACAATTGATCATTCATTTTTACTTTCATTTACTTACTTTTCATTCATTTATTGCGTTTAATGTCGGGATAAATCATGTTTTCCCAACATTAAATTAGATGCCGGTTAGGGGCGTACACAAATATTAATATTTATTGTCCTGCACAAGGCGCCTCGCCCGTCGTTTTGTTTTTAATTAGATTAATTACTATCGCTATCGGTGGATCATCGCGTTTCCAATTCCCCGAGAATCTTAGATGATTCGTCCCGAGGCGCCCTCTGTGCCCTTGGTATATCGGTATTTCAATTCCGCAGATTAGCGACCTCTGTAGTGTTCACCGCATATCACAAGATTAACTATGACTGAGATGAACGCTCCCTGACCTATACATAAGTAATATCGCTGGAAAGAAATCCTTTAACCTTTACCATACCACGATATAAAATACCCGAACGCAGCCACGCTGTCAACTCGCGTTACCGTAAAAAACAGTTGTAAAAAATGATTTTATTAGCTTAAATGGCACGAATGTACTCTAAATATTGAGCATTGATAAAATAATTTAGAGCATTCATTAAGTCCTATACAATGTGTCCTTCCTTCTTATCTCTCTTCATTTAATTAGTGAGAAAGAGACGATTGCATTTGAATATTTGTTGTTCTTTTCACTATGAAAATAGTGTGTGATACCTGTCTTTCATATCACAAATGGTGTTTTTACCAACGTATTAATTTAACAACGGACTGAATGGAAAAAATAATTGTTTTTGTACGATTCTCTTTTCATAATTGGTTTTTCACTAGTCATTCCTAAGCGCTGATATTTTTTTTAGGATTATCTAAAATATGATTTTTATATTGCACGCATTTACCGAAATATTACAGGTTTAATTATAATGGTAGACCTGTGTTACTGCACGGTTTGGGAAGGGTTAAAGAGCTTTATTAAAAACTTGTCAAATATCACGATCCATTCAATGTTATATATGCTTAACGTATAGGATGAGATAATATTATACAGTCGTCAGAATTTTCGTATATATGTTAGTATATTATAAAAATGCTGCACGCATTGCAAACACTCGAAATTCTCCCGGCATGAAGACGCCGATGTTTGTATTGAGTTTCGGTAAACATTTGAGCCGGCCAGGCTGGCTGTTGTTGCAAACGGAGATGATTAAATGTGAATGCAAAACCACGTTCCATCTATGCTTAATTTTGTATTCACAGCGCTAAAATCAATCTTATCAAACTTGTATAAATCCAAATTGCAACCGCTAATAATTTGTATTTATTTATTGACTTGAAGCGTTCCGATGACACACAAACTGTCGGAGTATTTCAGTGAAATATTGTGGCGGGTGATATGAAAAATTTACTATTAATCAAAACATACATCTACATCTTATATGTATATATATATATTAGAATGTCCATTGTCTCCACGAGTCGAAAATGTTCAAAAGATATGTGACTAATATCAACCATGTCAGAGATATAAGCATTTCAAAAAAATCTTAATAATGTATATAATAAATATTTTATATATTCCAAATTAAATTATATATTGAATACAAAAAATTAAAGATCATCGAATTTAGAGCGGCTAGACTATTTTTTTGTTAGATGATTTAGGGCCTGAAGCAAAGAAATAGATTAATAATTGAACAATTTCGCAAATATTTATTTCGAAGTACGTAGACTTCAAGCTTAACACAATTTTGTAAAAATTTCATACAATCATGTGTTCTGTAACAGTTCAGAATTTGCACATATTCCTTGAACATTTTCGACTCGTAATATAATAAAATATTTTGGATATCTGACTAAATTAAGAGTCGAAAACGTTCAGAGTGTATACGAATTCTGTACCATTACGGAAAATATTATTGTATGAGATTTTTACAAAATCATATTTAGCTTAAATAAATAAATATTTACGAGATCTAATCTTAATATTTACTTGTGGCCCTAAATCATCAAACAAAATACAGTCCGGTCGCTAGAAGTTCGATGATCTTTTATTTTTTCCATTCAATTTACAATTTAGAATCATTAAATTACTTCAATTACATCTACAACTTTTTAAAAGGTTTATGTCTTAAATATTTCAATCTCTGACACGATTGAGATTAGTCACATGCAGCTTGAACATTTACGACTCGTATTTTTAATATGTATTCACTACTGCATTATACTAAGTATATATACGATACCTGGCGTATTGAAAAGTTCTAAGGATACAGTATAGAGCTTACTAGGTGTATCTTTTTACCTAACCTGGCTTGGAGTGGGGGGGATTAGAAAGGATGCGCATCGTAGCTTTGGTGCGGTAGGGGGTGAGGAGATGATTAACACCCGTGCAATGCCGGATTATTTAGATAATATCTTAATAAAAGCAGAGTGAAGCTCTGAAATGTTCAGATTTCAGACTGTAATGCGTGAAGTCGTCAAATCTTGTTGAAGTTGAAGAGAACTCAACTCGCCTCGCTGGAGTGTACAGATCTGATCGCGGATATCCTCGATGATAAAATGAGTATACTTTTAGCAAAATTTAGCTCAAATATTGTTTTTATCTCATTATTTGAGGATCCTTCGTTGTCATGAGTGTGATAATTTTATCCACAATTTATCATTTACAACTTGTGTTTGTTGTTCTAACTCTAACGCATTAATAATAGTTTTTGAAACTTCCCGAATAGTACAACCCTTCAACGGGACCCTAACTACCGTATCTTCGCACCCTCTTTCTAACATATCTTCCCCTACTTGTCCTAAGCGCGTCCTGATATCGTTATGTACCAACAACTTTAAGTACATCTTTGAAAACATTTAAGGGACATCCCGTTCCACCATTTATTTACATTTGGATCTATTAAGTTTGCACAACCACCTAATATAGGGTGTTCAGCGGAAAAATTTCAAGATTAAATTGTAATTGCTCGTAAACCATCAGGGTGAGGTAAGGTATTGTTCGACGCGCGTGATTTGCTAATTTACCAGTCGCAATGAGTCACTGGTCGGGAACGCACCGCGCGTTCGCGGTTGAGCAATATTTAAAGTGCGGCGATTCATTGGTTCGTGCGCGTCGCGCTTTTAATATTCGACGAGTAAGTGATGGGCCGAGCACGCAACTTACCAGGTGTTGGGTTCAAAAGTTCAGACAAGAAGGGACAATGGTTAACCAAACTCCTCCGGAACCATCAACGTCAGCAGCGACGCCAGAACATGCTGCTCAAGTTCGACGTGAAATTATGCGCAATCCGCATAAATCGATAAGGAAGATTGCAGCCTGTACTGGAATAAAAAATTCAACAGTGCACGTTATTTTGAAAAATAAACTACAGTTTCACCCATACACACTGCAAATTGTGCAGTTTCTCAACTAAAATAACCATGCTTTACGTGAAACCTTAGCGAGAACGATACTGGAATATATTGTTTACTGACGAAGCACATTTTCATATCGATGGCTATGTGAATAAACAGAACATGATAAACTGGTGCCCATACAATCCGAGAGAACACCATCAAAAATGTTTGCATTGTCCAAAAACGACAGTGTGGTGTGCAATTTCTGCCCGAGAGATAATTGACCCTTATTTTTTTAACCAACGAGAAGAGACGGTCACTGCTGACGTGTATTGCCGAATGATCGACGAGTTTTTGGTACCGCAACTGCAGCTGTTTCCCAGGTTCAACAACAGAATACAATTTCAGCAAGACGGGGCCACACCACACACAGCTAGAGTTTCAATGGAGAAGCTGAGGGGAATTTTTCCCAATAAATTAATCAGCAAGTACGGAGACGTACCCTGGGCACCTCGGTCACCGGACCTTACACGGTGCGACTTTTTTTTATGGGGATACCTTAAGTCAAGATTTTACAGCAACAATCCTCGAATAATTCAGACCCTGCAAGAAAATATCCGCCGTGAAGTAGCTGCCATTGAACCAACGCTCTCGCGTGTTCGCAAATTTAAGAGTCCGATTGCAAGAGTGTCTTGAGAGAAATGGACGGCATTTAGACGATATTGTTTATAAAACGTAAAATCCGCATCGTTAAACTCCATTTTGTATAAATAAAATATGAGAATAACATTGTAGTTTTTTTTTAATATTTAATATTAAACTTGAAAATGTTCTCCTGGACACCCTTTAAAACAACTTGGTAAATAATTTGGTGACTTCTGTATATGTACAGGTGCCTTCTTGTCAATTTTCGCACTTTTGTTATTGTCAAAGTCTTCATCAGCTGCTTTAGGCTGATGATTTTAAACTTCATCGGGCTGCGTGGGCCCCAATACAAAATTGAAAAAAGACCCCCCCATATATTTTAATATGGCCCTTTGTCTGTCTCTGTATACATGTCTGACAAAAGAAAATATTTTAAGAGCATAGTAAAGGACTTACTAGAGAGCCATCTCAAAACAGATAACACAGGTTTATCATAACTCTCGGTTTTGATGACGAAAAAGCCGGGTAGGGATATTGAAAATATGTAATTGTTTCTAGAAGTTTAGTGAAAATTTTAGATGGTTGTCAAGGGATTCACACAGCGTGTTGCAGAATTTCGACACAAGTATCGATAGTTCTATGATCGATTCTTCTATATGCATTATTGTACCTACGTTTATTATGTTTAATTATGCATGTACTCAATATTTGGCAGTCCAACAATTCTTTCTCAGTTTCCTAAAGACCAGTGGCGTTACTATACCAATGCAGCTAATGTTGTACATTGAGGTCCACGGTTAGATAGAGGCACAAATGTTAAATTTAACTAGTTCAACAACTTGCCTGATGTGATCTTCGGACACACACTGGGTGTAACACACGCAGTGCACAATATTTTAGTAGATACATATACATACATATTAAAAATGTTCAAGCTACATGTGCCTAATTTCAGAGATACACATTAAATACAATAAATAAACGATCATCGAACTTCGAGTGGCCAGACTGGAGGATTTAGGGGCTGAAGCAAATATACAGAATAATAAGAGGGCAATTTCGCTAATATTTATTTCGAACTACTTAGACTTGAAGCTAGACATGGTTTTGTAAAAATCTCATACGATAATATTTTCCGTAACGGTACAGATTTGTACATACTTCATGAACATTTTCGACTCGTAATTTGTCAGGTACCATGGAATATTGGGAACTAGGTCTGTCACTCCCTATACATACATATATGTTTAATTTAAGATTTCCACGACCGCTAGTGAATGGAATTGGTGTCTCTTCTAGGTTAGATCGCGTTTTTATTCGGCCGACATTTCGGCACATTAACACGCGGCACTCTCACGGTTGTGTCGTGTTGCCGTGCCGGAACGTCGGCCTACAAAAAACGCGATCTAACCTAGAAGAGACGTCAGTTCCATATATATATATATATTTGCGTGCCGAGTTAAAACCGTTTTCTTGGAGATACAATTAACCGAAAAACTAGTTAGTAGCGGTTCATTGGAAGCCCTACCCCGATGGCAAACTGAAAGTATTGACGTAATACAATTACACGATCGGTCTATTCCCTCACGAGAAAAACATTCCATTTTATCGCTCATTTAATATTGAATAACTAACTTACCATCGCGCCGTTTCGCCGCGGGGGTAGGCAGAGAAGGTAGAGCGCCACACAATTCTCGCCTCATCCACATTCGTACATTTTCTCATACAAGCTCGCCAACTGTTGGGGCTTCTAACAGAACTGTCCTCCGGTATCTGGTTTACCTTGTCGTGCCAAGTCTTCCGCGGACGTCCTCTCTATTTCTGATGCCATCAACAATTACGTCATATATCTGTCTTATCATTCTCTCCTCATTTATCCGTTTCATATGATCAGACCACCAAAGTGATCCTTTCTTAATCTTACTCATTGTACTAACATCAGCTTTACATTGTTTCCTTATTTCTTCATTTTTTACTGTCCATTCATTTTACATTTCCAATGCATTCAGTTTACTTTCGTTCCTCTTCTGCCAGCTTCAGGTCTCACTTCCATACATCGTTAGCGGTACCAGGACTCCATTGTGTACCGCTAGCCTTGCCTCGGTTTACAAGTCGCCATTAGCTATAATTCCATTCGAAGCGCCGTTCACTTTATTCCCTGCAATCACCCTCCTTTCGATATCATCTATCAAACATACTTCCCAAATACACACACTCATCTACTCGTTCCAAACGTTCATTACTCGCAAGTATTTAGCACGGTGTCTTGATATCCTTTTTCTCGAATACCATCACATTCGACTTGTTAACATTCATCATAGACTCTGTAGTTCTTGTTCATTATTCGCCATTAGTACTGCATCATCGGCGTACAATAAACAGCATACAATCAAATCGTCCATTTTTGCTCCTACATTCATACATTCCAGTTCTTAAAGAATACCTATGTAATAACCTACTCTCTATGATAATAATTATTGGATGCGATTACATCGCATGCTGTCCAACGATCAGCCCTAGAGTTATTATTTGAACTATAATTAACGAACAAGTCAGATATCTCTATTTTTTCCTTCAGAATTCTTAGAATTTTATAAACGGGTTTATTTCTTTGCACGTCATTTTCATAAATTGAAATCTTGTAATAAATAAACAAAACGTGTCGTACTACAACACAAGTGTACACGCGCACACCCCCCGCTTAACTAAAGCTGCAGAGCCTTAAATGGACTTTGCAGGAATATTTATTCGACAACTTGAGAAAATTTCGTTGCTTGTTTGAAAATCCCTTACGATAATTTCATTCAACGTGCTTTAAAAATAATTAATGCACCAACATTTTTCATCCACTTTGAATTCTTTTCTGATTCAACGTGTACAAGAAGAGAATATTATTATTTTTGGTATACACCTTAGCTCGCCCTCTCTCTATTTAATACAAAAACTAATTCTACAGTCAAACAATTTCTTTGGTTTTAAACACTATTTATACGTAATCTGTGAACAAGTAACATGATTTATTGTCTTCTTTTTTGACCTATAAATTTCAAACAAACACAAATTGCACGACGCTAGAGGTCACCGTTGGAGAGTTTTTGCCGCTTCAGAAATACGTATTTTCAGTTTTACAATTGAGATATCTAATTTAGATTAGTATTGAATGTTTTCTTCTAATTTTATGATTTATATGATACAATGCAACAATGGTGTGTCGCCTTAACGAACCGTGATAAAAATAATGGCCACATTCGAAGAAGTCGGCGATGAGACTTTAACTTCTCCTCATCCGCTCGTTAAAACCTCACAGATGTTCATAAAAAATCCGTTCACACGCGAATGGCCAACTCCGGGCGGAATAACGCGCGCGACGGCGACGTCTCAATTTGGACCACATTCGGACAATGTTCTTTATTATATCCGATTACGTCACCGGATAATGAAATATACCACGAGGTTGTAGATGACAGAACCGAATAGGTTATCTAAGTATACGCGATAGCATCGATTCTACATTGATGTTACGATTTCCCTCGAGGTAGTAAAGAAAACTGTAATATCGCTAATCGTAGAGTTGTCAATAACATAATCGAAATTCGTAATAGATTCGTTAAACGAGAATTAATAAGAAATTTCATACATACAATAACGCGTTTACGATAAAGCTATGTTTTTAGAGACTGAATATCAAAAAATATTTTGGAGAACACATTCTTATTGTGAAGTTGTAATTATTCAGAACAGACGGTCTGTGATATTTTTAAATATGAATTAAATATATTAATTATAAAGATATACATATAAAATCAATGGCTCTGTCAAATGATGGAACGATTAAATGTATTAATATCAAAAAGGTAACATATAGGGTCGAAAATTGTCGCTAAAAATAATGTCGCTGTAGCTTAGTTGGATAAAGCACCTTCCCCGGTTAGGAAAGAGATCCGCAACAACAATATTTTTCGATAAAATTGATTTTATATGTATATCTTTATAATTAATATATTTAATTCATATTCAAAAAATATTTCCCTGGATTGCTCTAAATACTAATTAGTTTTGATTTCAACCAAATGTGCCTCGACCGGTTATCGCAGACGCTTCGGTATTATACAATAAAAGTACAACAGTGCAACGTGATACGGATTACACGCATTTTTGTTTCAGTAAATTAAATCTCATCTACGTACCATAAACCTAAATATATTCCATCAGGCTACATATCAGTTAGGGGTATTCAGAGAATATAATTAAATATTGATACCTATATCATGACTGACAACATTTTTTGCCTTTCCACGCTTTCTTACACGCGCTCGTCATCGAGTCGGTTTAGGAGATTGTGATTACTTTATGCGATAGTTTATTATATCTTTTTTTTTATCCACTGATGGATGAAGGCCTCCTGAGTGTCTATATTTTCACGCTCATAGTTTCCCAATTATCCTTTTGTGCGTCACGCATGGGTAAATTTGAAAGGAAACCAAACATTACAATTGTATGAAATATGCGGATATGCTATCTTTTTATTTTGAAGTTACATTTTCTAAAACACGTGAACTTTTTTAATAAAGTATTATAGATAGGTAATTATTACACTTTATTACAGATTACTACTTTAAAATAACCACATTAGTTTTAGTATGCGAGCCGATCCGCCGAGGCGGAATAAAAACCACTCAGCGTGAAATAATACAATTAAGTTATTTCATATTAACACTTCATCTTTGTTCATTTTATATGTTACCATCTACGACTCGATATTATCGCATTTCGAACTCGGCCATGCATCATTCTCCCCCAAATGTTTTTAAATATACAATAACTAGTTTTCCCAGATGTGAGACAGTATAAAGATTAACGCGCAACCCTGTAGGATCTAATCAAAAACTAACCCAGCGTCCCCCCTATTCTTTTATATCATAATACTTCCCTCATTTCTACTACCATCCTCAGAATGTAATTAATAAAATTCATTTACCTCACGCCCTATTTACCTGGGAATACTGTAGGGTAGGGGGTAGCAGCAGGCCTGCAGAATGAGGTCAAGTGGTCTGACACCGCTTGATACGAGACGGCCATTGGTTTTTAATGAAAAGTGTACTAACGCAATGCGAACCACAAATCGGAAAAACTCAAAAAGTATTATTATAATATATTTATTTGCACAAAAATAATCAATACAATTATTAAAAGAATCAAATACAAAAATTAATTAATTTAAAACCTATCTATCTAAAAAGCATTTGGTAACTATCTGGATATAAACCCGATACTTTTTCTATCCGGGGTAATTCGTTACCATTTCGCCACGTTAACCATTTGAGTCTCCGACAAATTTGAGACTTGTATTCTGTAATATTTATAAATGATACATTTATGATTCCATTTTTAAAAGCATTCAACTTTACGACGAATAAGCCAGAAAAAGTACTACAAATAGGGGGGGGGGATCAAATACCGATCCAAAATTACAACCCCGGGTTTCGGGATTGGATTTTGATGATCCCGGGATCAGCTCATTAATATTAGATTTATAAAAAGAGGCGAAATCAATTCAAAATATCAATCTCGAAAAATTCTAGATTAGACAAACTAATCCCGGGATTCATAAATACTCTGATGGCCTGGATCTCGGGATTGGATTACCTAACCACAACGGTGGGATGGATGCATTGCACCTGGCTGGAGAGACCCGAGATGATTACGAGCCGTGTCTTGTACGATTTTTATTTATTTATTTGTAACATAAATAGTACATATGAAAAAATAAAGGTAATTGCTTTACTAGACGTAGTCTGTTCTAAAACAATTACATGTACAGTTTATAAAAGTTGTAAATGTTAAGAGGTAAGTAAGTATAATGTTATGAAAAGTTATGTGAAAAAAAATTAATCAGAAGTTATAAAAATATTATTGTCAGTAATATACAAAATAGTGGGAGATACAAATGTGTGGGTAGTTAGGTTAGCACAAATGACAAATTAGTTTCATTTTGCTTTCTACCCACATCAAGCAACCACTTTGTTATTTTTGGTTTGAAGTAGTTAATCACTTCAGACCCTTTAAGGTCTTAGTGGCAATTTGTTGAATATTCTCGGAGCACAAAATAAAAAAGTTCGGCACTAAATAGTATCCTAAAACTTTGCTCCTGGTTTCCTTTGGATCGGATCGTGGAAGTTAAATTAATTTTTTTTTTTAAATAGTTTATTAAAAAATAGTAGATTGATGCCTGTATTATCCTAAAGGAAGAAATAAATATATTTATTATACCGTGTAATTATCATTCCATTAAAACCTTAAACAGTAGCATGTTAATGGTTACAAGGTAAGGTTTTATCCTTCACATAAGACCATTAACATATGAATTCCAGCTCACGTCGGCCTCACAACACGTCAGTGAGCACGTTACTCTTAACGACGAAAATAAACAAAATTCTCAGACCTCTTCGGTCGTAGCTGTCGTAACCCTGTTGCCCTTTGTTCCCAACATCACATTATCCACTCCAACCCATGGTTATGGTCGGCTGTAAAGTTTACCCTAAAGACATGGAGTATAAACCTTGAACATGCAATTATGGCGTAGGGTAATCGATGAATGATAAAAATACCGAACTAACAATAGAAAAAGTTTCCATTAAACAATCAATTGATAGATACTATCGTATTGCACGCATTAGAATCACTATTCGTTTAGATTATAGCTGAATATATATTTATTTTATTTTACACGAAATGGAAAAAAACTTATACCTTTTTGCAGTGGCGTATCTACACCAATACGTCGCATTGGACCTCGTGTTTGATAAAGACCCAAGAGTTCTGCGACTCGTTATATATTTGATTTCGATACTTAATAACTAATAATTTTTTAGGAGAACACATTCTTATTGTGAAGTTGTAATTATTCAGAACAGACGGTCTGTGATATTTTAAATATGAATTAAATATATTAATTAGAAAGATATACATATAAAATCAATTTTATCGAAAAATATTGTTGTTGCGCCACCGGAATTCGAACCTGGATCTCTTTCCTAACCGGGGAAGGTGCTTTATCCAACTAATTTATATATTATTAATTTATAGCGACATTAATTTTAGCGACAATTTTCTACCATATATGTTGTTACCTTTTTGATATTAATACATTTAATCGTTCCATCATTTGACAGAGCCATCTACCTTATTTTTACAGAATCTCAAATACCTTTGAGTAAACTGATAGCAGACGCCACAATTATCAATTCATTTTTATTAAATTTTGGACACATTGATACAACTTTATTATTTTGGAGAACACATTCTTATTGTGATGTTGTATTGAATCCTGGTGGCGCAACAACAATATTTTTCGATAAAATTGATTTTATATGTATATCTTTATAATTAATATATTTCATTCATATTTAATAATTTTTGAGAAAAAAATCATTTCTCATACGAAAAGATTATCTATGTGCCTATAAAGTAGTACCACGCTATTGTATCGGGTTAGTGATCAGACCGTCGCCGGTAAGCGAAAATCTCTCTAAAATGAAGCGAATATTTATCGGCTAACCCAGTTTTAGCGATTTGTCAGTCTGGTCTCTCCTTGCTATGTGACCTGACAATCTCACCCCGGCTTCTCCCATTCCCTCTGCGATCGATACAACTGATGTACGCTAGTATATCATTATAACAAAGAGCTTCATCAACACCCATTGCATAATTAATAGGCTCACTATGAAGCCCAAAATGACAACGAGCTTTGGTCAATTCTCCCATTTGTTTATGGCCCATGAAGCCTACAATATCTTGCCGAATAATGTGAAGCAATTCTCGATGAACAAACTCAAATATCTTCTCAGGAGCTGGCTATTGGGTGTTGGCAGAAAGGAAACTGAACAAAGATTCACGTAAATTTTCTGTCTTTTGTATTGTGTTTCAAGAAGGTTGGGTCCAACTGAAACTAGTTGACTTTAGTATATGTGCATAATAAAGTGGTTTAAAACTAAAACATTATTTTATTTAATTACAATATATTAACTTTAAAAAAATGTTATTAGAATTATTTTATATAACCTTGTTTACTAAATTTTAATATTTCTGGTTCAGATTGAGAATAATTGTTTAATATTTGTATTGTTGGATATAGTGGATAAACCGACAGACCACCAAATATATAGACATGAACTAACGCAAATTTCTTGTCTCAACATTTTCATTTTGGTGTCAACCGCGTGATCACTTTGGTACTTTAAAAAAAAATATGACTCGATTAGAACGAAAATTTAAACTCTGACAATATTTTTTTTTATATGTATTTATTAATCTGTTAAGTACAATGATACGATACAATAAAAAAAAAATTTCATGCTACACTTCTCTACAAAGCATTTACTTGTGCAGAGAAGTGGACTGTATGTTAATAAAAATTATTGTTTACAATAACTAGCTTATAATAAAATAAAATATAATAAATTAATAGCAATAACGGTATAAAAATATTATAAGTTTCGGGGTACATGTTTATCTTTAAAGTGTTTTTTAATAGAATTGATTATTTATTTATTATCATTAATATTTCTACGTCTTGTTTACACAAAGATTTAATTTTCGCAGCGTAAATACTTTTACTGTTGCATAAATGTGTCATAAACTACCTAATTTATGTTTCCACCAAGAATGTGTGTAGAATGCCCCTCGTCCCGCAACTAATTTTCCAAACCCCTCTCCTATATGTACACATTATTTCATGTCTATTCATTTACTGGTCTGCGGGATGAACCTGTCCCCTTTAGCACAGACTTCGGTCTAGTCAAGGAGACAGTGAACATCTCTTACGTTATGAATGGAACAGGTAAAGTTAAATGTTCGCTTTATTTGTACATGTATTGTTTATATGTATAATAAGTTAATAAATTATGAAATAAATAATTTTAATTCCATTATTTGAACGATAAGTCCACGATCATTTTTTCTTAGTGCTTAATGTTTTGGTCGATGTTTATCAAACGTGGGCCCCCGATGCACCGCATCGGTGTTGATACGCCACTGTGCAGGATAGACTTCTTTATTTTCGTTTTACCGCCATGTGTGCAAGTAGAGCGCGCGCAGCCGTATCGTGCACAACATTATAACGTTTTTTTTTCAATGTTTAGTTCGCAGCGCCACGAGGCTCTTTTGTTAGTTACGCCAGGGTCTAATTAAAAGGCTATTGTTTCCGGAGAGTTCTAATTTATAGTGATTTACGCAGAAACCCTCTCAGACGCTGCTCGCGAATTTGCATAATGGCCGCATCACAAAAACTATGTGTAACATAATATTGTGTACAAAATACACATTAAGTTTTTAACTTGTTCAAGTCTAAGATCACGTGTTCTGTGCTGCCCAATGGGGTAATTGAAAAAAATGAGCCCCAATGCAAAATAGAAGGAACCCCTGTATATATATATATATATTGCACATAATATATAAGAATATTAAGCGCTACTCAGTTTTACACGTTAAATAGTAAGAAAGAATTGAAAGTGTGTTTAATTAACCTTTTCCACACCGTGATTAAAGATATCCGTAAGCAACCATGCTGTCAACTCGTGTTACCGTTAAGTTTTAAGAGTATTAATGAGAAAAATGCTTAAATGGCTTTAAATTAGTTAATGGAGTACATTTACTCCAAATATCGAGCGATAAAAGTGAAAAAATATATATTATTCGTAGCTTCAAGCTCTATACAAAATGACATTCCTTCTTATTATTCTTCATTTAATTAGTGAGAATAATAAATAATTATATTCGTATGTTTGTTATTCTTTTCACGATGAAACTAATGTTTAATATTTTTTGTCTTACTGCAAATACTATTTTTTTCCAGTGTAGCAATTTTACTTAGAATGGAATTGAAAAATAATTACTTTTACATAATTGGTTATAAAGTGAATCCTATACATCATTAGTCATTTCTAAGCGGAAATGATTTTTTAAAGGTTAGTTAAAATATTAATTTTGTGCTGCGTGTATTTACGGAAATATATAGGTTTAATTGGGGCGGTAGACCTGTGTTACAACATGGCTAGGGAAGGGTTAAAATAAATAGGATTAAAAAAGGATCTCATAAGAATCATCTAGAACGAATGAATTAGGAGAGAACGGTAGAAAGATATGTAGCACAAGTGTCGATGGCATTAGAAATAGAAAACGTCCGCGAAAGACTCGACACGACAATGTAAACCAAATACAGGTTCTATTAGAAGCCTCAACAATCGACAAGTGCATGAGAAAAAATATATGAATGTGGATGAGGCGAGAGTTGTGTGTCAAAATAAAAAAGTGTGGCGCTCTATCATCTCTGCCTACGTCCGCGGGGAAACGGCGTGACGGTAAGCGAGCAAGTAAATAACTAAAAAAATGTCTGTTTCACTTTACGGCGATGGTCTGGCTCCTAACCCGGGAATATTAAGAGGGGTAGGTAGGTACTACGGTTGCATTTCGCTCTAATGAATCTAACAGTTCCCTTTCAAACTTGCTTCTACATATTCGTAGACACCAAATTGGGCTTTTATTTATATTCGATAGGCAACATTGGACAATAAAAATATGAAATTTTTATACAAACATTATGAACAATCCGCAATACTTTTTTGTTTGATGTTATTATCTACGTGTAAGTATTTAAATACTCCGCTTGAATTAAAAATAATAAAAGATTTTTTATCCAGGTTTTTATAACAGACTTGTGTTTGATTTGTGTGTTACAAAAACATGACTTTTTGTCCGCGTGTAGTACGTGCCATCCTTGGAATAGCTCAATTTTTCTCCTCTGAGGTTATGGTGTTTTTGGCTTTTCCATAGAAAACCCCAGTTTATTGTTAAATAAACAATATATGAATTTTTTAGCATAGATATGAATAATGTTGCCAACCAAACAAAAAGTGGTCGCCTCAAGTCAGTTCGCTAGGGCACGAGCGGATTTACCCGACCGAAGTCGAGATCCTCACACTCGCTCCAAACCGTCGGTGGACACGGATTCGAAAGCCGGTACCGGACCGAGGGGTCGGGGCAGAAGGCTGCTGGACGGCGAGGTTCCAAGGGATGAGGCGGGATGCAAAATGAAACACTTGCTAAAGGTGTATTCAGTGCACCGCAGTATGTAGTTTGTTGTGTAGAGACGAGACGTTTGACGAGAAGTGACCTCCATATTTTTTTTTTTTTTTCCAATTCCTTAGAGTCTACGATACTCTGAGTACTCTACATGCGGCTAGACCGCCTAATCTACAAACTACAAGTGCATCAGCGCTAGTCACTTTGACACTTTTACTAACTACCTTATTATTATAAACATCTGAGTGTTTTATATTAATACATGAATTGGAAGGGTAAAAAATTACTGATAAAAAACCCTCTAAACAATTTACTGGAAGTTAAGTATTTCAAATTATCTAGGCGCGACACTTTATGTACAGTGCCGCCTTATTTTAACATAATCCTTAAATATTTAAACTAAAATAAAGACTACAAGACTTAAAAATATAATGTTTTTATTATTTTACAAATCATCATTTGGAGAGTTCTCTCGACGCTGTCCGCTTCTGTGTGCAGCTCAGTCCGGAGGATCGAGCGCGTTGCTTCGCCGCAGGAAATAGTGCCTGGGCAATCTGTATTTGTATCTGAAAGGCATTAAGCTGATGTTGTGCTCGTACGAGCCGAGGTTCCGGATGAGAGGATTATCTTGGGATGGTTGGGAGCAAGATTTGTGGAAGTTAGTGACCTCCATACTGCGGTAATAATAATGTATTATTATTATTTATTAATTTTTTTTTTTTTTTTTTTTTTTTTTTTTTTTTTTTTTTTTTTTTTTGCATTTCAGGATGTAATAAGTCGATTGCCCATTGATAATATAATGAATGTAGAATTAATTTACCTGGACGTGACATCTTTACGTAGGTACTCCAATCACGCTATTAATGCAATAATATTAATTATTTCTTCTTTCTTTTGTCACTGTCGCGACTTCGTGAAAATAATTGAGGTAAAATTGCTCGCTGTTAATTTCATTATTTGTGTCCATTCAAAAGATTTTCATTCGTGTGACTGCTCACTCTGTTCGCGGAAAATGTAATACAATTCTCGCGTGACAAAATAAGAATTACGTTTCATTTCATTTCACAGAACGGCACTTTAATAATGTTAATGTTACACAAGACATCTTTTTTATTATAACGCTTCTCCGTTAGTCGAGTTAATTGAATTAATTACGAAGCATGATGCGGAATATTTGATCCATTGTGACTGTATTACTGTGTGAGTGCACATATGTATAGGTACAAGATATTTGCATATGTATTGATATTTTAAATATATTGACGTCAGACGAACGAGAGCCGTCTCGCGCCTTACTTCACGCTCGTCGTACGTCGAATGTCAAATATCATTGTCGTTCGTCAGTTAGGTGATTTTGAATCTCCCTAGCAACAGTTAAAAACTAAATAAAAGGTTGTAACGTTCATATTTGATGAATAATGCCGCGCGCGTACACCGGTTTTGAGTTTTTGTCCCTTTCTGCTAATCTCAAGCTGGTATCTGAGTTTATTTCCAGATTTTATCGAATGAAGCTTTACTTAATGTAATGTTTACAAAGAGTCTTCGTTACATAAAATGGACATTTTTCATCAACTCTCCTTCAGTTGATTCCCTCAATAATAAGGGCGATGTTAGATGCATGCTATAATCAATATGTATCGTAACAAAACCGATTACGTGTATCGGATATATGTATTACATCAAACTAAGCTAAACGAAACTAAACTATAGCTAAACTAATAAATAAAACGTTTAAATATGAATTAAATATATTAACTATAAAGATATATATAATCAATTTTATCGAAAAATATTGTTGTTGCGCCACCGGGATTCGAACCTGGATCTCTTTCTAAACCGGGGAAGGTGCATTATCCAACTATGCTACAGCGACAATATTTTTATCGACAAATTTTTGAACCTCTATATTACCTTTTTAATATCAAAAAGTGTTACATACTAGACGTAAAAATAATTAAATTTTTACAACACAAAAAATATATACGTACATACATACAGGACCGATGCAATAAACTCAAGTCTTTTTTAATGCTACTAGCTTAATTATAGCGCCCCGCATATTGACAGGGCGATACCGCACAGCTGCCAAAACAAGATTTGCCCTCATTGTCCTTGGTTGGCTCACTTTATTATTAAATAAATAAATTGTATTTACAATACATAACATAAAGATAATCTAAAATAATACAATTAACAAGGCCGGGGAGCAGAGGGGAAGTGAAGAGGCACTCCCTTCCGGGAAACGAGACGGAACTAAGTAAAAACATATAAGGGACTCACCCTCCACGCACCACTGCCGGCAGATTTAACCCACAAGAACAGTACATCGCAGATCATATTTAGGCAGAAGGTAGTTTAAGCTTAGACTATGATGTTCTCTGCGTTTAACTGTTTGTGTGAAAGCGCTCAAGTTTTATACATACATAGATCGCTGATTTTGCCATTTCAGTGCGTCTTCGGATTTCTGCTTCAAATGTAACGCGTGCGCGTAACAAATTTCCACAGGATGCCAGCCATTAAACACATCCTATGTCAAAATTAATTAGTCTCACGGTGTAACCGTTAACCGACGTTCTGACTTAAACCGGTACTGTGTTGCAAATATCACGCATACATTACTCTGAGGAACAATTTGTAACTTTATATCAGACAGATTAAAAGTTTGGTCGCCGGTTGGAGCCAGCGGGCGTTTCAAGGCCACCTCCAAAAACCCGTCGGACCAGCTCACATTAAAATTAATTCTCCCCTCCCTTCTGTGGTCTTCAATGAATTTGATTGTAAACAAATCGGTGCGCGTACAATTCGTACACACCCTTACTCGATAAATTTTTACATTTTATTACTTACAGCCCGGTGGTCAAAACAAAACACGTCCGGCGGTAGTGGGTCATTTTAGACCCACCTCAAGTTTTTGAGATTTTTTGTAGATAATTCATTTTAAATATGATTTAATGAAGTGGCATGATGTGCCGTAATGTTTCTGCTAAAAAATTAAAGTTAAAAATTTTAAAATATTACGAATAATCTACATATTCTCACAGACACCATAAACAGCCAAAATACAAACATCCACTCTGTGATCTTCTCGTCGGAACCCGATCAGGTAGTGTCATAAAACTTACAGGTAGGCGCAACGCCCCTCAAATAGGCCAGACGAAATGAAGTCAAAACAAATGCATGGACGCATACCTGGTATCCTTTGTCTACCTGCTCAAAATGTTAACAATATATGTTTTGGCGTAAGCGCTGAGATTCAATCCGACTGTCTTGGGTCAGTTTTTGAGCGTTTTTTCACATTTTTATCAATAACTCATTTGAATCTCGTCCGATAACATTTATTTGTATCTGAAATTATTTGAAAATATTTAATAAAAGATTAGCTAGAAGGAAAACAGCATTAAACGAATATTTGTAGCGCAATTCATATTTTTACAAACACCCAGGTCAAATCTGACCCACCACCGCAGAGTGTGTGTTAAAATGTTATTTGTTAAAAAACGCTTAGCATAGTATTTTGTATAGGTAGGTACTAGATGTACATAATTTTTTTAACCATATTTTTAAGTAGGTGCCGTATAGGTACTGAGTTCACTTTATACTGAAAAAAATCAGGAGGTAAAAATACATATTTTAATTTTTAAACATGTGACTAACCTTTGACATTTATCTTTAAGATCTCTTGATTCTCTCGGCTACCTCTGGATGACTGCATTTGTCCGTCTTCGAAGAGATGCCATTTCATTATCTTGGCGTATTCTGTATCAACTACTCTCGTCTGTTATTTGATTTCTTTTCCTGTCAATATATATCAATTTAAATATTTAAATTATTTGGCTATTGTATTTTCGTTGGTTTTTAAAATAAATCAGGGTATATAACATTTCCTCCATCTTTTTTAACGTGTAATATCTAGATAGTGGAGAAAAGGTTTGATACTGTTTAAATTTTCATCTAATGTTCTCAGTTCGTTCTGAAAACATTTAATTGTAAATAATACAGCATTTTAGACAAGATTTTTGATCTGTGACATTATTCAATTGACGTAACATCCGCAATAGAAATCCTAATGACACTCGCTGTAATGTACACAGAAACTGGAAGCGAGGCCACAATAATATGAAAAAGATTGGAATTAAAAAAATACGAAGAAATTAAGCTTTACATGTCATCTTTCTCACTCCAAACGAAATTATGCATAGGTTTACAGCTCCTTTCCAAATTATTAAACTTACTGTAAAAAAAAACAAAATTTTATTATCCTGTCAACATTCCATGAAAAGATAAAATCTAAATCTTCTGTATCGACCATAGATAGTATCGACTGTGAGGCACTAAACTGCTGCTAACTTCAAGTCGAAAGCAGCAGTATAATTTAACCAATGCGATAGCTGTTCACGAGTGTTAAGAGGCAGCACGATCCACGTGTTTTTTTTTTAGAATCAATTTAGTGTAACGTTTTCAAATCTTTTTGCAAAAACTACAGCAGTATGTGATTTCAATCAATTTTATTATGAAAGATCCATTCAATCTTAAAGTATTTCTTTAAAAAAAGAATGTCTAAATCTATTGTAATTATTACCAAAAAATATATAATAGCGGAACTTTATTTAATCTTTGGTACGCCGAATCTGTAAATATTTCCATATAAAGACCATTTACATTTTGTTTATAAATTGATTGTAAAAGATTCAAACAGAAAATTGTACTTTTCACAAATTAATATTTTTGCATTGATTATTAAATATAACGTTTTCAAAAATGTCAAAATTCACGTTCGGTCTATTATATTGCAATATCCAAAAAGTATGAAAACATTGAATTATTTAATTAAAATTTATAAGAGTACCTAGAGAATTTAAAATAAAAAATAAATTATATCTTATCAATTTATATTATTATTTCTATTTTAAATAATTACTAGAAAGGAGCCTGTAAAAGCTGACAGATTTTTTTCGGCAGTCATCATAACATAGATAGGTGTCGGCGAATAATAATCGGACTACATTGCAGAGGTTTTTATGAGATTTTCATCTCGAGACAGCGATTATGCTCCTAAGAGATTCTTTGGAGACAACTATCAGCTTTCATCGAGGTTGGTCATCTCGCGCCTTACTTCACACTCGTCGTACGTTAAACATCAGTTGGGTGATTTTCCCCAGCAGTAGTTAAAACTGGATAAATGTTTGTAATTTAATGTCTCTTGTAACTCGTGTACCAAATTTTAATTTTGAAATTTATTTATGTTTATGACAGTAGAATTGAAGTCATTCATTTTTCTATTTGAAAAATGTACCTTTAGAATGAAAAGGTCACATATCCACCTAATACTTTCAAAGGAACTTCTTCACACCGATGGAATTTATCAAATTTACGTACCGAGATACATTGAATGATTATATGTATTATAATATTAATGACTTCACTTAATTTTTTATTTATTTAAATTCAAATAATCAAGCCTTTATATTTTACACACATACCGTACAGAAAAATTGAAGCCATGTTGTGTGTCGCGTTCATGTATTGCATTTTTCTTTGCAACAGCACAAAGAATGGACGCCCAACGATTTCATTGTTTTTATAAAACTGCCTCGAGGTCGAAGAACTACCGTACCTACTCAGAAAACTTGTTTTGGTGAAGACAATTGCATCTCGCGGCAGGGACGTTGGTGCATTCTTCGGAGATTTATCTATGTTTTATTTTGTCAGACTTTAATACGAATAAAATGGACTTCTATGATCATGAATGAATAATATAAGTATGATAAATTGATCTACTTGGGGAAATAAATCAGTTCGTTTTATTTATCATTGTAGATTTTAAATTTTAACAACAGGTAATAAATGAATGGTCACCCAGTAAATAGGGTGCTATCACAACTTCGCTATAAGAATGTGTTCTCTTAATGATCATAATAGATTTGATATGGTATTGAATTGAACATGTTAACCCGTCTAGAGGTTCAATATCCCCGACAGCTCACCGAAGAACGCTGCTTGCTTATTCCGCGGAGGCTGCCGTAATCGCTGAATTGTATCAAGCCACTTTGCAAAAAATACACGCAGTAAAAACCTCGGCTGCTCCATCATTCCAGCGGTCGGCCGGCCACCATTCAGACTTCGAATGGGCTGCTGCCGTCTGAAAAATGTTTTTTATATTTTTTTTTTTTGCAAACCTACATCTGTTGTGCGTTTTCTACAGCAATATTTTTTAAGTGTCTAAATTAAGTTTCCACGTGTGATTGCATTTACAATAAAAAGGTTACATTATTGAAAAACTTTACAAGAAATGTTGTGTGTTCATTTGAACAGAACCTCTTCCAACAATTATCTCTGTTTCGTACAGGAAACAAGAATGTAGACAAGTATGGTTCGCCGATCTCAACCGTCTCTCGCGTCTCTCAACCGGCGATGATGATGATTATGATTATGAGGTCGAAAGAAATGAAACACAAAAGATATTCAATATCGGTACACTACGGCAACACGACACAATCAAGAATGGCTTCCCGCCTGCAGAATACCCTGCTTTTATTCATATCCATAACAATACATTTAATCATATTCGCAAGTACCTACACAGTTTACGTTTACTAAGAATAATAGTCTTTGTTTTCCTGAAATCTATCCCACGGGTTTTTTGGCGCCACGCCGATGATTACACCTTTAAATTACTGACACGTGTCTTATCATATCAATTATATGGCGCCGCTGCTGCGACCTTGTAATTCTGTGCGATACACTCTCTAACATGGCTTGCGGCCTTATATACAGCGGTGGGATACCAATACATAAAGGGATTCACTTAATCTCAGAGCTATTCGCGGTGTTCGAGGAGGGGCGAATTTTTTTATCACTCCTATACAATTATTCGCAATAATTATTAAATCAATCAAAGCTGAGCTAACTGAGCAAACGAAAGATTGAAACTGAAGTTCTCCTTAGTAAATGATAGTGCAAAGTAATTATCATAGAAACTGTGCACAATTACGGTAAAGGGAAAAAAATATGCACCTGTGAAGTATGAAGGATAATCATTCAAAGCATCGTTCACAAAAATGTTGCGTTGAACATCTAGAAGCAATATACCAAACTCTCTTATCAAAGATCTCTTTTATTATGCACCCTAAATAAATGTGTTTTAACGAGAAATTTCAAAAGGCAACAAAGTCTTATGTTTCATAATACATTTAAATCATATACAGAAATTGCAGTTGGGTACTAATTTGATCCGAGAATATTGTTTTTTCTTAATTTAAGAATGGGCTCGCCGGCCTAAGTTAGATTTAACAAGGGGCTCGCGCGAGCCCCCTCCAGCCCACCCCTGCTTATATTATATATAAAGCTACTCGTAGATTATTTGCCCATATATTAATATAAACATTCTTCATTGTATTAGATCTCTTTACCTCTGAAACATAATCCTTTATTGGAACAAAATGTAAACTTTCTCACACTTGTATTGTCTTCTTCTTCTCGTACGTTAGCTATCAGGTAGTCTCTCCTCGCATTATGAGATGCAAGATCTGATATTTCTATGGATTTCGCATTACATTTTTTAAATTTGTTTATTTTTTTATTAACCATCTTCATTCGTAACTCTGTCCGTCCAGCTTATTTTGAGCATTCTTCTGTAGATGATCCACATCTCAAATGGTTCAAGTCGCCTTACCATTTATTCGATAAGTGTCAACAACTCCATTCCATAAAATAATGTGGGTCCAGAAAATTGTGTTCTCCTAATAATAAAGTTGTATCAATGTGTCCAAAATTTAATAAAAATGAATTGATATTTCTGGCGTCTGCTATCAGTTTACTCAAAGATATTTGAGATTCTGTAAAAATAAGGTAGATGGCTCTTTTAAATAACGGAACGATTAAATGTATTAATATCAAATGGGTTCGAAAATTGTCGCTAAAAATATTGTCGCTGTAGCATAGTTGGATAATGCACCTTCCCCGGTTAGGAAAGAGATCCAGGTTCGAATCCCGGTGGCGCAACAACAATATTTTTCGATAAAATTGATTTTATATGTATATCTTTCTAATTAATATATTTAATTCATATTTACAAATTAATTTGTATTATTTGTTGAAATACAATGAAATATGCTAGGTATTGATGCAATTTTGGCACAATACTTAGGTATAATATAAATGTTTAGATTTGGGTTTATCTGCATACTGGATATAACACGCCTGATACACAATATTTTAGGGATAGATGCATAATTACAACATATTAAACATACAACTAGAAAATATTCAAACTGCGTGTGCCTAATTTCAACATTCAAGTCATTTTAAATAAGTTAAAGTTTTGCGATAATTTCGTTTAATTGAAATATTTTACCGATTCCATATTATTACATATTGAATACAAAAAATCTTCGAACGGCTAGACTATTTTTCGTTACACGATTTTGGGCCTGGAGCAAAGATATACAACAAATAATAAGTGGTCAATTTCGCTAATATTTATTTCGATGTGCTTAGACACAGGGCCGGTTGTGTGATCAGTAGTAACGCTTTTTACTATAGTAACTTTTTACCATCGCCCGTGGTAAATATCGATTTCGGGCTGTTAGTACGTCAAATTTACTCCTGTCAAAGACAATCTCACCTCTCAGTGTGGCAAGGCGAATAATCATAAAATATGCATTATTTTATGCTTTATTCGTTCGAGACCTGTGGTGAAATTTTTTCGGATTATGTCCTAATGTATATTAAACGACGAAATCATCATCGGACGAACTCTGATCACTAAAATAGCGGGATATTGAATGATTAATTGTCGTGTACTGCAACTTTCAAAATGTCAATGTGTCAGATGACTTTTGAAACAGCTGTGAAAAGTCCGCCATATTTAACAAACGATTCTCGTTTTTGCAATCGGATATCACAGAGTAAAATGAGTTTACTACGCGGCGTACGGAATATTGAATGATTAATTGTCGTGTACTGCAATTGTCAAAGTGTCAATGCGATAGTTAACTTTTGAAACAATTGAACATCGATTCGCATTTTTGCTACCGAATATCGGAGAGTTAAATTAGTTTATTAGGTACTGGATGTACTTTCGAGAAGTAAACTTTTTACCAAAAAAAAGATTACTTTTACCATAGTAAAAAATTACTACAGATTACACAACTGACCCTTAAAACTTAACATGATTTTGTAAAATATCTCATTCAATAAGATATTCCGTAACGGTGTAAATTTTGTACATACTCCATGGAACATTTTCGACTCGTAATTTAGACAGTAATTCGCCCACAAAATATTGTGGACTATGTCTGTTACACCCTGTATAGCAACCGTACATCATCATCTGAGATAATACGAGGATTGAAAACAAATGATGTTTGTTCTCGGAAGCTTCTCGGCATCGGTGAAGCTGAATGAAGCACTTCCATATTATGAAACAGGAATGAATCAACATTATGGCTTTAAGACCTCATTAAATTATTTCAAGCAACCTGCTTCGGGCGTCTCCCGCCTCTAGTTTGACTTCCAACAATTCAGGTTTGTATCCAACATTTTTTATTCAATACCTACTGTTTATTCTTCTCTCTTCTCTCTCATTCCTCTGTCCGAATTCTCATTCGGCCGTCTCTTGCGGCGTCAGGTGTCAGCTCCGTCGGATGTCACAAATAAAAGTCGCGTTCGCAAAAGTCCAACTTCTAGACTGCGTACATATTTGATGAAGTTGTCGAAAAGGTCGCCATTTGTGAAATGCCCCGCTTCGGTACTGATTTATTATTTCAGATTTTTTGGAAAGCTTTGGAAGGAAACGATCGTTAATATTATATTTCAATCCGTCTCAATCACAGAGACGTCGTTCGAAGACACAGATGGATCCAGAATCCGCATTAGTCGTCTAGATTGGCATCTTACTTAGCTCGGGGCGGTCTTGACATTCTAGTCGGTTTGTCGCGAATTATAATTCGCCTTAATACACAGATAGGTATGTGATCTGATGATAGCTTACGCAATTATTAATATATATTTTTCTACGTTTCGCCCGTGTTGAGTCATATTGTATTAAATATCTTTAAAATAATTGTTCCAAGTATACACAACACTGGCAGCCATCACGTGATGGCTTCCAAAGTAGTCTCTCATGAATCATGTCGTCTATCATTGTGGATATCTACCAATTACGTTAGAGGGGTAGCCATGCTTTGGACACATACTCGATCAGAGTTTTTTGTCCAAGTATTTTTCGTATTTCATCATACTAATGTAACTTCAATTCATTTGTTCTAATCGATGGAACTATAACAAGCATCCGGTACCGGAAGCTAGCTTCATTTTTTTGCTCTTGAAAAAATGCTACTCTTGACTCACTGGTTGTGATTGCGATTGGTATTCGATAATATCAGTGATTGGAAACTGTCACTGTAATCACAGTTTCATTAATACGCGTGCGCCGCACGATATCACAATACACAAAATAAATGAAAAAAACATAATTTTGAGCGTATTTACTTATATTAATCAAACTTAATTTGTGTAAAAAAAATATTCAAGCTTATATAATTATTATATATCTAACTTAATATCATCACAAAAAGAATGGAAACCCTTTAAAAAATGTGAGTTTTTTTTTTCGGGTCAAATGCGTAAAACGTTTTGGCAGAATCTACTAGATGGCGCTTATCACGAATTATAACATCATTCCTTCATGAATATTTTCGTTTCATATGCACATGCGCCGAATCACGTTTCACAACCAAATATAAATAAAATAAATAATCACGAATCACGATATTCTCAGATATTCAATCACCGATAGCGAGTGCGACTCAAAGATATCAGTGATTGACTCACGGTTCGTGATTTTGAGCTCATCACTAGTCTTGCATTATACCTGTGGTCTTGGTGTAATCTGCGTAATCATTGAAACATTATATGGGTCTACAACATCTTCGTCCACTACAGAAATAAATATTAAAAATAATTTATTATGTATAATCTACTTAGAATAATTTCACCGATGTCGATACCACCGTATCTTCGTCAGGAGGAACAGAGGAGGGACTAATCTAAACTAACCTAACCTAACCTTACTAAGTTTGCGTACATCCGTCCTGTTGTAGTATAGGCACGAGGGTATCAAAAACGTATTATTATGTCCAACCAAAATAATAACAATTTGAATAACAATACTACTAGGGAAGTAATGATAAGAACAAGATAGAACTAATGTTACAGGAAATTGTTGCTATAATATATGAATCACACATCTATATGCAGGCACTGTGGATTACTATAATACATAGTATTATAAATGTAACTTTTCAGTTCTCCTGATCACTTATAAATGAGTAAAATTATCCTGTTTATAAATGATGATTATTAATATTAGGAGAACACATTCTTATTGTGAAGTTGTAATTATTCAGAACAGACGGTCTGTGATATTTAATTCATATTTAAAATATCACAGACCGTCTGTTCTGAATAATTACAACTTCACAATAAGAATGTGTTCTCCTAATAATAAAGTTGTATCAATGCATATCTGCTATCAGTTTACTCAAAGGTATTTGAGATTCTGTAAAAATAAGGTAGATGGCCCTTTCAAATAATGGAACGATTAAATGTATTAATATCAAAAAGGTAACATATAGGTTCGAAAATTGTCGCTAAAAATATTGTCGCTGTAGCATAGTTGGATAATGCACCTTCCCCGGTTAGGAAAGAGATCCAGGTTCGAATCCCGGTGGCGCAACAACACTATTTTTCGATAAAATTGATTTTATATGTTAATAATTCTAATTAATATATTTAGATGATTATTAACACTTAAATTTTTGTCCACAGGTGGAGCCCTCTGTGAATCAGCATGGGGAGATAGCGTCAACGGATATTCCATCTCGCGGCTTTGCAGCATCACAATCCTGGACTGAAGGAGAAGCCCGGCGACACTAGAGTAGTCGCAGACACATAGTCACATTTTTCTTTCAATGAAGATAGTATAACACAACTTCAAAATGAGGCAGTACTTTAATAAGAATCTCATAACGCTAAAATGCGTACTTTTCGCGTTTTTCGCTGGTGAGTTTATTTTGTATATTTTTTTAATCATTATTGTATGTGATTCGTTGGAAATAAAGTAGGGCGCGGTGAATGTTAATTAGCGGACTTAATGTTTGGCCGATCCCAAGGATTGATGTTGCCACCTGATGCGGAGTGATACCGCCCAGGGCTGGAGTCTTTCCGATTTGATTATTAAAAAGGCCCGTGGTGTAGTCGAGCCTTGCGATTCTAAAAAGTTGTTCACACCACTTTAGACGGTTTGAAGGTAGAGTGAAAAAGTGTTATCCTTTTAGGGATGTATAATGGCCGCTAGACGTTTTTAAATAATTACAAAATATATCCTACATGCAATGTTCCCTCTGCGGGCCGGTTGTGCTATTATTAGTAACTTTTTACTATGGTAATATTTTACTTTAGTAACTTTTTACTAACGCCCGTGGTCAAAATCGTTTGCGGGTTGTTCGAACGTCAAATTTACTATTGTCAAAGCATAGATGGAGATGTCCATAGGCGTGACAAATAATCATGAAATATGTTTTATTTTATGCATTATCTATGAATTTTTTCGCCTAGGCGTTCGATATCTGTCACTTTGGTGGTGACGTTTTTTCGTATTATGTGCAATAATGTGTATTAAACAACGAGATCATCATCGGACGAACTGTCATCACTAAAATAGCGGGATATTGAATGATTCATCGTCGTATACCGCAACTTTCAAAGTATCAACGTGTCAGATGAATTTTGGAACAGCTGTGAAAACTAACTATCGAGGGTCTCCCGTATGACGGTCCCCTCATTTTTTTTATTTTTTTTATTAATATTAGAAATATAATACAATTTCAATAATCAGTGGATATACATATATATATATTTTAACATTTGTTTCTTCTCTATGAGAGTAAGACTCGTGTATAGAGAAGTAGTATATCCGAGTTAATTTATGTTTCAGTCAGTCTGTGTACATATTTTTTTAACTTCAGTTACAAATTTATGATAGTCCGTAATTTTTCTAATTGTGATGGGAAGATTGTTAAAAAATTTGATACCTTGATAAATATATTGATTTTGAGTTGCGGTATATTTTAGTTTTGGGATATCAATTTGATCTCTATATCTTGTAGATCGGAATTCGCTTCTAAAATTTAATTGATTTTTAATTTTGAAAATTTGAATTATTGAATTTTTTTTGTATATGTCCTCTTGACTATGCTCCTCCACTTTTCTCGGCATCCCGCAGATCTTAAGAGTGTGATGATGTAATGATATGATAACATGATCTCGGTTTTTTCAAGAATATGGTCGCGCTGTCAAACGCTACGCGAGATGTTAAATGTTTTTTCTTTTATTATGCATTACATTACAGTCAAAAGTTAATAATTATTGGTTATGATTGCGATCTACTATTTGTCAAAATCTGCGCGGGAATAATACATCATAACTAATAACAATTATGTGTTCTAGATTGAGTGAGAAAACCATTCATCTTTACTTAAATGCACATTATACTGATAAAATAGCACCTCCACTTTTAGATCTTAGGGTTATCGCCAGAGAAGTGCCTATTGCCTTTTACACTCCAACGGGTGGGGATCTTCCTCTGCTTCTTCGTCCTTCGACGCGACCCATCATAACAAGTTTCTCCAAGCTATCTTCCCTTCTCGCAAGATGCCAAAAAAAATCATTTTAATCCGGTCCCCTAAGGTATCTCATTTCGGAAGCCTGAATTCTTGATCTATGCGTAAGAATCCATATTTGGTGACGATATGTATTATATATGTAGCGACCATAATTCAAATCTACCGCCATCTCAGTCGGCATCGACGCTAGCGACAGCGCTGCCGGCTGCTGCCACAAATCTGGCTCAATTCACCGCCAGACAGTCTCTCCAGTTTCAGCGTTTCACGATGGTGGTCTTGCCGGCTCGCCTTAGCCGAGCAAGACCATCAATTCATTTCATTTCATAATTTCTTACATCTTCATTCACTGTATTCATTTCTATCTGTCTTCATTGTTGTTATCATTTGTCACAATAAACCTCAACACGCGCCAATCACATGTATTTCATTTAACCACCGTCCTAACCCCCAAATTGGTGACCCCGACGTGATTTAAATCGACATGTGGGGATTAACGGTGGTTAAAACACGCGACAGACTATTTAACAATTTGTGACAAGTGCTATTTTAAATTGTGATCGAGAACGAACATCGAAAAGTGTGTCAACAGACGTTACATGGGCGATAAGACGCGCACACGTGTCTGCAAATTTAGCATGGACTAAAGGACAAACAAGACTGGCTGGGACACCAAGCCATGCATTTCAACATTGACGACTTTCATCCACACCAACGCCGACTCACCGAGCGTTTTTCACGCACACAGCGCCGACACACCGCGCGCTTACACTTCAAGCAACTGAAGCATCCATTGCATCACGTGTTTGGTCCGCACGATGCACGATCTTCAGACACAACGCCGACTCACAGGCATGCAACCGCGGGGAGCTACACGTTATGTGCCCACGACTCATCGGGCAGCGACGTGTCTACGAGCCCAGCAACCGCTCAAGCCGACATGCCTTGCGCCCACGACGCATCGGGCGGCGACATGTCGGGCGGGCAACAACAACACAAACACCAACCTGCCTTTACGTCCACGACTCACCGGACGGCGACAGGTTGGGCATTCATCACCAACACAAACACCAACTTGCCTTTACGTCCACGACTCACCGGACGGCGACAGGTTGGGCATCCAGGGGGCTCCAACTCATTCCGCTCCGCCTGGCCCTGGTCATCAACTTCAAGAAATGCAGCCGTCATGCCATCAAAACTGGTGAAGCCCACGCCAGTACAATTGTCCCACCGTCCATTCTGTAGCAGCGAAACCCATCACGACCACACAGACGTATCGCGACCTTCGACCTGCGACTTGGTCGCTGGAGGGGGAGTCCTGTAGCGACCATAATTCAAATCTACCGCCATCTCAGTCGGCATCGACGCTAGCGACAGCGCTGCCGGCTGCTGCCACAAATCTGGCTCAATTCACCGCCAGACAGTCTCTCCAGTTTCAGCGTTTCACGATGGTGGTCTTGCCGGCTCGCCTTAGCCGGGCAAGACCATCAATTCATTTCATTTCATAATTTCTTACATCTTCATTCACTGTATTCATTTCTATCTGTCTTCATTGTTGTTATCATTCGTCACAATAAACCTCAACACGCGCCAATCACATGTATTTCATTTAACCACCGTCCTAACCCCCAAATATATTAAAATAGGCTTTGGTGCGAGCGCGCACCGACGACTTTCTATCGTATTTCTATGTACTGTGGTGAACTGTCGTACAACTGTTTTGACCTCAATGTACGCTCGCCATTACACACCTTTAAAAACAGCCAGAATGGATATTATTCTTTTGATCGAAAATTCACGATATGATAACAAACAAATTAATTCTCGATACCGAGCGAAGAATTTGACTCGAGGCGCACCATACACACAACACATGCGCGGACAACGGCAATGACAGACGATCATTCAACCAATAATTAACAAGTTTAAACAAGGAATTTATGGATGCTGAATGATAGCTAAGAAATCAAATTTTGAAAACAATCACACTTATAACACATTCTGTTTTGAGTTATTCACACTTGTTTGAATAACTCAAAAATGGCGTAATTTTTTTTTAAATTATTTTATTTTGCCGGAAAAACACGTTTCCCAAGTAGGTACTGATTTTGGATAAAATGTCAAAAATAAACAAATGTGTGTTTTTTTGAAATTCGTGCTTTGATGACAATGCCTATTATGCGACAAGGTCACAATAACAATGAAAATGGGCGCCCAAATCCCGGTATACTTTTTATTACTGAATTAAGTGACAGCAGATGACCTACATGACAATACACACTATGTAGGTAATAGGCAGCGACGTGCAGTAGGTATAGATTAAGGTTATACTGTTACCAATGATATTATACAATCATATATAATATATGTACTACAATCCATGTTGTACATAAGATTATGAACGTCTTTAGACAAAATGAATCCGTCGTTTATACGACCAAATACACCTCGAACGCAAAGAACGGCCATGAAATCAACACATTAAAAACAGTAAAATAGTAAAATTCGCGAATTAGTAAAAGAGTAAGTAAACACTTCAATGATTTGCACGCAGTTGTAAACCTTTCTAATGTTATTCTGTTAAAAAAAACAGCATAGGTAACGACTCCATACAAAACGGATAAACTGAAAGAAATTTTCAATTCAGTAAATAGTCAATTATACGACTTGAGTAATTCACTAGCTTAATGATAGAATAGAGTAATGTGAATAGCTCAATGCGGCGAATGCACAAGAGCGCAATGGTTACAGCGGTGAATTGTCGTGGTAGTTTTTAGAACTAAGCAATTAAAGTCCCTACTAATACACAGATGACGCTAATTGTAAAATAATGTTTGCGTTTATGTTAATCCAAGCTTTTTTGCTTGTATGCACTGCATGCCTCTGGTATTTTTGTGGGTGTCACTTACTAGCAAAATCAAAACTATTATTTTTCTTCTTCTGGTATTTTTGACTCAAATTCACACTCCTCTACGACTGGGATCCGCTGCCAACCCTTCTACGCCCTCCCATGTTAACCCCATGACCCCCTATGATATGAAACGCGTGCTCAGTTTAGGCTTCCCTAGAACATCCAAATACTCGGCCAAATTCATTACCTGATTCGGTTTCGGTTCTGAGTAATTATTTTCCACTATTATAATTATACTGATCCAGAGTCTAGATTCATATTAGACTCTAAAAGCTTGTATTATTCCTGACATTTCCCATATCAGCATTATTAACTTTAAAAATAAATAGAATTCTGAAACAAAAAGTTTCATGGTTTCTGGAATATTGGACTATTTAAAAACCTACCTATTCATTTAAATAAATACAATTCTTATAAGTTGCTAACACATCAATTAATACTGTAATTTCTTCCAAACAAGAAATTAAATTATTACTTTTTCCGAAATTGATAGATGTCAAAATCTTCCTATATAAGCCTGTCATTCAGCATCCGATATCCTCATCTAGTTTAAGTAAATATTGCATTTGAATGAACAGTGTGTATTAGTTTCTCACAATTGATTTGCGAGTTATGGGTCGGGTTTGTAATGTCTACTGAGGGTGGACTTACCAGTTGAAACGGTTAAAAGCAATATTCCCACAGAAATGAAAGCAGAAAAACCTGCATTGCTAATGGATTGTTTCAGTTGCATTTATGGTAATGTTTTCTATACTTTCATACTTGAACGCCACAAAAATAAAAATATATTAGTGTGACAAAAGATGTTCAATTTGAAAAAATCTAAAAATTAAAAGAACCGACCGGGTACTCGTCGAAAATTACCCGGTTCTCAGTTATTTTTAAAACACATGGATACTCGGTTCTCCAGTTCTAGTTCTACCCGGTTTGGAAGCCCTAATCTTCCCATAGGCATCCATAAAACCAAATCCATGTGAATCTCATCTTAATTACAGCGAAGTTTATTTATTACTCGATTAAATTTACCATAAATCATACTTTTTCTGCTGCAGTTTAAATTTCACCAAAATCATACATCCTCCTTGCAAGACCTTAAAGAAGTGTTAGTATAGTTTTAATACTAATTAGCATTATTGCAAGAATCCATAAAGAGGTGTTAGAATAGTCTTAATATAATACTTTCGCAAATACATAATATGCGATTATACACCGCGTACAAACTCAACAAATAATTATGTTGAGGTTATTACAAAATAAAATAAATTAATAATCTGCACATCTTTTGGTTCATGGTTGTGACCTGGTCCAGCCTTATCAGAGCACACACAATTTAATTTCTTAATCGATGGATTAAAAAAGTAAAATTATTTATCAAATTTGTTGTTCTGTTTTCAGGAATTGGCTGCTTATTCCCCTTCATGACTGCTCACATCAGGGCAGTTGGGCTGACATTTGAAGAGGCTTGCATCATATCTATCGTGGCCTCATTCCTCGCTATCCTTGGACCTTTAATATTCGGACCTTTGGCTGATAAGTAAGATCAAAATTTTGAGCTATTTACCATAAATGACAAAAATTATAACTGAGCAAAATGGTCGTAATTGAAAATTGAACCATAAAAATATGAATTAACATTAATGTAAATAAATGTCCACTAAAAGGGGAGATGGGATTAGTAATTTTGAACAGTTGTATTTTACAGTTAAAATTCTAAATACATACATGGCACGACTTTAACAGTGATACCCCAAATGTTGTAACCATGTAAACTTCTTTCTTGAATGCAACCGAAATAGTATTACAGAAATGACACCATATATTTCCTTAACCATAACCATGCTCCTCAAGCTGCTTGTGTTACACTGACATCCCGGTATACATGACACATGACAACAAACAACACACATGACAAACAAGCGTAACGCTTAAAATATTTCATAGCCATACCTCAATTTCTTGTGGTGCTATTTTGGTATTCCAATGCTATGGATTGTATATGTATATTTTGAAACATGAAATTTTAAAAAAATTACCAAAAACGATTTAATAAATCATTATATCTTTACTAAGGAGTCAGTCCTTCATAATTGAATATTTTAATATAATTATTTTTACTAATTGATAAATTCCCAAACTTTCTGATAATATAATGATGCTGGCTTTATTTAAGGCCTTTTAGTTCTTGACTGGTGCACTGCTTTCTATTAATTTTAAATGCTTGTCTATGAAATTCTTAAGTTGGAAGCAATGCTAACCTTTCCACTTCCCACTTCTCTGCACAAGTATATGCATTTTAGAGAAGTGCAGTGTGAAAAAAATTTATATTGTATCATATCATTGTACTTATAACAGATTAATAAATAAATATATTAAAAATAATAATAATATCCATCCCGAAAGATGGATTAACTATCAAGACAGGTTCCATAATATTTACAAACTAACTAATTATAATTATATAATCAGGCTTTCAGTCGGCCGTGGATGTGAGACAACGATCGCAAATGGAAAGACAGATAATCCGAATGCCAGCATCATCATCAGTAGTAACAATGGAGTACTCAGGTTCATGATAGCAGCGTGTATACTGCTAGCAGCGCTATTCTACGCACTCCTCATGACTGTTCCATACGCCAAAATGCTAGAGGTAACATCTAAATTTTTAATCTATGGTTTAATGTTGAATTCAACAGATCAAATTTAAAGAATGTATTTATAGACTATTATAAGCCGATCTTTTTTTATGTAAAAAAAATAAAAAATCAAGAAATACAATAATATTTTTATATATCATACTACGCAGTACATTATTACTTAACTTATCAAAAGAGAAAAATGTATGTTTTGTACTTATATTTAGAATAAAGTGCTATATGCCCGATGTGCAAGGAATGAGTGAAGTAAGAAAATATAATGTAATACATAGATGATTTAAAATATATATTTTACTAACAAAGCCCTTCAAAAATGATAAATATCATATTTTCAAATTTACAACACTGTATATATACATAGTTGGCAGGTATCACTGGCGTGCAGTAGGTACAAACTTAGGTTATGCTGTTACAGATGATGCTAACTAAGTATACAATAGATTGAGAACAATTCTATCAATTTAAATTTAGAATATACATAATTGTACATTTATTACTTTAAAAAAGGCAAGTTCTTTTATTACTCGGTACCGTACTCTAAAATATTTTCTACAGTTTATCCTTCGGACAACGGATTTTAAATATTTAATTAACAGTGGTCAATTACATTTATTTAAATAACTAGCTTTACAAATTAGCATAGCCGAAACTCATGACAGAAATAAATTTGTTTCAGCATTTAATTTAATATTGGTAATAATGTAACATTACCGATAAATGCAAACTCGCTCGCTTGACAGATAATAAATTAAAAGCTATAACTTTTATCTACACTAACACCAAAATACGGAATGATTGGGAATGACATTGGAATCATAGGTTGGAATACACTATGAAAACAAAACGTTTAGTCTTTCAAGAAAAACAAATTTATAGAAGTGTTATTGCTGTTTTCATTAAGGATTATTCCTTTTCGAAGACAACAGACAGGTACAAGTTATTTGAAAAGTTATTCAAAGACAACAGACAAGCACAAGTTATTTGAAAAATGCAGAAAATTTGCAGACTTAAAAAACCCAACATAGCAATAAGAAAATATTTAATTCAGTACAATTATTGTGAAAATTGATAAAACAAGTTAGTTTTATACAATACCTACGTGCTAGCAATTTGCCGACAGGCATGCATATGAAGTTGTTACAAATGATTCACAATTTTTTTTAAATAACCTATGGCTAGACAAAAGTCGTGGGTTACGTCATAGACAAGGTTACGGTAATTCGGGTAATAACAGCTAGAATTTTATGGTCTTTTCATAAGATAAAGATTATTTTTATTATTTTTATTTCCCAGAAATTTTAGTAATCCACATCCTGTATGCAGTGCACGCCCCTGGTAGGTACCTGACGTCCGTCCTGACGAATATACAGTGGTATCGAAACCAGTCGATGTTAAATTTCTCAATGTAACTTATACAAAGTTTGTTAGTTTATAAAATTGAATAATTATGTTCAATCACAAAGTTAATGCTGCAAACATCAACAAGAAATTTATGCTTCAACGGATGGTAATTCGACTTTTTTTATATTCAGCCTCGTAGACCGTCTGTGAGCTTCATGTGTGATGCGAACGGAGCCACAGTTTTCCAAGAAATGTGCACAGAAGAAAAAACCTGCAATCATTGGGATAATGAAAAGGTAAAATCATTTATTATTTATCAGCAGTAATAGTTATTACTTGAAATAGAGCTTTATAAACTGTCAGTCTTCTTTATCATATGTAAACAAATAATATTTTATGCTTTCAGCTTGGCTCACTGCTTCTATCTGGCTGTCATTACGACTGTGAAAGACCTCCCGTGGCTCGCCCTCTATATCTTGAATCTACGTCTACATCTGAAGACCCGATGGAAGCAGATGATGATGTTCTTGATAATGACGACTCGGAATTGGATGTTGAACCTGAGGCCACGATACCGGTAAAATACTTTATGGCTATGACATTATACGTAACCAGGAGCAGTGTTACATTTCGCCAGCATTCTACTTCTTCTTCTTGTGCCCTATCCATTCAATGGACGTTAGCTATCATGGCTTTATTTACTACAGCCCGGAAAAGTTCTACAGTTGACTGGCCAAACCATTGTCTCAGGTTCTTCAGCCATAATATTCTCGTTCTTCTAGGGCCCCGATTTCCGGCAATCTTTCCCTGCATTATGAGGTGCAAGATCTCATATTTTTCCAGATGTCTCATTATATGTCCAAGTTTTCAGATTTTTATTGTTTTTAATTACTTATTTTTCTTTATTCATCCGAACCATAACATCTTCATTCGTAACTCTATCCATCCAGCTTATTTTAAGCATTCTTCTGTACATTCACATCTCAAATGCTTCGAGTCTCCTTATCGTTTCTTCAGTGTCCAGTGTCCATGCTTCCATTCCATAAAATAAAATCGTGAACACATAGCATCTGACCATTCTCATTTGTAATCTAAGGTTGAGATCATGACTGCAGAACATCTCTTTCATGCGGATAAAGGTTGCATAAGCTTGCTCAATGCGGCTTTTGATTTCAATAGAAGGATCTCATCTTTCATTCATATTGCAACTCGGGTATATAAAACTTTGTATCTTTTCCAATTTATTTCCAGCAATATAAATACTTTCATTGTCAGCTGCGTTACGTTTACTAATGAGCATGTATTTTGTTTTAAGTTCTAACCCAAAAATCTTACATGTGTTCACTATTTGGTTCAGCAAAAGTTGTAAATCTTCAATCTTACTTGCCAGAAGTACCGTTTCATTTGCACAACATACATTGTTCAAAATCTTTCACTTTATAATAATTCCTTAAGTAGCTTCTTGAAGAGCTTCATTGAATATTTCTTCGGAATATAAGTTGAACAACATGGGTGAGAGAATGCATTCCTGTCACACGCCTCTCTTTATTTCTACTTGGTCTGTTAGACATTGTTCTACCCTTACAGCTGCTTTCTAGTTCCAATAAAGATTTCCTGTCTTTTTTTGTCTTTATCATCAATCCCAGAAGCTTTCAGGATTTGAATCATTTTATCATGTCAAACTCTGTCAAATGCTTTAAGGAAGTCAATGAAGCGTACATGTACATTCGTATTCACATCTCGACATCTTTGGATTAGCACTTGCATACCAAATAACGCTTCTCGAGTACCTAACCCACTTGGAAAGCCAAACTGTGTTGCACCTATCTTTTCTTCCACTTTGCGATATGTATGTCCGTGTATTATTCGCAGAAGTATCTTTAATAAGTGGCTCATCAGACTGATTGTGCGGTGATCACTGCATTTTCTTGCGTTTGCTTTCTTTGGGATGTCGACAAAGGTAGATCGGAGCCAATCCAATGGGATAATTCCTGTATTATATATTGCGTTCTTGATGCCTTTATTTCCTGTAAGTTTCAGAATTTCACCTTGTATTCCGTTTGGGCCAGCTGCTTTCCCGGGTTTAAAGACACGAATTACATGTTCTATCTCATTTGTTGTGATTGGTAAGCCTGTTATAATGTTTCCCATATCATACTCTTCGCTTCTATTATCGTCAAAAAAATCTGAGATGTATTCTTTCCATCGTTTTAATTTTTCGTTTATATCCATTAGAAGATTTCCATCTCGATCTTCCAGATGCCCAATATTGTTTTTGCGATTAATTCTTCAGTTTTTTGATTTCATTCTGGGTTTCAATTATAGCACATTGCTGGATTTGCCAATCAGCTTTTGCTTGTCTAATTTTTCTTCTAATTTCAATTTGGATTCGTTTTTTCTTCCAAATTAAGATACACATTTGTGTTTTCTTCTTATTTCCATGAAGTTTAATAATTCATCTGTCATCCATTTCTGTTTCTTTCGAATTTTTGCTTAGCGATCTCTGTGATCAGTTTTTTTGATTCATTAGTGATGTATTCAATATTTTCTCTATTATGATCTAGGTTAGTCTGAAGTTCGGCGAATCGTGTTTCTAATACATATTTGATTTGCTTTGCTTTATTATAAAGGTCATTATTTTTTAGATTATTGCCATCTAGTTTCAAAGCCCGTTCTTTTTTAGTACTTTTCTTGAAACGTAACCTAAATTCAGCCAAAAGTAGATTATGATCTGATGGTACATCAGCACCTGGGAATGTTTTTACATACTTAATCGAGTTCTTGTATCTTTTGTTGATAGTAATATAATCAATTTTATTTTGTACCATTCTGTATGTATATAATCGACGTTTGGGTAATTTGAAGTGTTGGTGACAATTACATAGTTAGTTTTCTAAGCAGAAACGGATGAACCAGTCTCTAGCATTCTGGTGAATCATTATAGTTCATATAATTTAAATTAGGAAAACCTACCCACACATTATTTGCAATCCAAATTCTTTTAATATTTAATCAGATATCCATTTTAAATGCAATAAATTAATTTAATCTCTGCATTTTCATGTTTTGTACTCAATTTGTTATTAACATGATTTTCAACTGTCAATGTCAGATGCCTTTAAATTTGCAAATGAAAGAATATTATTTCTTGATGTTGAGTACCTGGAAAAAATAGAGCGTTTGTTCATTATGTTTTAAAAATAATTTTGTAATTTATTTTAGGACGATGGTAACCAGACACGCACACGTCGCGCTTTGTATCCTCCCAATGTGGAGTCACCCCACCTGTGTTACACTTCGCTAAAACACCCCAGGCTGTGCGAAGCTTTCACAGAAGACACAAAACGACTAAAGATTGATGCCAGCCTCTTATCTGCCATCGATGAAGAACATGAGCAAGATGAATCTGACGCAGAAAATGGAACTATCTGGTGCAAATATCCCATGGGTAATTTTCAAGGATTTTAGAAATTATTTCATTTTTTCCGCATATTGCATGAAGACATTATTCAAATTCATGTTGACTTTTAACAATTTTTAATTTAAATCAATATTTATACAAATTAAATGAATTAACTAAAAAGGTATACAGAAAAATTCTATCTATCGAAAAAATATTTAGTTGCTACCAGGCGTTCTCCTTAATAAATCAATATTCATTGTTAGAATATATCGGAATATGACCGTATGAAATGTAACCCATAATATCAAATCACTTATGGAGGGAAAATATCGACAATAATCTGCCTTCATAAAGTCTTTATTGCTGTTTATCCCAACTTAGATATATCTTGGTATTCATTCTTCTGGAATTCGAAAAACATGTCTAAGCCACCTCAATTGAAATCTTTCAATATATAGAAGTGAGGGTACTTTTTGTCTATTCTATCCATTAATGTCACTCCTACTACCCCCCTACGATATCACATTTCGGTAGCCTTGATTATTCTCTTCATATTTGGTGACTATATATTAAAGTGACGTGCTTGTGGTCTAGTGGTTACAATACTCGCTTAATGATCTAGTGGTCAGGGATTCGAGCCTCGTTCCGGGAGGCCATCTAGTTAGTTCTATTTTCATAACACAAGCATTTAGCTTTATTTAAAAATAGTAAGAATATTGATGTGACATGTATTTCGTGTACGTATCTCTATTTAAAAAAAAGGGTAATTTACACCGCTTTAAGTGTAGTTTTTTACTTTGAAGTAAAAATAGATTATTAAGGGAACACATTGTGAAGTTGTAATTATTCAGAACATAGGTCTGTGATATTTTAAATACAAATTAAATGTAGATATACATATAAAATCGAACTTATCGAAAAATATTTTTGTTGCTACCGGGATTCGATCCTGGATCTCTTCCAATCCAGGGAACGTGCATTATCCGATTATGCTATATCAACACAGTGGATTGACAACAAATTTTCGAACTTATATGTTATACTTTTCAAATTAATACATCTATCATTCCATTATTTGAAAGCCATCTACTTTGTTTTTACGGAATCTCAAATACCTTTGAGTAAACCGATAAGAGACGCCAGAATTAACAATTCATTTTTATTAAATTTTGGACACATTGATACAACTTATATATTATTAAGGAGAACACATTCTTACTATGAAATTGTAATTGGATTGGAAGAGATCCAGGTTCGAATCCCAGTAGCAACAATAATATTTTTTGACAAAATTGATTTTATATGTATATCTTTCTAATTAATACATTTAATTTGTATTTAAAAAAAAGTTTATTACATTTTTATTTTTTACTGATTTCTTGGGAAATTGTGTTTAATGTATATAATAAGTTTAATGATTTTTTAACAGGTGGCAATTTCCAATGTCTTGTCCCTCCAAACCAAGTGACTTGGATGGCGGCAATGGAGGAGAATAATACCTGTAAACCTGTGATCCAGTGCAATGTGGAAGATCCTTACGACTCCCCCAACAGTGTACTAGCCGAATCACAATGCAAATTATTCATTGGCGATCCATCATTTAGTTTCTGGAGTTACTTGATTTTAAGGTATTACTTCATCTTTCTTATCCTCGCTTTTATCTCAACTATTTGCAGCCAGCGATTCGGACAATCCTTCTCCATATCTCCCGACAATGAATTAGGACATGTTCTTCTTCAGTCTATGGTCCAGTGCTTTTTTTGGTGTATCCTGGTACCTACATATTAACCTCTTCATAGCCTACTTCATCCTAGAAATTTCATCCTTTTGTTGGATATGTCCAAACCACCAAAGTCGCAAAAGTATTTGAAATAGCCAATTATCATTACAATAAAAAATACAAATTATTTATAAAATTATCTATGTACATTATACAATAATAAAATAATTTTACTTAAATTTTTATATAAACTTTGCTTTAAATCAATATTTTTTATTTATAAAAAATAATTTAACATTCTTAAAACATATTCTAAAGTAATTTTTAAGTAGGTAATTTTGATGTTTGTTGTCAAAATTCTGACCAGAAGTTTTTGAAAAGGTCGCCAATAGCCAAACCTATAAATATATTTATTTGTTGAAGGAAATAACAACAATGACATGTTAAAAATAGTCAAGATAAATAATTTTTTCAAAAGGTAAAAAAAAATCATGAAGTGCTGCTTCATATACTGATTTTAAAATTTTAATTAAATTAAATTAATGATCATTGGTTTATGATATTCTCAGTGTACTATAGAAATTATATGAATATTATACATTTTTACAATTTTTCCTTATTGCATATAATATTGTTTCAAATACAATTCAATATTAGATACTAGATTATTTTTTCCAATGAATTAAATTATTTTTATCATATTTTATAGGTCATTGGCTGATATATTTTCAACTGCTGCCCTTTGCCTGCTGTGTACGGCATGCGTGATAGCAACTAGAGAAACCTCCATAGGCAGAGGTGATGTTGGCACGCAGCTGATGTTTGGCGTCATCGGAATCACTATCATCCCTCCGTTGATTGGAATACTCAATACAGCGTTTGAAGAAACATCTCCGGCCTACGTAATTCCTATTACATCCGCTGTCATACTGTTTGTGATAGCTGCCGTTACGATGCTGCTTACCAAGGAAATGCCACTGTCTCCTCCAGAATGGTGGTGGCACACCAAGTCTGGAATGGTGGCTCTCCCGATGAACACAGTGAGACGATACGGACTAGAGATTGTAGGAGTAATGTTGGTTTTAGTTGTTTTAGGAATATTCTGGAGCGCACTCAACACATATATGCCCTGGTAAGTTATAAAAAACAACCTATGCACAAGCAAAATACCATTAAATCATTCTATTCAATTTTTTTACAAGATTGATAATATTAGCATTTTACGATGTAATCAACATAATTTTACAGGGCTGTGAAAGAAATGTACGGAAGTGATATGATCCTAAGTCTTACAATGTCAGTTGGTGCACTACCGGCTATACCAATTCTATGGAAAGCGGAACCTCTAGTGGATTATTGTGGCCATTCTAATATTTTTATTGCGGCCTTTACATTTTACATCTTAAAATACACCGGTAAGAATATTGAAATCTTCAAATGCATCATTTATATAATATCTAATTTATGTTGAAATAATTTCCTAGAATTCTTTAAACAAGATATTACAATTGTCTCAATGTAAAAAGACAAATGAAGAATTTAAATGAACAACATTTTATTTAGCTGATAATGGTATACAAAATGAATACCGGACTATTAAATTTATTTATTTATTTCATACTTTGTGTGTACATTTAGTATTTTAATATCTGCCCCATTAGGCTTCACCTGTGCTGAGGTAAATCGCATCCTTATTTAGTTATGCTTAGTCGACACAAATAAAATGATTCCCTGACCAAAACATTTAATTGAAATGTTAATAATTATCTCTCAGCAATAGTTGAATTTTAAGAATTTACAATGTCTCACAATATTTCTGTATTGACATATTGGCACCACAAACACACGCCAATAAATATATTTAATTTATTTTCTGATCAAAATTAAACAAGCAAAGTTTATTCAAATTTAATTATTTTATTATCTGTATTTTTCAACAGGCATGGCAGTTCTGCACAACCCTTGGTGGGTGCTGATGTGTGAAGCATTGGAAGTCTTCACTCTCAGCTTAATGTGGGTGACGGCTGTACTTTACTTCAGACACCTTATACCAAGAAAGTACACCAGCACAGGACAGGCCCTACCCGTGGTTGCACATTTCTGTCTTGGTAAGTCTTCATCCAAAAAGAGTATGAACATTTTTCATGGTGTAGTTGAATTTTACTATCTGTGCGGTACAATATTGTACAGAATTCTCTTACAATATCGTACAGAATTCTCTTACAATATCGTACAGAATTCTTTTACAATATCGTAAAGAATTCTCATACAAAATTGTACAGAATTGTCTGCTGTGGAACTGCATTGAAATATTTGTACAAAGCAGTGGAACCATGTTAGATAAGAGCTAAAAGGTTCGCCCCCTACAATATATTTGAATTTATGGATTCTTTTGTGAGTATCGACACCAGTGCATAAACTAATATTTTTTAAAATCCATTACAACAATGGAATTATCAAATTTAAAAATCATTTTTCACTTGTATTACATATTGAAAAAAATACATATACAGATTATTATCGATGTAAACAATAGTACTATAAGCAAGGTTTTTCTCCATAAAGTAATGCAGATATATGTCTAAAAACACTTTTGTTTTATTTTAAGAAATTTAATGGATAAAACCGTTTAACTTAATATTCTTATAGGTATACATACATATAAATATTATATATACAGGAGAGGCCATTCCATTTTGCATTAGGGCCCAGTTATTTAAGTTATGCATATATAAATTATATTGCTAACTAAAGAAACAAAGTGCAGATAGCACAACTGATAATGCCTTATTGATTCCGGCCTGATTAATGAATTAAATTTCTGATTACGTGTATAGACAATAAAAACAAAAAACTTGTTTTTTCTCTTATGTATTATAAATTGCAAGAAATTGCTAGCGAATCATGCAATTTTGGATTAAAAACTTTTCCATTGAAATGAATGTGAACAAAAGATTAAAAATTAAAAATAAAATTAATAACGAAACACTTATGTACATTGTATTATCTCGTATATTGTATTTTTAAAAGTTATTAAATTATTTTTGATTTCTTATAAAATGTATTAATTTTGTTTTCCAGGCCGGTGTTTTGGTGCTTTAATTGGCCTAGCGGTGAAGAAAAATCACCTCATGATAACTCTGCAGTCTACATATGAGGCCATGGCGATTGCGGCATCCGTCTTAGGGATAGTATATCTGGCTCTATATCACCTCCTGCTGGCTCCCTGGTGTAGAGCTTCTACCACGGGACCACCAAACCCCATCGCCATGCAAGGTAGCTATTTTGTCATTAAACTGATCTATTAAATAATATTGCAGGTTCTTGGTTATTAAAACTAAATATGTACAGTAGGTACTCCCTCAGTTGAAGAAAAGCTGAATTTCAAATTCCTTTTGATTTATTTAAAATTGTTGTTTTAAGTTTGAGTAATAAAATTAAATGTTTGTAATTGAAAAATTGTTCAGGGTGAAAATATTTTTTTTATAATTTAAAAAAAACAGAAAGCACTCATGTAAAGGAACATATTTATATAGTTAATTATGAAATTAAATCTTGTTAATTACAAATATGGCAAATAGTTTATGAAATCAACATAATTGGTGATTATCAACAGCACTACAATGCAGTGTGAGTTGTGAGTGAGTGGCTGCCTGCGGGATTTGTCGCCACTTCCTTCTATCATTCATTTGTCTCCCCCGAGTCTTCTAAACTTCAGTCCACCCACTCTCCCGCTCCCTTGCAGATCACTGAACAAAACGTTATTTACGAGTTTATGATTTGCCATGCGACACATCTATCCCCACCTAGCGTAAACTTATAATTTTATTTGATTTAACTCCACCACCGTACAGTACATGTCGTAGAGTTCCGCATTATATCTTTGTCTCCAGACACCGTTCTCATTTATGGGGAAATTCTACGAAGAATTTTCTTTTAAAGATATCTAGAATCTTTTCATTGTATTTAGTCAGTATCCAGGTTTCCGACGCATACATGACTATACAGGGTATATTTACTTTAGGGTACTTCATTATTTTTTAGAGTAGACGTGACTTGAGGTGTAAGGCCAATGGCAAAAGTATTTACCAAATTAACATTATTTATTAATTAATTCAGAAAAATTATGAGAAAACAATAAATGCCTGATCCGCCAGTGATTTAATTCTTACTAAATACACTAAATTTATGGATAATACGAATAATTTATGAGAGAGGTTTTAAAAATAGGTGTCGCTTTGAAAAATAACGCAAACTTTAGATTTGTGTACAATTTCAAGAATGAATACAATTCACAAACTGAGGGATTATTGCACCATATATTAGAAATAAATTGGATCTTCACATATGTAATTTATAGAAGTAATTTGTTCACAAATTATGTGGTTTTACTGCTCATTTTGTGAAATAATGAAAAAATGTTGCAACATATTAAATTACAAAAATTTTTTTAAACTCAAGAGATATCTGGAATTACTTATTCAAAATTTTAGGGAATATAATTAATAATTATTATTTTTTCCATGCATATTGATACGTAAAGCAAGCACTGTGGAAACTGAAATGAGAGGTAAAAATAGAGTGTAAAATATTTAATATGCAGCACCCTTACGCACATAAATATAGACAAATAAATTCCATGAACAAAGACTACAATACATAAATCAGCACACTTTGTTTTAAAATGTATTGTTATTTTTAGTATACTACAATTTTGCATGATTTAATAATATAATTAATTCATCTTAATAAACATAAGTGAAAGGTATCTGAATTATTACACATTTTATTAATGCACCCGCATCCCATCATGTCTCAACAAACTTTTTTCACGTCTTTATATATGTTACGGTAAATGTGTTAATTCAGTAAATGTATACACTGTTAACATGTACCAGTTTGATAATTCACATGTCACAAGCAATGAAATTTAAACATTTACTAGTAGAAGCATACATTTTCACACCTGATTTAGTAAATGCACAAATAAAAATTCTTCAATTTAAACTAATACTTTTGCTAGCAGACGTGCACACCAACCTCATAACCTATAAATTTGATGTGTCACGCCTGTTTGTGAATGTTAAATTAAGTATAAAACCATGTAATAGTTGGAGCAAAGGGCTAGGTTAGGTTAGGTTAGATTAAATAAGGTGTTAAATTTTCATTTCTTAAACAAAAAATTAGACTTATGCTTTTACTAATTGTAGCAAATGTATACATTGTCTAGTAAATGAACATGTTTACTGAGAATAGTAGACATTTAATATATTTGATACTTTTGCTAAAATCTTGCATTAACAAATATATTAACCAGCAAGTATATACATTTACTCAATTTTACTGTAACGTGTGCAAAAAATAATTCATCATAGAAAAATATTATCGTGGATCAATTTGCTATTTTAATTAACTGCCTAAAAACAAAAATCTCTACTGTTAGAACAAAAATCTTTATTTAGAAAATAATATATTTTAATTGGTTCCAGGTTTAAATGGAAATGGAACATCCAATGGCAACTACACTCCACTGAGAGTCTACCACAACGAGCGGGGAAGAAAAGGCCAATTCAGATATTAGGAAAATACAATAATGAATACATCTTGAGATTTTTCCTATTCACATTTTTCAACACCGATCTTGAAAAACTCTTACACCGTATTATTTGCCTATAATCATTTAATTCAGTACAATTCTCTAGACCATGCTTGGATGAGAGAAAGCACTGTTCAATAACATTTTAAAAACCATTCAAATTTGACAGATTTCTCTGATGCACAAATACTTTTGAAAAAAAGCTATATTATATCCATTTCAATACATTACACTTTATGAATTTTTCTTAATCACCAAAAGTGTTCACCCAATTAAATTAATCTTATCTGAATCCTAAACAAAGTTATAAGGATCTACGCCAGGCAATTGTATAGCCCCAGTACCCCCACAATTTCATTGTTATGTTAGGCATTCAATGATGAAATTGTATTTTATTTAAAAAAATTATCAAACATGTCACTGAGCGGTATTTGGTTTTTCATATTATGGTAAATTTGTCTTCAGGAATTCATATTCAAAAGTTGATCCAGTGTTTAAATATGTACTTGGCAATTTTTTAATACGTATGTAAATATTTACCTATTTTAAAAATAAACAGATGATATGAAACATTTGATATTATCTTGCAAAATCAATAATAAATTGTTAATATTGTACAGCATATATGTTAAAGTTGCACATTTTAACAACACTTCTAATTGTAATTTATTCACAATTTTATTAATTACTATTAAATGTCATTAATGTTATAAGGAACCTCATAATTTTTAATTATTATTATTTTTATAATGAAAGATATTATATTGTATAAAATACGTACTAATGATTAATTAAGCCATTCTGGAAATTGTACTGCATTAATTAATTGATGTTTTGTGATAATGTATGACAGCTTTTAAAAACTTTTTATTTAAGTTTGAATGTTTCACGCTAAACTCTCTACTTAATGTTAAATGACCAATACCAATCTGAATGTAATAAATGGTAAACAAGTGTTATAAATTATAACAACTCAGATGTGCCGCAAGTTTACATCTTGTAAGAAAGAAGCTCCGGGGAATATCTTTTTTTAGTTAATTACATTTTCATATTCCAGTAAACAATTTAAAGTTATTTGCAGTTTTCTTTAAGAAAATTTTTTATTATAGTCGCCTTGAAATGGTCAATTGGTAATTTGGATTTGTCTGTCAGTCATGACTTTTCACTGCCTCTCTAAATATAAGTACGCATTTATAAATTTATCAAAACGTTATGCACTTTGATAATTGTTAATATTAAGGATATGAAAGATTTCATGTTTATTGTATTTCATGTATGCATTTTCGAGTTTATATTTGCATAAATTTTTTAAACATTGTGTTCGCAATGCGGAAATTTCGTCTTTGTTTTTATTTAAAGTTTTATATTGAATACTTTTATTGCAAAATTTAGAATAAAGGTTTAATTTTTATCTTTGTTTTTATTGATAAAGGAAAATGATGTTCAGGTAAGTATGATGACATAAGCAAGAGGCGGGTTAAGCAAATATTTTATAAGAATACAGTGGACCCTCATCCACTGAATATTCATCCTGTTTTTTGTCCCACCTGCCACATGAGTTAGTCAGTCTCTAACAACATTGGTTAAGTTCTTTAAAAAAACAAGTGTGAATCGTCTGTAAATACTGGTGAACTATCAGGACGTCAATCACCAGAATTGACATTACCTAATGTCATAATGTAAAGCGACTTCCCTTCTAATCCTCTATAAAATAAAAACTCTTAATAATCATTGTTTTTAGGAGAACACATTCTTATTGTGAAGTTGTAATTATTCAGAACAGACGGTCTGTGATATATTAAATATGAATTAAATATATTAATTAAAAAGATATACATATAAAATCAATTTTATCGAAAAATATTGTTGTTGCGCCACCTGGATTCAATACAACTTCACAATAAGAATGTGTTCTCCTAATAATAAAGTTGTATCAATGTGTCCAAAATTTAATAAAAATTCATTAATAATTCTGGCGCCTGCTATCAGATTACTCAAAGGTATTTGAGATTCTGTAAAAATAAGGCAGATGACTCTTTCAAATAATGGAACAATTAAATTTATTAATATCAAAAAGGTAACATATAGGTTCAAAAATTTGTTGCTAAAAATATTGTCGCTGTAGCATAGTTGGATAATGCACCTTCCCCGGTTAGGAAAGAGATCCAGGTTCGAATCCCAGGTGGCGCAACAATATTTTTCAATAAAATTGATTTTATATGTATATCTTTCTAATTAATATATTTAATTCATACTTAAAATATCACAGACCTTTGTTCTGAATAATTACAACTTAACAGTAAGAATGTGTTCTCCTAATGATCAGGTATTTTGTTTTAGTTGTATTAAGTTCAAAAAATTAAAAAATTGATCGCAAAAGATTGCCAATATCGTCGCTAGAGTGGTGGGCGTGCAACAAATTTCAGAGCTATTATTATACACTGATGGTGTTTGAACACAAAATGTGAAACTCCAACCAAATCGTATCTTGATCGTTCTCAGTATCCTAATATTATGGAGGAAAACTCTCGAGAACAAGATACACCAGGTGTTGAAGAGCCAATATCGACGATGATGAGTAAGTATTATTATTATGTATTAAGTTCAACACTCGGGACTTCCAATTAATACCTGATGAATGACAAAAATATAACACAAGCTGTACCATACGGCTACACCTAATAGGGTTTGAAGACAACCATTTTTCGGCAGGATTTTTTTTAAATGATAGCATTCCACATCCACACTACACTCCACTCTCAAACATGTCGAGACTTGCCACTACTTGGTGAAGAAATAAATGTAAATTTTAACATACAATTTTATTTTGTATATGCTCACAGATATTATTTATCTGTACTGGAACACAAATGTAGTTTTACAAGACATGTCATATTCATTGATATAGATGCCTCTAATTGACACCTAAGGAATATTATACTCAAATAAATCTTTGAAGTACAAAAATGTTTTTAAAAAAAACCCAATTATTATCCTCAAAACCATATAATTAGTTATAGATATTAAGCATTCAATTACAATACTTACATTTTATTAAAACTAATATTATTCTTAAAAATTACATTTATTTTTCTATATAAAAATTATGTAACAAAAAATTTGCCCAATCTACAATAATTATTCATACATTTAATAATAATTCAGATTAATGGGCCTAGCATTATATAGGATTTCTTTTTTTAATCATATTATATTCTTAAACACGTGTTATACTTTACAATACATTAAAAATAAATACTCCTAAATAGAGTAATAGATACAAATGTCGCGTAACGCAAAAAGACAATAATTCAAACCTTGGAGCGATATCCCAAAACTTTTCATACAATAAAATATGCATACTGTTTCAAGTAAACGCCCAAGTACATAATTTTTAATTCAATTTTACAATATTTACAAACATGCAAGAGATTTTTTTTTACATTTTATTGATTCAAGGTAATGGTATCCATTTAGGTCTTTAGACAATCTGTGAGTTGTTTTGACCGTTCCTAAAATACATCCCCAAATGATGCATTCTCAGTTCCACTGAGCATAAAACAAATTAATGGTTGAAACACTGGTTAAAAGCTTGAAGAGCCTGTATGTATTATAATTCTGCAGGTTAGTTATAAAACAGACAATATAAAATTTAGTTAATAATGCATATGTACAATTCTTTCTAAATTGACCTATTTCTTGTCTTATTAATAGAGTAATAAAAACATTTAAATGAACATGACATAAACTAAAAGAATAATCCTACATCACATTGTTTAAATTTTAATTGTAAGCTTGTAACCAATTTATAATACTGATTTGTCCAAACTGTATATTTTGATATTGGTCCTTTAAGAACCAAGCCCCACAGAACTAAACCAAATATGTCAACCACAGCAGAAACTCTTGCAAATGAATACTCAATATTCCAAGGTAGGAGGAGATTTGACCCAGACAAAAAAACCCAAATAACCTCCGCCAAAAAATGAATACTAAAAATTTTACATGGTGCACCCGCTTGCGTCAAAAATAAACACCGAATCTGAGCGCACCCAAATAATATTATAATTTTTGAAGATGCCATCAACTAGAAATGCTGGTTTATAATTTTTCCTGTTTTTTTTTGTTACATATGGAAAATATTTTTAATTTCATAATTTTTTACTGCTTCAATTCATAAATGATTATAAAGTGTCCCAAGATGAATCAGTTACATCATTATAAATGTCTTGCTTAGACAGCATCTCTCTCATGATAAAAAAGAGATCAAAAAGCATGTAAAATTATTTTTTTACTATTATAATAATGATTTACTTTTGCTCTTATTGATTCTATGTACACGTGGCATTTTTCTGTAAAACTGATTTTTAAGACTCACAATTACTAAGCTTATATGCATTTTTTAAAAATGGGGACTCGTGAATATCTGAATATTATGCGGTTGCAGTCTGACAGTTGATTGCCTAAAACTTATTCTCAGCAGTTGGGGGAAACCTTTAAAGCCATACAATTCCAGTCACTTGAATCAGGTAACGACTAACAAAAATGCAGACAGGCCAAGAAGGTACAGTATAGAACAAATAGTTTATAGAATAGCAATTCCTGTAAATATCTTAGGACCATTTGGCTAGTTTTCACAAAAATAATATACATTTTCTTATATTAAAACACAGTGGAATGACATCACAATGGATCCTTTTAAAACATTTACTGCTTTTACACTAGATGTCGCCAACATCCAAGGGCGGACCATGTCCTTATATGTTTATTCGCATCAACGGCATCCCCCACATCCTTTCGCTCGATAAAACAAAATATATAGTCGACATTTATCTATGTTACACAGTTAACGTAATGATGTTACACACTTAATGCCTCAGCATAGAGATTTTCTGTCAGTAACAATCGGTACATCGTACGGATTGTTTATCATATGAAGTTTTTCCAGCAGTCAACATTAACCATATTCATACAAAATCAGTCATTTATTGATGCTAATAAAATCAGTCAGTACATAAACAGTATTTGTCAGCAAGAATTATATCAAATATTGCTAAATTGTGTGACTTGTTCAAACTTGACATTCTGCAACCTGCAATGGAATCAGGCATTCGTAGAGAACCAGGTCTAGGTAATATGAATGAACATAGCATGTGACCGACTAACAAATATGACATTATTTATATATGTACATGGAGTTATACTTCATAAAGTCATCAAAGTTTAATGCAAAAACAAAGAAATAATGTAAAACATATTTCATGAATATTATCTACATAATATGTATTCATTTTGATAATTATTTTATGCAAGGATACCGAATGAATGTGCAGCATTCAGTTAAAATTCCAGAATGTCGAGACAAGTCATGGATGAAGGTGTTCCATTAACACCAGGTCATTTATTAAATAGAGATGCATACATTTACAAAAAATTACAATTAAAACGGAAACTGTGCTCACTGTTATTTCATACACTGTACGTCCTTGATTCCAACATGTACCATTAGAACACTATTATATAGTGATAGGTTTTCACAGCGGTCAGTTAATAAAATTTCTTGTGGGTTATTCTCACTAAAATGTGAGCTAAAACGTCAGAACATCAAGAACTGACCCACAGCGCAATAACTGCGAATAAATTCTACTACACTATATTAGATGAATGTGATAAATCCCAAATGTTCCAGCATCACCAAGATAAAATGTATGAAGTCTCTTCAAATCGGAATCCAAAGATCAATGTCACCCTCTGCCTCATCAAGTATGCATTTGTGATGCAGTTTCTATTAAATGAATGCTCTATTGTATAATTTTTTGAAAACAGCTCTTTAAAGTTTTGACATTTCACAGAAGAAGACTCAATGAGATAATCTCAGAGATTTAGTTCAGATACATCTCAATACCCGTGTCGAGATTTTGATGTGGAGATACTCTTGAGATATATTGGTAGAAAGAGACAAAGACTCAAACCGGTGTTCACGACGTTCAATCTGACAGTTCATTCAACATTCAATTCGACACATGCACACAAAAGTTACCTAAAATCACCATGGATCCTTACATATTCTGTAATTTAGATTTAATTAATTAAACATTAATATAAGGCGATAAATTACAAACATTTATTCAGTTTTAACTGCTGCTGGGGAAATTTAAAATCATCGCTCAACTGACAAACGACAATGATACTTGACATATATGACGAGTGTGAAGTAAGGCGCAAAATGGCGAATCTCTGAGGCATGGCATACATACTCAAAAACTTAAATTGAATTTATGATTTTGTAAAAATCTCATACAATATTTTCTGATAACAGTACAGCATTTATTTGTACATACTTCTTAAACATTTTTTACTCATAAAATATTGTGGGCTAGGTCTGTTGCCCTATAGGATATAACAAATTTTGTGGATACGATAACTTGTGTAGTTTTTATCTAATTTGTTGTCAGAAATTCATTAATTAGACTAACCATTACAGTCACCATTTTGAAACCAACCGGTGGCTGTCACAAAATATGAGTGATAGATTAATATATTTAATTAATTTTTCTAGCAGCATAGAGATGTCAAAAGGCAGTGTTAAACAATAAGCAGCCGACCCATAAAAAATTGTTGTTTTAATGCTGCCAAAAGAAACGGTAGTAAAAATTTGCCTAAGTCGAGAATTTAGATACTTTATGGATTTTGACAATGTTGGAACATGAGTTGGTTTCATATTGTTTAACGCCAGAGTAGAACTCCTACTTCTAATACAGATGTGTTTCTGTTAAATATTTTGCCAGACAATAACAGTATAAGGTTGGCCCGCCATTTTCTTAAAGCTTATATTTTCATTGACTACAAATTAAAACATCACTGTTTTTTCATCAACCATACCATTACCATTAGCCTGCCAGTCGCCACCTGATGGCGTGCTCAACATTCAATTATGATGAACCGTTAAAAAAAAATGAAAAAATGTACAAAGTTTTTGCGACTGCATTTAAAAGAATCACTAATTCTAAAATTATATGGTAGGCAGAATAGGAACACATTGAACAATTTTCATGGATAGTTTTCATTTTCTACATGATATTGGACTAACTGGTAATAAAAATATACAATTTAAAATCTCGAGATAGATCTAAAATATGTTATGTATTCGTTGACACGTTTGATCGATGATCTCCTTCAGTGCATTTAAGATGTAAGGTACCTGAACACAATATGGCCTAATCATGTTATCTCAGTTTAGTCCGAGATACACCAGCTAAATATCTGGATTATTTCGACTCATTCGAAAAAATCATACACCTTCGCTCAGTGCATGTGTGATGTTTATGGGGTAGATGCGCATGCGTGCGCATGTTGATTGAAAAAGCCATTTTTAATATCATGCAAGTATTTGTTTTTAATACATATTGAGAATAGGTCAAATAAATTGATATCATGGCTTCACATAACACAATTGTTCATCTTTTTTAATGCTTAACCAATATTTTATTGTCTTTATCGTTTTCTTAATTTTAACATGAAACGTTTTCTGGTGAAAGGAGGGCGCAATATGGCCTAGTAAGCCATAAATATTGGGTTTACGGGTGATTTATTTCATGTTTTTACATTTAGTTTGTATGTTGTTTGTTTTAGATGAGTTCAGCGGTTCAAAAGAAGAGAGGCAAGTGGACTCGGAGAAACTGAAGCTCTTGGGAAAACTTTTAGAGGCAATCAACAAAAGAAAAGAATATTAGCACGGACATTGGTTATGCAATTTATATTCACAAAGAATGCATTACATTGACAAAGAAAGATTAAGAAGATTTTCTTTACCCAAAGTGCGAAAATCCTACATAGGTTAAGAATGTTCCTGTGTTTTTATATTATAGGCCATATTCGGTACATGGGTTACCCAAAATGGCCTAAATGTACTTTTTGTGAAATATATTTTTTCCTTTAAAATTAAAAATTACTATTTATATTTGTCAATAAGTTGATCCCTAATATTCATTCCTTAAAAATAAATTTTTGCATGAACACTAATTAAAACTAATATAAAGCTTACATAGGCCATATAGAGTTCATGTACTACATTTATGTTTCCTACCTTTGAATGTTTTGTTAGTTGTGCCACCACTATTTGAAATATTTTGCAAAAATTATGAATTTATCTTTTAATTTGTTATATACAGTAAAATCCCGTTTATTTAAAGTTGAGGAGACCGAAAATCAAGAAAAAAGTTCAAATAACGACATATGATAATGAAAAAAAAATTTCAAAAATTTTTTTTTTTTACATATAACTTGTATAATGTATAGCTATATCCAAACATTTTTAAATAACAAATTGTCAAAATACAACATAAACAAATCTCAATATTATTTTTAAAAAACCCGATTATAATGGACTATTTTTCGCACCATTTTTAATAACATAATCGTCGAAATCGTCAACACCGCTATTTTGCAACAAATGTCTCCAGTGCTTTTAAAACTTTGTGGTGGTCGCGGCGGAATTTCGCACTCGCCTTCACTCTCCGCTTCCTTACTCCTTTTCCCTCTGTGACATTTCTCGCCTTTTAATGCTAAAGTTCTATCTGTCATTATGTTTAATAATATCGACAACGTCATTAATGGGATCGCGTATTCTTCTATTCATTTTGTTTTGGATAATATTTTTGGTCAATCTCTTGTATTAATACAATTTGTTGGCAACTATTGGCGTTTTGTACGAGTTTCGCATTGGTGCTATTTTCGAGAATATAAAATTATCAGTTAAAATCATTCAAATGTTTTCATTTAAATTTAATGAAATATGGAAAAGTCTGAGGAACGCAAACCACGCGTATTCGCAAATTTCAAAATATCTAACACGTAAATATTAGAGAAATACAAATAATTGTCTTTACATATATGGCAATAAAATAATTAACAAGATGCGAGAGAATCTGAGAAACGCCAACAACGCATTCTTCAAAATGCCCTGACATTAAACTTAAATAGAAAGGGAAATGTCTGTATTAAAATGAATACAAATGAAATAATTTATAAAACACGGAAAAGTCTGAGGAAGTCAACCGCATACTAGCGTTTGTACAACAAAATATACAAAGCTATGTAAACAAAAATAATGATGGTAATAATACGGAACAGAAGATTGGCAAGCACTAACATTCGCAGACCAGCAACTGGGAGAATTACATTACCTATTAAGGGCACAAAGATAATATTTGCTATCTTGAAAACGAGCAAGAGAAAAAAGCATGCAAACTAAGTTAATGCGTCACAGTAAGGAAGATAAAGATTTAAAAACCGAGGACGCACAAGATATATTTGTCATTTTTTTTTAGTATACTAAAAATGAGTTAGAAAACAAATAATGAGAAATAACTTTATGCATCGTGAATCGGTATAGAGGCAGATACTACCCATTTGGATGGACTTTGACATTTGACAGGCACATCGCTTAGGGCACATGTACTTTCGTCAGTCAGCTGCTAACCTTTTCTTGTTAATTTGTAATGCATATTTTCCAAATTACGAACATTTGACAATAATATTGAATTTGAAAAAAAAAAAAAAATTGACAAATTCATTTGATAGGGTCCAAAAATAGCTTTGAATAACGATATTCGATTTATAAGTACAATTTACGACTTTCCAGAGGGACCACATTCTGCTCCAAAACTTCAACTTGCGACAAATTTCAAACAAACGGGATTTTACTGTATTATACTTAATGCATAAACCAAATTTATTTTTTAATAAATAGGACCGAGTTCGCAGGGAATACTTTCATAAAAATGTCACCTAAGCTCGCTCACGTATGCATAATTTATATCTTTTTTTTAGTAAAGAATACATCTCAATTTTTTTAAATAACAAGCAAAAAAATGTGAATCTGTCCATTTGTTTTTGCAGAATTAGAATTGAGATATGAAAATTAAAAATAGAATTTTAAAGTAAAAATATGTTCCATTGGATAATGGATTCCATAAAAAAATCAGGAAAAATAAAATCACAAACTAACCCCATTCATTATTCTCAATTAAAAAATTTAATTAAAGATTCTAAACATTGTCTATAAATTCACACAGTTTTTAACGTTTAGTATTATTAAATAAAAATGTAAGAACTAACGGAAAAGACAGAAAATAATAATACTCTGGTGACAAGTGCCCGCTGAAACATATTCCCGTGACAGTCATATTTGTGCATATACAGCATGCACAATAAACGCTAAGTAAATTCCAATATTCTTAGCTAAAAAAAAAAAATTGAGATAAGATAAATTAAAATAACAATTTCCGCAAAGAGACATTCACATAAAAATATCACTTCTTAAAATAAATTTATATACTCTGCACAAATCAACTGAATTAAAATGTTATAATGGCTCCGGTATGAACACAGTCCTAAATAATAAATCCAATAGGTCTGGTAGTCAGTTGGAGGGTCTGTATTATACCATTCTAATTATACTTAGCACAACGACAGTCCTAACAGCACATTAGTCCACGCCACAACACCACTCAAGCGCACGTGTTTCTCGAGCAATGGGCTATTACTATATTACAAATTCTTATGGTTCAACCGTTTCAGGATCCACCTCCATGTTCGGTCTGCCTCCACAATCGCTGCGTAATTGCTTATTTGTTAAATCTTCATCCTGGTCTCTATCCTCGGGCTGTACCTCTCCACTATTGCTGCTCTTCTCCTCATTTTTATCAGGTGAACATTTCCCATTGGATAAACCGTCGTTAGTTTTATCCTGTTCCTCGACCACCTCTGGGACAGGCACTTCGGGAGACTGCGGTTCCTTTTCTTCATCTTCAATGTCTGGAACAATTTTTTCTTCTGTGTGAAACGCATTAGAAATTATTTCTTCTTCCCTACTTTCATTTTTTGACTTTTCAGAAGAACTTTCATCTGCTCGGTTAGCATTATCTTCTGCAGAATCCAGGGATTCATTATTTTTGAGTTGTTTGTCACTCTTCTGGATACAAATATTATCATCAACATTCTTTTCGTCATCTTTATTTTCATCATCATTTTTATTAAAATCATTGTCATGTTTATCATTCTCACTATCATTTCTTATGTCATCATTATTATCTATTTGTGGAGATTCTTCTGCAATACTTTTAGTGCAAGAGTCAACCGATGCATTCAAATCTTCGGGTACCTTGATAGAATCATTTACTTCACTTTTGTTACAACTGTCCAGGCCTTCAGAACCTACAATTTCTCCATCTTCGTGATATGAAGTATTTTTTAATGAATCATTAGAATTTTCATCAATAAAGATGGGTTCATCATTGACATTGGGTTTTGTGGATAAGTCTGACTTTTGAACCGTGTTAGAATCCTCTGAGGGTAAAATCTGAACTTCGTCCTCGTCATCACTCAAGATGTCCAAACAATTTTTTTCTTTCAGCCAATTTTTATATCCTTGATTTAGAGTTTCCCGCACTTCCTCAAATCTCTTGCATGAAGTTTTAAGGGTCTGTTCAAAACTCTGGTGCATTTCTTTGACGTCTTCTATACTTTTAGTCCTCAATTCTTGGGATGAATTTTTTAATTTATTAAGTTTCTGCAATACATAATTCATTATATCTATAGCATCAACCACGTTGAACTTGAACCACTCCACAGATCCAGCCGGGGTAGAAGGATCAACAGTGCTGACTGAACTCTTGACAGGAGCCAAAGACGTGGTGGAGGATATGCGAGGCGAGGAGGAATTAAGGATATTGGGGGAGGTCTTCTTCTTGGTAACCACAGGAGTGGTCCAACTGTGGAACTTGAGAGGTGGCGGGGGTGACTGCTTGTTCTGCCTCTGCAAGCGCTGCTGCAATCGCTGGGAGCGACCCTGGGCGAGTCCACTTCGGGCTAAACTGGCTTCATCTATAGCCACAATGGTGGCAGAATAGCCTCCTGGCATTTTAGGATTGTTATTTACCGCAAATATACGACCATCTGGAAGTTTATACATTTTACTAGAAGACAATGTGGAAGGATCCACTTTGAACTTGAGTCCACCGGTAGCTTCATTTATTGTGACGTCATTTTCAGTCATCTGTATGATGTTGGAGAAAGCTGTGGAGGGCAAGACCGCAGGGTACTGGCGCGGCTTGGGTTCCGTGAGCGCCGACAGCGGTTTGGGCACGATCTTGGGGGTCGGGGTGAGGCATTGCACGTCATCATCCGGTTTACTGGGGGCCTCCTTGGGGGGCTCCTCCACCACATCCTCCGCAGTGTCCATTGGCAAGTCTGGGGTGCATACAACAGCGTCCTCTTCATCTTGTGTGCTCATGTTGGGCAACGTCGCAACATCAATTCCCTATAATTAAACAATTTAATTTAGTTAAGAAATCAAGAGATGGCTATCACTAAAAGTACATATATGTACATACAACATATACCCGCATGGATACAGTTTAGAAAATTAAATCCAGAGAAAAATATCATTGTCTATTTTCTGTAGATAATAACTGTTTTTTGGCATACGCAGAACAATATGTGAGAACTATTTGAGACTTGTACACTCCAATATTAGACAGAACAATTTTACTTTAAACAAAACTGGTGGCTGTTCATTTAAATATATTACAGAGTTGGTTTTGTGTCCAGCTATTTACAAGTCTTTAAAAACAGAACTGAGTACATTATAACAAATAAAAGAAAACATATATTATACAAAAATATTATACACAGTGAAACCTCAATCTTACATTCCCCATTTACACATTTTCTTGCTATGTACGCCGAAAAGTCAAAGACCCATTCGTCATCATACATACAACCAACAACATACGCCATACAAATATTTCTGGCAATTTACGTGAATAAAGCTTTACATTTTCTCGGTTTTACATCAAAATTCAACATGCCAACTCTATACTCACTGATATATGCACACTTTACACAAATTTTGAATTTTCAACATCCCAACTTTACGATCCCAGATATGTACGTTCATCATTGTCATGTTTAGTTCTGACTCGAGCGAGAACATATGCTAGTAATGAAGTAACGTAAAAAGGGCACACTAATTACTCAATGTAAATATTTTTAACATTTGACTGATGACCCTTTTTAGTATGAAAATAACCATCAGTCATCTGCCCGCTACATTGACGCTGCGACACTGGAATTCATTTTTATAAAGATAATATTTTTAAGAGTTTCGGAATTGTATTTTTGCCAAATGACCATTATAATTTTCGCATTGCGCCAGCGTAATGCAGTTTCGGTTGTGCGTTTCCACAATCATCACAGCAACAATTGACAATGTCTCTAAGTTGATTTTTAATGAGTTATGGTTGTTTTTTAAGTTTATAGATATTCTTTCAGTTTTGATTGTTAAATCACTTTTCATTTTGTTTTTACATTACTTGTTGGATTTTTCTAATAATTTGTTTGACATTCAATACTATTTATGTTATTTTTATTGTTGCACGAATGACCACTCCCTCTCCCTCTGTCGGTACATAATTACATGCATGTTTACCACCTAAGCCTTGTCTCCTATATTTGTGTGTAGTTAGTTTAATACTTCACCTGTCGATGAGAGTCACTGTTTCTCTCGAAACTCGAGTTGTGCTAATAAACTCAAGTAGAGTTATAACATTGTTTTATTTATAACCATCCATTATGATGAAAATTTATAAAGTTAACGCCGATTCTATCAATAACATAACTTTTTTTATCGTAGAGACCATAATACAAAAAAACAAAAATAACGCAGTTTAAAAAAATAGTTAGGTAAGTAGTCTAAAAAATAAGATAAATTTTTGAAAATAAACTTTATACACCTTTGCGTTTTCAAATATTTTACCTACACATATGTACACACATAAAATAATGTATGTTGCGTTACGACATGTTCCCAAGTAGAATGGGTAGAACATAGTCTCTGCAGTCCGCAAATTCATACATTTACCATATATACATTTAAAGTATACGAAATACAGTGAACCCCTTTTAATACGTTTTCCGTGGGACCAAGAAATTCAAACTTATTAAGCATGAAAACTTATTAGCAGGGATTTCACATTATTTATATTTGACATCTAATTTTGCGTTTTAACTAAAGTTACATTAATATTACGATTATTTAAGAATTTTTTATTTTTAAATAGACACATAAAAATTTATTAAGCAGGAAAATGTATTAACAGTGATTTCGATTTTTCCATGATTTATTTGAACATAACATGTAATATTGTATTTTAACTAATATTACACTTATATTATAACTAAGATATGAAAATATTTTATTTATAAAAAAAAAACAATTTATTCTTAAAAAGTTACCTATATGAATATATATTTGAAAATCACCTGAGAGAAATTAACTGAATTTAAATTTTCATCACCATTCATAATTACTTACACAGGTAGATAAATTTAAAAAAAAAAAAAACAATATAGCAATTTATTTATTTTTAAAATAGTCCTTCATACTAAATTGTTTTATTTTTTTTAAATATAATTGTGACGTAAAATTGTCTATTTCCAATACAATATCAATATTTTTTTTCTGGTACATTTGGAACATACCTGAAAAGTAAAATACTAAAAATAGAAAAAAAATTATAAAACGAAATTAAAATTAATCTGACATTAAGTATCTAACTACCTAATTGGAATAAATCGACATAGCAAAAACTAAAAGTAGAACCAGTGACAAGACCAAAATTTAAATTATTCGGCATTTTTGTAGTAGAATAAGAGTAGGTCAAAGGTATTAGGAGATAAAATACATATGACAAAAGATGCCGGTTGTGTCTGTCTGATGAAAGTTCATTCTTTTTACAAAATGTAAAAAAATTTCCATGACAAGACGTATCGTATCTCTTCCTGGCCAACTTGAAAAAAGTACCATTTGTAAACATAAACCTGTTGGACTACATGCCTAAAATTTGTCTCTTTTGATGATTTTTACATAATTTATTTGTACACTCAACATATCAAGACATCACTGCAATGTCAAGAACCGTAATAGAATTACGTTTAAACATGGAATATTCACCCTTACTGAATCTCAGTTCAGTGAAATTATTGTCAGCATTGACATCGACGATGGCAGGCCTGAACTTACAAAAATACGTTAATAGTATTTTCGTCCTTAATTACGATTTAAATTTTTAATCACAAATATGATGACGTTATTTTTTCTTTATTTATTTATTTTGTCCCGACGTAAACATTCAAGTAAACAAAAAGATCAGCCGGTTAAGTTAATTAAGTTGTCAATGCCCTGTGGTTTGCTCTATTTTGTTAATAAATTTTCAAATACGTATCGATCGCGAAAATAAATAATTTTGTAATTTTATTTGTAAAGAAATATTAATCAAAGCTGAACCAGAAGTAGTTAAAATGAAACAGCTTCCAATGAAAGCAGTTCCCTGTGGTTTCTCCGAAAACGGATGCTATCAGATTTCGAACATTATAATAAAAATTATTTTTTTTATGAGTTTTTTAGTTAGTTTATTTGACATTCTGATGAAGGAAAATATATTTTCCGAAACCGGTTGATGTATTAAATTTAACTCATAAAAGTGGTTAATAACGAAGTTATAAATAATATGTATTTAAATAATTTCGTGAACTACGAGTGAGGGTACTAGTTGCAAAATCAACAACCTCCATTATTATTTGTTCTAACTTTTAATGTAATTGTCTTTTCATACAATTTTTAAAAGTGTTAATTTATGAGCAGTCAAACTTAACTCATTTTTATATTAATTGGTCATTCAAAATCGGTGTTAGTTGCAAAATCAGTTGCTTTTGCCGCTTTTTCGCTACTCAGAAATTTAAAAGGCCGCCAGAATGGAAACTATATTATTTTTGGAAGTATATGCTGTATTAATTTTATATTTTAAACCAGATTATAGGGATTATCATTTATAATAAGAAATGCATTAATATATATATTGTTCTTCGTGCTCCTATCAGATTTTTCCCTTTTTTCCAAATAAAAAATATGGAGGTAGCTGAGATCACTATAAGCAATTTGCATTAAAATTGTTGTTTAGTTGGTTGAGTACTGCAATGCAGGTCCACAATATTTTATGGGTAGATACCTACTAAATTACGAGTCGAAAATGTTCAAGGAGTATGTACAAATTCTGTACTGTTACAAAAAATACTATTGAGATTTTTACAAAATCATGTTAAAGCTTCAAATAAATTTACTTCAAAATAAATATTTGCGAAATTGATCCATTATTATTATTCTATATCATTGCTTCAGGCTGTAAATTGTCTAATAAAAAATAAATAAATAAATCTATGCACTCTAAGCTCAATGACCTTTATTTTTTGTAACTAACATACTATTACGACGTTTCTCCGCGGGAGTAGGCAGAGAGGATAGAACGTCACATTCTTCTGTCCTGAAACACAATTCTCGCCTCATCCACATGCACACATCTTCTTATACAAGCTCGTCGATTATTGAAGCTTCCAACAGAACTATCTTCCAGTATCTGGTTTACCTGGTCGTGCCAAATTTTTCGCAGACGTCCTCTATTTTTGGTCCTATCTATACTTGCATCATGTCTTTAAAACCATTCTCTCCTCATCCATCCGTTCCATATGACCAAACCACCTAAGTGTTCCTTTCTTAATCTTACTCACTATACTAAGGTCAGATTTAAATTCTTTCTTTTTTCTTCATTCTTTACTCTGTCATAAATGGATCTGCCATATATACGCCTAAGTAATCTCATTTCCACTGCATTAAGTCTACTTTAGTTTCTCTTTTGCCAGCTACAGGCCTCACACTTCTGTACATCGGTGTCGGTACCAGAACTTCATTGTGTGCCGCTAGTCTTGCCTCGGTTATTTTTTGTATTCAATATATAATTTGAAATCAATAAAATATTTAAATTAATCAAAACAATCGCATAACTACGATTTTTTTGAACACTTGTATCTCTGACATGATTGTAATTAGGCACAAGAAGTTTGAAAATTTTCAACTCGTATTTTTAATACATATGTATCTACCCCTAAAATATGATGTTACACTCAGTATACATAATAAGTACACACAATTTATTCAGACAATTATAAATTCTAAATTTGACAAAGCAATTCGATACTTGGAATTCCCGAAATAAATTGAAGGCTTAGGCAGAGGAGTATAATTAGGCAGAGGAGTATAATATTAATACGAGCAAAGAGATGAAAATAAAAATTTTAATGCACTACATATTTTATATTATCTATATGGTATCTGAAAAGACAAGCTTGTCATAAAATGAGGAGTAATTCAATGCGGGTCATCGTAAGAGTTAAGTAAATTGTTGTGTATTCTAAGAATTTATTTTAAGGGTTTTTCAGCCTTCTAAGCAATTAAGAATATTTAAAGGTAGATATTAGTGGAAATAAAACAAAATTACCAATGATGAACGTATTGTTTATGATGGCTGGGATTCTATTTTGTTGATTTTTAGGATTTATTTTGCTTGGCCACTATGTATTATTGGCCTATTCAAATATTACCATTTTTGTAGATGATAAACTTTTATGATACATGGAAAAACCCATTTAAAGGGAGTTAATTTTATTTCACCCATTGAAAGAATACCAGGTTCATTTTTGAGAATGTCGAACACGTACATGAAAAACGTATAACAAAGGTATTTTTGTAGGGATAAATTGAGTTCTGTCATAAATATTTTAATTTCTTAGGTGGGAAACTTATTATTTAGAAAACGTATTAAGCATAAAAAAATACATAATTTGTATGGGACTTTTTCGGGACCAAAGAATGTGATCTCATTAGGCGGGAAAACCTATTAAAGAAGAACTTATTAAGAAGGTTTCACTGTATATATTACCAAATTAATGAAAGTTTTATTTATGTAGGTATTAACAATTTTCATAAAGTCCATTTTTTATACATTTTTCATTTCCTCACTTTTACACCGTTTCTTGCTGTTCACTTGAAAAGTGTAGAATCAAAGTTTTACTGTATATGTTATTTTTAAATGTGGCTCATTCTAATTTTATTTGTGTTCAGATTGTTCCATTTTAGTTGGCCTTCTTAGTTATGTGTGTAATGGTGTCAACAGTGTTATGTTTAATAGTGACAACACAATGACAACAAAACATATGTAGAATAATGAATTGATCGAAAGAGATTAGTTACGAACATGGCTCATTCCAGCTATTACTTTCAATGTTGGCTTGATCCAAACGTTAAATTAAAATATGAAACGAGACCAGCAAATATTGACATAAGCACAGACTACCAGATAAATAGACATGAACTAACGGAAATTCCTTGTTTCAACATTTTCATATCGGTGTCACCAACGTGATCCAACCAAATACATCTGAGACTTTTTTTAAATATATAACTCGATTGAAACGAAAACTTAAACGCTGACAATATAATGTGCAATAATGTAAAAAATACATCTTGTTTACACAAAGATTTAATTTTCAAAGAGTAAATACTTTCACTGATGCATAAATGTGTCAAACTATCGGATTGATATTTCCACAAAGAATGTGTGTAGAATGCCCCCAATCCCGCAACTAATATTCCAAATCCCTCTCCTATATGTACACTTTATTTCATGTCTATTTATTTACTGGTCTGTAGTCGTAAGTTAATATTAAATTTTATCCAATAGTATAAAATTCAGATTCAATCAATGATATATTTGCTTTTGATTTCATAATTAAGGAATAATTTTTTTAAATAAATTAAATAAAGTAAATTTTCAATTAACACTATTTAATTATACCAAAATTATTAATTATTAGAGGCACACCAATGGAATCAGCACAGACTAGGTGTTATTAATATACAATCACTAATATATATAAACACTTATAATAAATTAGTGTAATAACCTTACCTGTGTCAAGCTGTCTAAAGAGAGATTTAAATTATCATTGTTGAGAACGTTGGCGTACACGTCCCTAATGGGCATGGTGTACGAAGGCTGTATGTATCCATTGTACATGTTCATGGGAGGCATGGACTTTCTCTGCTGCTGCTTCTTCTCCGGCCGTACAGTTAAAGAATTAGCTGTAAAGCGCGATACCAGCGGGGGCGGGAGGGATTGCACCGCTACGGGGGCGCTCATCCTCATCCTCTTGCCCGGGAACTGATGCACAGGGTTGATAGACAATTGAGGGATCCCCACTTTCACGGGCTGCACGACTGATGGTACGGTCACTGGCTGGATCAGCGTCGTAGGCACTGATACTTTTTTGATGCTTACGGGAGAGCCTAGTCTTTTGATAGCCTGTCTCGCTTCATTAATAGAAATGGTTTTCTTCTGTTCCGGTGTCTTGGCTACTTCTGGTAGGATGGACTTCTTTATTTCAGGCAAAGACTTCCTCTTGTCTATAATGGCAGGTGTCCGTTGCCTGATGGTGTTGCGCTTGCAACACTCGGACTCGTCCACCTGACACTTCCTCAACAAAATAACTTTTAGCGCACTGTCAGTACAGCTTTGAGCTTGCCTGAAAAATTAATTATTATTTTATATTATTACGTATACAATTTGTCACACAACAAAATAATGTCAGATTGAAGTAATGCAGAAACACTCACTTATTTTTAAAATTACAATACAGTATGAGGACCCAATAGCGTGCTCGGTGCAGCCACAGGGGTTTGGGGTTACAGACAAAGCATTGCCAATCATCGTTGGACTCAATCTCGTTGATCTTTTGTACTCCAAAATTTCTTTTGATGCATTTCTGAAAAGAAAAGTAAGACAATTGACTTTTAATACCTGTCTCTCACAGATCTCAATGCTATTTCCAAATTGTAATTTTTTTCTATATAATGTATTTTTACAATGTAATAAAATTAATTAATATATTATTTTTTCGTTTTATGCATTTGCAGGTAGAATAAAAATTATATGTATACATTACATATATTGTAATAAAATATATATATATATATGTGAAAAATAAAGTTTTTTTTATTATGGTATGATAACATTCTGAAATGCAAAGTCATTTGTTTAAATTTATATTTTCATTTGTTAGCACACTGGCAATTTTAATAATTTTGTGAAACACAAAACAAACTTAATTAACCCATTTAATCCCTATTTAATAATTATTCTGATAGATAATAAAAATTAATTATATATCTAAATAATTAATATTATATTGGATTTACATATCTTTTATTAACATCTAATAATATGATTGCATTTTGTCACTCTTTATTGAATCTGTATTTGGATATGTAAGTATTATTGCCAGTAAGAAAAAATACCAAAGTAGCGAATATAATATAACAACTTTTTAATATCTCTAGGTTCAGATTACTTAAATGTTCTTCCATATATTCAATAACAGTATGCAAATATATATTCAATTTAAAATGAGGTATACATTGTCTTTATTACAAGTAAAATATACATATATATTAGCAAAATCATATAATTTTTTTCAACTGGCAAGTATATTGACCATCTATCATCTTACGCAGTCAATCATCTGTCAAATATAAGTTCATAAAGTTTGTAGAGTAATTATTTATTGTAAACATGATCTTAGTTTTTTCAAAAATGTCAAAAGTGAAATGAGGAAGAATAATTAATTAGATATATTTATTATTAGAACACATTCTTATTGTGAACTAGTAATTATTCAAAACATAGGTCTGTGATATATTAAATATGAATTAAATTTGGTAATTTGGATTTGTCTGTCAGTCATGACTTTTCACTGCCTCTCTAAATATAAGTACGCACTTTGATAATTGTTAATATTAAGGATATGGAAGATTTCATGTATGCATTATCGAGTTTATATTTGCATACATTTTTTAAACATTGTGTTCACAATGCGGAAATTTCGTCTTTGTTTTTATTAAAAGTTTTATATTGAATACTTTTATTGCAAAATTTAGAATAAAGGTTTAATTTTTATCTTTGTTTTTATTGATAAAGGAAAATGATGTTCCGATAAGTATGACGACATAAGCAAGAGGCACGTTAAGCAAATATTTTATAAGAATATTCATCCATGTTGATATTCATCCTGTTTTTTGTCCCACCTGCCACATGAGTTAGTCTCTAACAACATTGGATAAGTTCTTTAAAAAAACAAGTGTGAATCGTCTGTAAATACTGGTGAACCATCAGGACATCAATCACCAGAATTGACATTACCTAATGTCATAATGGAAGGCGACTTCCCTTCTAATCCTCTATAAAATAAAAACTCTTACAATCATTGTTTTTAGGAGAACACATTCTTATTGTGAAGTTGTAATTATTCAGAACATAGGTCTGTGATATTTTAAATATGAATTAAATATATTAACTAAAAAGATATACATATAAAATTAATTTTATCGAAAAATATTGTTGCGCCACCTGGATTCAATACAACATCACAATAAGAATGTGTTCTCCTAATAATAAAGTTGTATCAATGTGTCCAAAATTTAATAAAAATGAATTGACAATTCTGGCATCTGCTATCAGATTACTCAAAGGTATTTGAGATTCTGTAAAAATAAGGTAGATGGCTCTTTCAAATAGTGGAACGATTAAATGCATTATTATCAAAAAGGTAACATATAGGTTCGAAAATTGTCGCTAAAAATATTGTCGCCGTAGTATAGTTGGATAATGCACCTTCCCCGGTTAGGAAAGAGATCCAGGTTCGAATCCCAGGTGGCGCAACAATATTTTTCGATAAAATTGATTTTATATGTATATCTTTCTAATTAATATATTTAATTCAAAAGTGATACTAAGTGTACTTTCATTTTTCCAGTTTGCAATTTGAGAAATTCTACGCAAATTACATACTCTTTAAAAATGAGGCTAATAGTTAAATTCTTAAAAGTATCACCTAAATACTTAAGGACGTTATTTGTTACATAAATCTGGCGAGACAGGAAAGCTAAGCTAGAAAGAGATGACAATAACATTGTTGATTTACTCACATTCGAGATAAGAGCAAAAGAGTGTATAGAGTCTATTCCAAGTTTTTTCTTAATATTATGGAATGAAATAAAATGTGTATTGTCATTTGAATTAATCCATCGAAAATTAAATAATTTATTTACATGAAATTAGTCAAAAGAAATATATATATCGCATATATGACGCATAAATCAATGTTCTAAATTTAAAATTATTATATCAGATGCATTTTATGGTTTTGTTTAATATTATCGATTTAAAACACCACATTGCCGTTTTGGTGAAATGTCTGTTTCATAATTACATACTATTTATAAAACAGACAGCTTGTGTTTAAAATGCAACAGTATTATATATAAATGTAATATTTAATTGCGACATTCATAAAAATAACTTATATAAAATGTTTACATTGTTCAAGAAATCATGAAATCATCTTGGGCTCCAATTTCGGAGTTTTAAAGTTTGAAATTTTCATTTTTATATGCCTATCTTTGTGTTTTTCTACATTTAAAACAATTATTTTTGTGTCAAATAGCATGCAAATATTACTGTCATCTGACTGACATATTGACTCATTTTTGTACTTTTATTTGAGAATTTCGTGAAAACTGACCTCTTGAGATTTTAGACATTTTATTAAGTATTATTTGAAAAGCGTAAAAAATATTGCATATTTTTATTGTGTCCTTGTATTTTATTTTGAATTTAGTTTCATTTTAAATTTAAGATGTTGTCAGTACGCAGTACGTATAAAACATTAACAATTTCTTAGAAAATGGATTTTAATTAAAGATATGGACAGTAAAGGAAATATTGCAAAAAAAAAAAATGGTATCGCCAACTCGATTGTTTTAACAATTTTGAAAAATTGTGCCAAAATTTAAGAATCGTATCAGAAGTTGAAGGAAAGTAACAGAAAAGTAAAGAAACGCGTAGACGCATTCGCCCACCAAAACACGAAGATCTGGAAAGCAGGCTGTTTGAATTTTTTTCTCAAATGTGTGTAGCCAATATTCCCAATTTTAGGTCTAATTCTCATTGAGAAAGGACGTTCCAATGAATTGGGGATTAATGATTTTGAAGCCTCCGATGGTTAGCTCCACAGATTTAATTTAAGGTTCAACATAACATGCTTGTGGCGAAAGTCAAAAAGTTGACAAAATAGATGTGGGGGACTTTGACAAAAATGTAAGCAACATTGGCTAAATACATATATTTAAAAATGTTTTAAGAAAATGTATATTTGTAGTACACCTATAAATGTTTAGAAAATATGTTGATGTTTTGAAAACATTATATGAAATTCAACATTCCTAATTCAAAAATCTTTAATTTTTTAATTTTGGTCCTCTCGATTTCGTATTAAAGAGTTTTTACTGTATTTCTATAATTTTACTTTGCCCGTGATATTGATAAATACCAGTGGTGTGCATTAGGCGCAAAGTTAGATTATGCTGTTACCGACGATGCTAACTAAATATACTAGGTTAGTGATGGCGAAAAAATATGGAACCCATAGTATTTGATATGATGTCAATTAATTAATTGCTTATTTCAATTAATTGATTTTTTCACAAAGTGAAACCCAAAAGAGATACATATGTAATATGTACGTAGTCAACTAACTGTTCATTTATTGCACGGTTCTGTACTTTGTTACTGTGCATTCGATTTGGCTTAAAATATTTTCTACGATTTCTCCTTCCGACAATGGATTTAAAATGTTTCATTTACAGTGTTCAAAAACATTTATTTAAATAACTAGCTTTACAAATTAGCATAGCCGAAACTCAATACAGAAATAATTATATTTAGACATTTAATTTAATTTTGGTAATATCGTGAAAATGCAAATTCGCTCGCCTGGCAGATGATAAATTATAACCTACACATTTTATCACCTAAATATGGAATCATAGGTTGGAATACACTAAGAACACAAAATATTTAGTCTGTCGAGTAAAACAAATATGTAGAAATGTCATTCTACACCTTAAGCACAAATTGTTTGAAAAATGCAGAAAATCCGCAGATGTCAAGATGTCGACATAGATTCGGTAAAGAAAAATATTTGATTCAGTACAATTATTATAACGATTGAAAAAACAAATTAGGTTCATTCAAGACCTAAGTGCCAGCATATCACGGAGCAGAACGCACATTATGTTGCTACAAATGGTTCGCAAATAACTTATGGCTAGACAAAAGTCATGAATATGTCATAGACAAGGTTAAGCTAATCTGGATAATAACGGCTAAAATTTTATAGGGTCTTTTCATAATATAAAGATTATTTTATTTTATTTTATTTCCCAGAATTTTTAATAATGCACAACTTTTTTGCTTGTATGCACTGCACGCCCCAGGTAAATATATCTTAAATATTTCACGATTTATGAATTTTATTATTCAATAGGTCGTGTTATAAAGCCCTTTCATGTTTAAAAAATACATATATTTTTTTAAATTAACCATAAACATTTACAGTCGGCTAGCTATTAGAATACTTAATTACTTACTCTTGCTCTAATAATTGACTATGTGACAGGAACATTCTAATTTTTGATCCTTACTATACTACGTAAGACTATGCCCATGTGAAAACAGAATCCTACTCAAAATTTTGTGATATTCACAAAGGGAAAATAATGTGGGCCTTTAATGACATTAAACAATCTCCGTCAAAAGTATGGCATACAAAATGCAATTAGTGTCCGAATAGCTCTCACACTGAAAAGGTACAAACCTCGCAAAAAACCACCGGACAGCCAGAGCAGCAGTATACCTGACCGCCTTGTCCACACCACCGACAGTACAGTTCGCTGCCATCCTCACCCTTTTCAAACTCTCCACTGTTGTAGAAGTCCTGGCACGAAATGCAGACCAGTGAGCGTAGCAATGGATGCATGCGGTAACGGTTGGTATGTCGCGTCAACAGACCCAGGTGCTTATCACACGCTGTGCAATGCAGTCTCGCCTGCTTCACACGCTTCAGTTCTGCAACATAAAGATGACATTACTGCTGGGGGGATTGTTCCCTGATGCCAAACACCCATGTGTAAAAATTACTATCAGAAAACTATCGGCTATTCATCGTATTTGGAATACTTCAAAAGCTGAGAAGGACAATTCCAACTGTTAAGACTTTTTTGCTTAATTTAAATACTTAGGGTCAGTTGTGTGATCAGTAGTAAATTTTGACCATGGTAAATTTTTACTATAGTAACTTTTTACTATCACCCGTGGTAAAAAAACATTTGCAGGTTGTCCATGCATCAAATTTACTACTGAAAGTCAATCACGCCTAATAGTGCGGAAAGGCAACCTACAATACCTACGATTTTTACCAAAATTGATTTATTTTAAATATTCACCATTGGCAATACATACAATTTTATGCTTTATATATGGCTTCATTCACCCCTGCGCTTGAAATCTTTCACTTTGCTGATGAAAATCTTCGGTAATATAAATTAAACAGCGAGATAATCATCAGACATACTCTCATCATTAAAATAGCTGAGTATTGAATGATTCATTGTCATATACATCAATGTGTCAAATGACTTTTGAAACAGCTGTGAATAGTCTGCCATTTTTAACTAACGATTCACGGTTTTACCATTAAATATCGGAGAGTAAAATTAGTTTACTACTGAATGTACTTCGAGAAGTACATATTTTTTACAAATGATTAAACCCGTTTTTGCAAAATAAAAATGACTTCAGTAACTTTTTTTACCATAGCAAAAACTTACCACTGATCACACGACCGGGCCTCGGTTGAGGTTGTTTAGTTAATCTGCTAGAGAATTTTATACATGACAGTTTACTGGGCCAAACGACTGAACAATATGAAAACCATTGTGTTGTGAGTGAAACAGCACTATGAAACAACCAATGGCATAATAAGAATAACTTAATAGAATAAAATTAAAGGCTCCAACATTGTTTGAACTGTGAAAAAAATATTTTTTTAATGAAAACAATTTTTTTATATTTATGTTGTAATTTTAGTATTTTAATAGCTAAATAAATCACGGTCTGGCAATCAGAATAATAATTAAAAATAAGTCCATAAATAATCCTTAATTTGGGGTCAGAAACATTAATAAAAATTAACCAAACTAATGGTAACACCAATGTGACGCTGATAATAGAGTCCGATGCCTAAACGCAATGTATATTCACTCTAATTTATAAATTCCAAGAACGCATACATTTATAAATTTGAAGATAATAAACGACAGGAATGTTCCGTAAAATCTTTGGCAAACTTTAAAATTTCACTTATACACTTTAATAATATAATAAACATTGAAATATTTAACAATTACTTTAAAATATTTATTTCTAGCAAGTAGTACAGGAAAACAATATAGGCAGCTGTAGAAAAATATTCATGTTTTACTATTTGGCGAAACCTTTGATTTCAAATGTTGTTAATAAATAAATAATGTAATTAGTTAAATGGTTTAATTTTGTTCTAAATTACCACCGCTCTTGATAAAAATTGAAGAAAAATTATTAGATGTCTATTATTTTATATTCACCCATTTTTAAATATGACAATGACAAAATATTATATTGCCACATCAGATTTTTTTAATTTTTATGAGTTCTTGGGTAGTCAAGGAACATATTCTATAAAATCACAATAAAAAATTTAAAATATGATATTTTGTAATCGTGGTATGAATTTTATAAAGAGTTATATTGTTATTCAAATCAGACAAAATTCTAATAATTCCGTAATATCAATTTTTCACTAATTAAATCTGCACTAAAAGTGAAGTACAACTCACCATCAAATTTCTGCAGATAGAACTTGCGTTCTTCCTGACCAATAATGTCCAAAAAATCAGAATCGACGGGATCTGGAAACAAAAAAATAACCGATATAAACCGCAAAGAGGTGAAAAACTAAAAGCGGATAGCGCATTCATGTCCACATATACCTGGTATATTATCCAGAGCATCTAAATCGCTATCACCCGTCGTGTTAGCATCCGATCTAGAGTCGGCATTTTTACCGCCCTCGTCCCCAATCTTAGGCATTTTCACGGTGTTAAATGCTAGCGATATAAGCTTTACATTAAAACTTGAGCAATCTCACTAGAAGCGCACAACGAAAAATTCTCGATATGCTGTGAAATTTTCTGTCTTTCATTAAAAACAAAAGGCAAGTTCCACAGAATGCCTACAAGACCAAGCCAGGAACAAGCTTCGCCAAAACGCCATAGAAAAACAGACACTTTCCATAGACATACCTATCTTTATACAGATTTTTTATTACATTTCCCTCTCAAAATTCATGTCACCGAAGTTGGTAACACTGAGTCCAGACGCGGATTTTAGATATCGCATGATATTTAGACCGATGATTTAGATTATTTAGACGTTGAATATTAACTCGATTATGTGAAATTTAAATTAATACGAATTTTACCTTCAAGATGACAAGGCAACGGAACAACTTGCGTCAAAAACATTTTTTTTACTGGAACACACATCTTTGTCTATCTATTTTATCTAGATTAAATTCATTAGCAGTTTCTAAAAAGTATTGTATTTACATTTTAGTTTTCATCTATTCATTTATGTTTTATATTTTAGAACATTTACTATTAGCAAACACAATTTCAATTCTAAATTAAACATTTAAGTCGTAAATTAAATCCTAAAAATCCTAATGAATCTCGCGAGCTGATTATTTTATGAAAGTAAGAGAACCTACATCTTGAAAAATATAGTATACTTTGTATTGTACCACTCTCTTTTTAATTACGCCATTTTCAGTTGAGGTGGTGCGGCTAGTAGTTTTTTAAATACCGTAATTCCAAAAAAATGGTTTTGATTGTTATTCATGGGAAGCTTTTTCGTTATCCTTCAAATAAACTCTTCAAAGAATGTCACGTCCGGATATCCGTTAAATATTATATACTTAGTAAAAAACTTAAACAATATCACCAGAAAATAAAAAGTGTTACTATCTTGTGCCAAAATTATACAAAACTTTTGCACAAACATTTTTGTTTTTAGCAGGCTTTTGAACCGAAACTGGACCGAAAACCGGAAACTGTAAAAAAACCGTTACTTTATCGGAACGAAAACCAGAGCTGAACCGAAGAAAAAAATCGATTTATTTTGGTTCGGTACATATTCAAACACGTGTGTTACACAATCTTACTCTCCACTTCATTCTAGTTATTCGGTGAAATAATTGAAATAGTTTCAATGAAAATACATTAGAAAACATTTGAATAATTAGAGGTAAATTTAATATTTTTTAATTATAAATAAATATACCCAAAAATTCTGTATACTTCAACCGTGAATATAATATACAAATTTATTTCGTTTACATGTTTCGTTTATGTATGTTTCGTTTAATAAATTATATTATTATCATATATTATATACATTTAGTTCTAATTATTATTCCTTTTATTAATTATTGTATCAATTCATGTAGTATGCATATTATAAACAAGGTATAAAATGATGGTAGAAAATAAATATTTAATTCAAATAAAAACATTAATAAATTAATCACTTGGAGCTGAACCGTCTAAACTGTTATTTTTTCATGAACGAAAACCGGAACCGAACTGATATATTTAAAAAAATTAAACTTGAACGAAAACTGAAATGAAAAAAATAATGATTTGAAGCCCTGGTTTTTATCACCAAAAATATATAAGTCTAAATATGCATTTGAAAAATTACTATAACAGAACCTGTACATTAAACATTACATTTTTACTTTGCGTTTGTATGTTATTTAACTGACTCTTGTTTTACTCTATATATTTTTTACATTAATTTCATTACACTAACTATTATGCTGGAAAAACAATATTTTTTACTTTTCTGCAAAAATCCTTAACAATGTAGCTTTTTATTTTTATAATAATGTACTTACATACATTTGTATTTTTATAACAATATAAGATACTCTGAAGTATGAAACTATTTAATTTATTTAAACAATATTTTTAATTACTGTAAATGCACATTCTTGTGTGTCTTGAATATGTGTTGCATTACATTTTATTTAAGTGTAATTCCTAATATACCGAATATTATTAAATGAGGATAGAAAATCATAACAATATACTATTAACATTTTATTTATTTTTTCGTTTACACCAATTTCTCTCTCTGGTGCTTTATACTTTTCTTTTTTCTACATATACTTTCCATCTTTTTGTTTTTTTATTATTCTTATTTACTATTTGTTTTCACTACGTCTTATAACGTATGTATGCATTCTAATTATTATATATTCCCATGTATATGTGCCTAATAGATATCGAAATTCTTAGTCTATTTGTTCTTGTATATTGAATTAAAAATAAAAAGTTTGCCTCTGTTTCAATGGTTGGTTTCTAGGCTCATAACATTTGCGACGTAACGATTAACGTTTGCCATGTTTGATATTTGAACCAATCATGTTACGTTTTTGACTTTTTGTGTATTTTGTGATTGGTTGTTGTTATTTAATTCTTTTTTACGATCTAAGATTTCGTAAGTTACAACTAGATAGAAATCAGCTGAAATAACAGATACGGCACAACCAGAATCAGCTTGCTATGTAGTCAGAACATCAGAACGTCCAGAATTGTGCGGAATTCGCAGGGGAGCGTTCCGCGTGTGGTTGCTCGTACTGTGATCAAAAGTGAATTTCGTTTTAGCCGTTAATTTATAAAAAAGTAAATGTAACTTGTGTTTTTGATAATAAATTCAGTTTCGAAATGAATTGTCGTGTATACCTATGTAATTTATTTATGGAAACGTCATATTATACATGACAGTTCTCTAATTGTTTTTTAAAAAATGTGAATGTTTATGAAATGCATTTAATGCAATCATTTAAAAAGGTTTTTTTGTTTGAAAAGTGTATTTTGTATTTTTAATTTAAATGTGTACAACGAATCTTTCATGTACCGTATTTTTAAATTCACGTGTTTGTTGAAATATTTTGTGTGTGTTTGTATGTAATTGACGTTTACGTAATAATGATACAAACAATGCATTCAGATAACCCTTTTTACGCATAATTTTTTAATAATTGTAACGCACCAAATTTTGAAACATGTGACATAATTCAGTGATTTTCGTAGAATCTTGTGCACAAATAAAAATAATTAATAAATATTTAGTCATCGCAAATGTGTGAATGCTAAACTCAGCTATTTATTGTTTTATTAAGGGCAAATCAGTATTAACGATTTCTTTGAGAAATTGATATTAGATCTGTGATATAAAATTGTAGGTAAATAAAATTATAAATATTAGTGTTTTGTGAAGATATTGTTCAGAGATGACCGTTACATATACTGCCGAAGTAGCTACCTGCAAGGGATTCGGATGCTTTCTCAAATTGCTGTTCAGGTAAAAATATTTTTTATTGTACAAGTTGTCCAAAAAGTCTACAACGTAATATTTTTATAATGTGAAATGTGTCGGCATTTTACTAGCGACTCGCGATACAACTATCACATTTAATGTAACTTTGTATTTAACTGTTTAATAGTGTATACTTAATAAATAAATATTATTAATGAAAAAATATGCTGAACAATGTAAATAGTGAGGATTCTATATCAGTTTATTGTTCGCAGATAAAAGCTAGCTAGTTTCATCAGCATATAGACAATTAAACCCACTATTCATTTAACATTTATATATCTTTTATTTTGGGGAAAACTTAAGAGATATTTCTATTCTTAGTCAAGCAAACCTTCCCTTACGACTACAACACATTTGTTTTGTTTTTAAATTGCGTTGACGTCTTATACATATATTATTATTATTATTATACACGCCCTATTCAGGCATTAACATAATTTGTAAAATAACAGAAAATTTCAACAGAAGTGCAATACACAAAGTATATGCTGATAATACTGCTCCATAGAGCCAGAATATATAAATAGAGACTTTGAACTATCAGAATTAAAAATAAATATAATAAAATAATATTAGATAATTAGTATATGCGTAATCTAAATCGATATAATATGATTTTTAATGAGAATGCTTTGAATTTAGTATCTTTCCAATAATCCCAATATACGGGCTGGTATCTCATCGTTATTTAGAATTCATATGTGACATTCCATTTTCGGTTGTGTTTTAAGTTCTCACAAACATTTTGAAATCAATCAATCGTCATGCCGTGTGATGGCAAGCTAGATTTGAAATCATTGTTATTAAAATTACATTTCTGGAATGGCAAAATAAATATTCCAGTATTTTAAAAATATTGTCACATTAGAAGTTTTTTAAAGAATACATTTATGTAATTATTTCCTGTTGTGTTTTTTAGTGGTAGCCACTGTTTCCACTGTCTATGGAGGCGCTGTTGAACTAATGATCTACCGCTAAAACATTACTATCTTTAGATCAGCTCAATTGTTTTCTTATTTCGGCAGTCCCGTACCTCATTTCATTAGACCCCCTTATTAATTTTTAAGGTGCGTGATAGCTGTGCCGCCAAATTTATATCGATAATTTATGCTTGGTTCAGTGCGAATAGTCATCCGTTTCTTTGATGTGCAATCTCGCTTGATAACTACTACCTCACAATTAGTGAATCCCGGGACCCGGTTTACATTATTTATGAAAGAATATCTACATTCTATTTTGAAACTTTCGGAAATAATATTTTAGATTACTTTCGGGGTGCCAAAATTAGATTAAGACTAAATGATGTAACATTGCTATTGCTTTGTGCGTATTATTTATAATATTAAAGTTGTTCCAAATTCAAATTCTTCCTTATTTACTTAAATCTTGCTTATATTTGTTCTTTCTGGGCCTTTTTTTATAAATGAAAAATTAATGAGATACATTCTAATCCCGGGATTGCAATTTTGAATCGGAATTGAATTAACTACTCATAGTGTACATTTGATATTAATTTAATGTTTTTTTTTCTATTGGACCAAACTTTTGGGAGACAAAAGTTTTGCGGTACCCAGTACTTGGATTAAGTTACTTTAGATCAACTTTCGACCAGAATATAAATACAGTTCTAGTTTGATAAAAAAAATCATTTTGCGGAGTGTATAAATATTAAATATTTTAAATTTTGTTTATTGTTTTTTTAGTATTGTAACATCATACCTCTAACCGATTGCGCTATATAGCATCCACTATAAAACGTTTCACGGTATACGGCAGGACGCGTTTATCGCTCGTGCCGATCGTACGTACGTTCGACGCAGTGACTGCGAGTGTGACGACCAAACATTTCGTTTCAATAACTTTATTATTTGCGGTCCGATTTGTATGAAACTAGTCTGATTAAATTCTACGACATACGAATAATGACTTTATATTGTTTCGTCACAAAATCTAAAATAAAATAATTTCACAAAGCGTGTACTTTTTTCTTTTGCCTTTTTTTTTTTTTGGTGCGTTCCGCGCCGCATATCCACCAGCGGGATATTTCATAACACTTTATCGTAAGAAAAGGGAAAAAAATATTTTTTATTATTTTATTACACTTTTACAAAAATCCCGGTATTAAAAAAAGTATAAAGTATTGCTATTTGTTTCTTGCCAGCGTTCGATATTTCAATACTGTTATGAGTTACGACGAAATAAATTTTTCTCTCTAACTTACAGAACGTCCAACACAATATAAATATTACGAATTTATTGGTATTACCCACGGGTGAGCAAAAAATTGCCTCCATACACTATAAGACACATACGTGAAGATGATTGCTTTCCCTTGTACATTAAATTTAAATTACGCAATTGAATATCGCGTCCCGTGTGTGGGACCCGTTACTGTATGTACATACTATAAATAAATAAATGATACTTCATTATTAGCAAAATTACTTTGTGGCCTCATTTTATATAAATAATTTGACAAAATACTTCGTTTAAAACACTATTTATTGATGATTCAACATGTTTCGATTCCTATGGTATCTTCTTCAGGAAACAATGTATACTGAAATTAAAAATACAAGCATAGATAAAAACAGAACTATAAAGTGGTGAATAAGTAAGAACTAATTATAGTTCTTACTTATTATATTAATATTAGTTCTTACTTATTCACCACTTTATAGTTTTGTTTTTATCTATGTTTGTATTTTTAATTTCAGTATACATTGTTTGTATAAATAATGGACAATAAAAGGACATTGTTGTTGGAAAGCCGCTCAGGACCTGAAGTGGTGGAAAACAAAGATGAAGGCCCGTGTGAGGAAACTTCCTCTCCGTTCTTCGACATGGCCCACCACAACAAGCTTTTCCAAGCTATCTTCTCTTCTCGTTAGATGTCCAAAAAATTCGAAGATCTGTGTCTGGCAAATGATTGAGAGTCTGTTCTTGATGTTTAGCTTTTGCAGAATGGAGACATTCTTGCGTCTCGCCGTCTACGGTATGCTCAAAATATGTCTCCAACACCACATCTCAAAGACATCAATCCGTCTGAGTACTATTGTATAAGCAATTAAAAGATCAATAATAAATCAACCGCTTTGCACGTGTGATTTAAATGTACAATTTGACGTGATCAAAAGTAAACGCTGATATGTAAGCGCTCCCAAAGTAATACATTGCGAACACGTTATCGATCGGGATGATCTGTTCGCAATTTCATCAGATTTGTTTTCTGGTACATATTACATATGTCAAATTATTTTTACATTTTAAATAATATTTCGAAATGTTATTAATTTATTTTGTCCCGCTTAATCCAGTTAATGCGGCCCCGGATAATCGAGAGTCTACTGAATTTCCACCAATTGATAGTTTTAGAAAAGAGTCACGACCTTAGTAGTTAAGATGAAGATAGGTATATTTATTCGGTCGTACGCGAATGGGATAAGGAATGGGAAAGATATCGCATGAAGAAACGCATTACCTTGGTTATTCAAGTACCGTCAGTACTAATCTGCCTAAACTTTTATACGAAAAATTTGATTACTAATGTTGATTTAAATGAAATATACGTAAAATTGCCTAATACATAATATGTACGATATTTTTTTAATACGGAATAATGTTTTTTCGGAACCTTCCCAGGTAAAATGTGTCAAGAAACTGCGTTAAAAATGTGCGTAACATTTCATAGAAGGTTCGCGGGTTAATTGTGTAAGAACGTTGTTACAGGAATTCAATATCTTTATAGAAACCAACGAGGAAGAAATATTTCCACAAAACAAAAGAACACCATCTGAACTTGAAATAAAATTCAAACGATATGATAAGAGATGGGGCGGGGCGATTATTTTATTTTAATAGTGGAAAGTTGTATAATATAAACTTGTGTAAAATATAAAACTAATTATAAAAATTCACTAAAATATTTAAACTCAAGGTTTAAGCTATAAATAGAAGTTTGACAAATTTTACCTTTTCCCGCCCCCTTGAGCGTTTTATGTTCGCGTGGGTAAAGGTCATGTTGTGTATTTTGTATTTATTATCACGCGTCTTGGGCTGTAGTTAACATTGTGTAGCTTCGTAAGATTCGTAAAATTAGGTACCGGCCTTACCTGCCGGCCCCTTTCTGAAATGGCAGTCGCGGCATCGGCGAAAACAGGTGGAGGAATCTAATAATCTATAAATATTCAATCGATTATTGATAAATATTAAACGGTTTATTGAACTCCGTAGCGGGTGGTTGTCCGGACTGTACCGTGTATTCCTATATTATAGTTATGTTCGATACGAAAATGTTTCCAAAATGAGATTCCACAAGGCTTGAATGTAAATCATTGTAAAATACATTCTGCCAACATCCCTCATCTACGGGAGGAAACCGTCTCATTTTTCTATGGCATTTAGTATGAACTATTAGATATAACCATAAACAATATTTACATATTATGATGCGTTTATGATCTATTGTCACTTGGCGGGTTTCAACTAGTGATGAGAAAAAATATGCTACTCTTGACTTACTGGTGTGATTATGATTGATATTCGATAATATCAGTGATTGAAAACTGTGACTGTGATCACAGTTTCATTACTAATACGCGTGCTTCGCACGATATCACAATACACGAAATAAATAAAAAAAACATAATTTTGAGCGTATTTACTTATATTATTCAAACTTCATTTGCGTAAAAAAACATATATAAGTAATATATATCTAATTTAATATCATCACAAAGAGAATAAAATCCCTTAAAAAATGTGAGTATTTTTACGCAATACGCAAAACGTTTTGGCAGAATCTACTAGATGGTGCTTATCACGAATTATAACGTCATTCCTTCATTAATATTTTCGTTTCATATGCCACATGCGCCGAATCACTGTTCACAACCAAATATAAATTATATAAAAAAATTAATGACGAATCACGATATTCTCAAATATTCAATCACTGATAGTAAGTGTGAATCAAAAATATCAGTGATTGACTCACACACACAGTTCGTGATTTTGAGCTCATCACTAGTATACATGGATTCGTTCCGCTTCTGAGACGTCGAGTTGCGGGCGTAAAGCTGACTCTCATGGAAAGCTGGTTCCCTGACCAGAGAATGGCAACGCCTACGGAATAGCTACAGATACAATAATGGCCGTGACTGAAGTATTTATAAATGTAGTATTTATATTTTGTTTATATTTATACATATGTGTGAACTTTTTATTTATTTATATTTTCCTTAGTTTTCTTTTCATAACATAAATAATATTTCGTAATTTTAATGTATTATATAATATGTATTATCTTTATGACGAATCTGGTCTTCATAAAAAAAAACCCAATCACTCCCGATTATTATTATTAAATGAATCAACTGGAAAGATATGCAGAAAAAAATATATTCAGATAGGAAAAGGTCCAAGTTTGAATCCCGGTAGCAACTAAAATATTTTTTCGATAAATACATTTAGTTATTTATTATCATTTGTTATCTATTGGATGCATTTTTAACCGCTTGTTATTTTCGTGGACGATTAACTCAACAGTGGGTTTGGGCTTGTGGGTGTAGGCTAAAGTGAGACGAAACATCATTAGAAGCGGTGAGCTTTTAAATAGCCAGCTAATTAAATAATATTAAGTCACAGTGATGTGGATCGTGTAATAATGTCTATTTATTATTGATGTTGCCAGCAATGTTCCCTCCCTCCAAGGTGTGCGGGTGTGTGCTCGCACGCGATTCGGCATCATAGCGCACACAAAAAAAATATAGCGCCCGCATAATTTTTTAACAAGACTTCTTCATGTGCTTTCATCTCCTATCGAAAGTTGGCGATCATGTTGATTTATCATATGTAAGATTACCAATATTTTGTGCATTTTTCTCAGCCAAATAATACCTTCAATCTTCACTGCATAATGTGTTGTATAATGTAAATGATCATATTTTTCATTGTGGAGAATGCAACCAGAGTATGCACTTCTCCTTGATAGTAGTTATTAGTTCTCTTGAATTATTTATGCGTCTTAATACATCTTCATTACTGCAATTTTAAGGACTAATGTTATTATGTATTTCTGCGCTTCGGGAGAAAATAAAAATAAATATTACCATATCAGTATATACCTACTGGTAGGGCCTGAGTTGACCACATTACTAATGAAGATGTATTAAGCCGCATAAATAAGTCAATAGAACTAATAACAACTATCAAGAATAACTGCATACTTCAGACACATTCACCGCATGAAAATTATGATATTTTACAACTCATTATGCAGAGGAACATAGAAGCCAGCGGAGGTATAGTAATATCTTGGCGTGAAATATTGCGTGCTATATTTTTTTGTGTCCGCTATGATGCCAAATTGTGTGCGCGCGCACACCCGCACACCTTAGAAGGAACATTGCGAATACCTTACCGAAACTCGAAACAATAAATATGAGGAGGGGGGGGGGGGGGGTACTAATGAATGTTTCAGTCTGTCCTATAGTGTTTAGATTTTTGTTCATTGAATCGGAAACAGAAAAGCCGGCTTCGACAAAAATGGGCAAACCGCAGAATAGCCCAGGTCACACGCAAATGCTGATGACGTAATGACCTTGAAAACCTACGCACCTACAAAGTATTGTATGATAGTATGTACAGATGTACACATGGTATGCGACAAAGCGCGGAGCGCTAATATGTTATTACAGTAAACTGTTATTAAACGTAATAATTGCCGATTACTGTTAATCTTAATCAGTTAGGTACGTACATTGTGACGGGCAGGGAGTGTTGTTGCTCAGATAACATGCAAATATATTGTGTATATGTATATTTATATGCATTGTATCCTATTTCCTTATGTACGTCTGCCCGTGTCATATGAAATATATTACACATAACAAACAAGAACTACCGCCAATTCTGTCCCGAAAGTGTGGGATTATCGCGTCAAATAAAGTGCATAAATTATTTTGTTACGTGTTTTCATTGATTTTTTTATGCAAATTGAGGTAATAATATCAATTTCCCGTCATTATATACGGGTTATTTACAGTTATATATTAAATATGTATATACGTATGATGTGCCCGGCGATTAATGTGACGCGAATTTCCCCATATTATTAACAAAGAAAGGAGCATTTACGGCTAATCCAAACGCGGTGCATTCCTTTAAGCGATTTGCATAGGTAACAGGGCCGTGCAAACAATAAGATTAAGTGAATGTGTCTGCTTTCTTGGGGGATTTAGGGGTCATTTTATGACGGTCCATCCCCGAGAAATACATTCCATCTTAATGTATACTGTCGGCGACTTACCTTTTAAAATAATAATATATGGCCGGGAGAATACGCATTTGCGACGGCCGCAATTAGCCAGCCGAAAAGGATCTCGGATCTCATACGGGAGGGAGATCCCAAATATTTTATTAATACAAGGAATTTCCCAGCTAATCCGGGTACAAAGCCGTAAAATGCTTCTGTATCTGAGTAAAAGAGAGAACCCAATCATCGTTTAAGGGATGGACCGAGGGACGTGTTGAGGACACGCCCTAAGGTGCTTAAAAAGCCGGACGCAGCGATGAAGAGAACACTCGGAACTTATCACTCAGAACATAGACTCAGAATCAATCAGTTGGAAAAAAATTCAGCGAAGAAAGTGAGCCGGGAAGTCAGTTGAAGAACCGGCAGCCATCGGACGGCTGGCGATCAGCGACCGAGACCGGCCGGCACCAGGACGAAAGCAGTCAGAACGAAAAATCTCGAACGACAGTTGAATCCCGCAGATCATATCAGAAATAAAGATAAAATCTCATCACAATATTATATTTGGTGTGGAAAAAATATTTTTAATAATTGCCTATTTACATACAGTATAGCAACATTACAGTTTTGTTTGTTTTCTATACGAAAAATGTCTATTTAGAACCGAACATACCACCAAATTCATACGAAATTGATACTTCAATCCAATGTAACGCATCAATTTCCTTTCAAATTTCCCTACGCGTGACGCGCAGATGAACATTTCTAGATTATTAGATACAAGTACAATATCAAATCGTATTAAATTACCTGCGTATTCTTATCGTTTCCGTATTTTTTGTTGTTAAATAGTTGTAATCACTTTTGCGGTTCGCCTTGGCGGTTCACAATGATCCGAGTGGTTTTACTTCTCAAACCATTCTGAAGAGGGAAATATCCGTATCGGAGTGCCGATGTCCATTTGCATTTCATGTAGGTTGTGTCTATCCGCGCAAGAGCTAGCCCGGAGGGCAAGTTCTTGGAGCGATCGGAAAGAATTAGAATATTATTTTTTTGCTATTATTCAATTTATTTCATTTTGGTTGCCGGTCTTTATCTCCCCGCTCAGGCGACGACACTTCATATTTTAATAATAAATATATATAATAATTTTAGGAGAACACATTCTTATTGTGAAGTTGTAATTATTCAGAACAGACGGTCTGTGATATTTTAAATATGAATTAAATATATTAATTATAAAGATATACATATAAAATCAATTTTATCGAAAAATATTGTTGTTGCGCCACCAGGATTCAAACCTGGATCTCTTTCCTAACCGGGGAAGGTGCTTTATCCAACTAAGCTACAGGGACATTATTTTTAGCGACAATTATCACAGACCTATGTTCTGAATAATTACAACTTCACAATAAGAATGTGTTCTCCTAAAATAATAAAGTTGTATCAATGTGTCCAAAATTTAATAAAAATGAATTGATAATTCTGGCGTCTGCTATCAGTTTACTCAAAGGTATTTGAGATTCTGTAAAAATAAGGTAGATGGCTCTGTCAAATGATGGAACGATTAAATGTATTAATATCAAAAAGGTAACATATAGGGTCGAAAATTGTCGCTAAAAATAATGTCGCTGTAGCTTAGTTGGATAAAGCACCTTCCCCGGTTAGGAAAGAGATCCAGGTTCGAATCCCGGTGGCGCAACAACAATATTTTTCGATAAAATTGATTTTATATGTATATCTTTATAATTAATATATGTAATTCATATTTAATATATAATAATATTATCGTTTTTTACCACGGGCGATGATGGTAAAAAGTTAATACATATAGTAAAAATGTACTACTGATCACACATCTGACTGTAGCTCCGGGTGCTTCCGGACTTAACCTAGCATCCTCGAGTCAAAAGGAACCGAGTGACTTGTTTCTTGGAAATGTGCAGATTTTGCACAGTTTTCCCCTTTTTATATTCTGCTACATTACACTGCGAGCAGTTTGTGCTACATGGACGTTCTTGCTCTTGACAATCGTAAATCCAATAAGTTAATCCCTTTTCACAACACTCGTATGTAGGTACATATATTTTGTCTTGTATACTATAAATGTTTCCATTTTTACAGCTCTTACCAATTCCAACACGATGTTCATCTTTTGCAAGAATTTTTCGACGTTTTTTTTATGTCACACCGGTTAACAGATGTCTCGTGCATACTTCTTCGCTTTATCAGTGTTAGAATAATTTGCTTGTTTTGGAGATATAATAAATATATTCACCGGCATGACATCAATTACATTAAATTAGTAAAATATTCTAGAATATTAAATTGGGCGTGTATCCTGTGTTTATCATTTTTACCAAAACTCATTAATAAAGCTTTTAAGACACACTTCATTCTGATTAATGTTGGCAATTTGTATTTCGATAATATCCGACTACCGACGGTTCGTTAGCGATTATATAATTAGTGTCCTTATATTAAATGCCATGGCTGTAGGAATGGAAAATATTTTCAACTTCCTGGTATCTTCGAGAATACCTCTTCACCGATTTCTGCACTGGACTGTTTCTCGCTAATTGGACAGATATTTATTTATATCGTTGTTATTTAAGCTTACCTAATTTTATAAATCTTGTAACTTTCGGCTCATTATACAGATCGTAAAGTTTCTGGTTATTACGCCTGAGCCACACTCAATTTTTTTTGACGGCTCCGAAAATTTTCTTGAAGACATCTAGTGTTGTTATTCTAAATTTCCGACGCGTACGTAAGCACTGGTCTTATCAAAGTTATACACAGCATTACATTTGTTTTTCTGGACATCATTTTTGACTTTTGCTGTTTTTGTAGACCGAAGAAACAAGAGAATACGGCTGCCAAAATAACTCGACATAGTAAAAAAAATCCCTTCCGGCAATGGCCGGAGAATCAGATTTCGTCTGTGTGTTTTTTTCTACGTCCATTATTAACGAAATTACGATTTTTTTTTTGAACAGCTGAAACAAGAAAGAAACAAAATGGTTAATCGCGCTGGATAACAAATTCAGACGAGATATCTACCAGGTCAATTTTTCACAAAATTTGAACGAAATCTGATCAGAACTACAAGAACACGACAGATTTTAAATTTAATGAATCTAATCTAATCTGCTATATTTTTTTTTGTTGAATTTGTTATCTTTATCACAAATTTCTCACGGTAACTATATTTTGTTAATTGTCCTCTTTACTTGACGCGCTTGTTGGTCTAGTGGTTAAGGTGCTCGCTTAGTGATCCAGCGGTCGGGGGTTCGCGCCACATTTCAGGAGATCAGCAATTTAGTCCTATTTGCATAGTAAGAATATTGATGTGACACGTAATTGTGAAAATTCAGACCAAGAGCGATGGAAAAGTCTCATCCAGCTTCGTTCAATTGTCTTGGGCCCTGTGAAAGGTTCGGAGCATCAGTGACGTGACGTTTATATGGAATTGACTTGAGTTATGAGTTCTTTACAACTCCCAAGATAGACGAACTCTGCTGCTCAAGTACTGACGTCAGCGACGTGACTTGTCCTTTAGGTGTACATATAACCATTTGTGCCAAATAATTGGCATTATTTTCGGAAGCGTTCGTTCCGCGATTTACAGTTACCTGTTGTTTTAAATATGGAGTCCATTATTAAATGAATATGATGAATAAAAAGAATATGAAATTACAGTCGAACTCGGTTATAGTGAGGAAATACTTATTGTTATTTTCATTTATTTTAATACACTCTTCACAAAAATAGTGAGCTGGGTTCACTGATATAACGTACAAAAATATTGTTAACAAGTGAACAAAATGCAGAAAGCAGCAGACGAGGTTCCTTATTGTTTACGATTCCTTTCAGGTTTGTGAATTTTTAGAAACAAAACAATGAGTGTTTATTTTGTGTGCGTAGTAAGTAGTAGTAAGTTTTAAACTTTAAAACAGAACAGTATTTTGAATTTTGTTAAGAAATAATGTGATTGAATGAATGAAGTAATTTACTTTAAAATGTTTTGTTTGTACAATTACAGATTTTTGATTTTTCATATGTGTTTGACTTGCTTTTAATTTGATTGGATATTAAATATTTTTTGTAATAACGAGTAACGGTTATAATGAGCAATTATAATTAAATATTATATTATCTAATTTTGAAGAAATGGAAGTAGGTAAATGAGACCCATTACGGGGAATGTACCAAGTCTCTCAAGTCCCGCGTGGGGGACGCTATGCGTGTCCATTGTATTTTATACGCGTAGTAGAATGGACCTTTACCGCCGAATTTCCGAAATCAGTTTAATTCGTGTACACACACCATTAATATTAAGTATTGAGGTAGGTTTTATAAATATTATCTATCTCGTCTTCCCTCCCTATTGTCATGATGAATATCGAACTCATTGTGCATTCTTTAAGCAGTGGATCGGGCTGTTAAATTCAGACATGATTTGTTTTAAAATAAGAAAAATACAACAAAAAACTAACTACAATTTATTAGTTACCCCGAGAATTCATAATCATAACTACCACATGTTGTAGATATATTTTTTTGTTATACTTACTCGTATAACGTCGAATTAATAGTCAGTTTTAAGCAAAAATTTATGAAGATTGAAGTCAATTTTAAGCTTAAAGTTTAACAAAAATTGAATAACGAAAAATTATTTTTCGCATTTGAAAGCTTGTGTTTTCGTGCCTAGTATCGTGAGTAGGTTTGTGTTACAAACTATTTAAAAATATTCAATCTTGATCCCAATAATAGCGAGGTTTTTTCAAATTTAATTCTTAATTGTATATTTTATTACGTGTGCTTAATAACAAACTTCGAGCACAGCTCACCTATATATTAAAAATATGCTACTTGAAAGATGAGGAAAAAAACAGCGAACCGGTTGTTAAAAAATTGGGATGACCATTGTAACCGTTAATTAAACCATTGTTTGGTTTGATATGCCAAAGATTTGAAAATAGTGTTGGAAGGATGTTGGAGTTGGTGGAATACCGTGGGTGCGTCGGTCTATTAGCGCTCGGCGTTGAGTGTGTAGTCCGCAGTGTGGTGGTGTGGTGTGGTGTGATGTGTCCTTGACCGCTGTGTTCGTGTTGGTTGATATCAATCAGTAGTGCTGAACCACGCGGTTGCCTCAATTAAAGTAGATCTAGGATGTACGGTAAAATCCCGATCATCCGTGCAGTCGGGGCCTCGACGGTGCGGATAATTGAACAAAACTGAAATCTGCAATATTTACATTTATTTATTTATTGATTACGTTAGATTTTATTATATTTTAAATCTGAGAGTATCATCAGAAAGAATTAAACAGAGTAAAACTTTGTATTTTTTGCGTATACATAGCGTTTCTTCCGATGCAGTATGGAGGTGAAGAACATTATTTTTAAATCGTTCTTCATTAGCATGTATACCTGCGAGTTCTGGTCGAATTACAAGCAAGTGACGTACCGTCTACGAATTCAGTATAACAACTCATACAGAATACTGTTCGGCTTGGCGCGTTATTGTAGTGCATCTACAATGTGCATGGATTCGTTCCGCTTCCGAGTCATCGAGTTGCTGTAATTCAGCACCAGCCGTCTACTGCAAGTGGCGCTCTCATGGAAAGCTGACTAGAGAATGACATCGACTGTAGAGTAGCTACAGATATAATAATAGCTGTAATTGAAATCTTTTATATTATATTTTGTTTATGTATTGTTTATTTTTTTATATATTATTTTGTAACTTGTATGTATTATTTATATGGCGATTCAGGTCTTGCAAAATACACCGATCACGCTGAAATAAACATATTGAGAACATCCCGACTGAAGAATCTAAAGCAATGATTCCAGTAATTTTTATTAATGGAATATAGACGTTCAAAGATGGCGGTTTTACATCCTTGTGGTATTTAATTTTATCTTCGAACATAATCATATTTACGTTTATATAATTTTACAAATTTTTACACTATGTTATTGACCTATTTATGTTGTTTTACAAATTATTTAAACTAAATCATTTTTATCGTTTGTTGCTTTATTGGCCTGCGGACGGACAAACGAGGTCGACACTATAACTCAACTCAACAATAGCCCCGCTCGCTTGAAATCGAAGCCCTTCCATGCAGAATTATTTATTTATTTTAATAACTATATACCCTGATTTACATATTATAATTCCTTCGCGTTATCTATTGTACCGAGGCCTTCCGACAATAATTTTAATGCACAATATATCAATATTTTCAAATGTTGAAAAACACATTCACTTTTTGCAGAAACCCTTTTAAGATTTTTGAACATCCTTAATTTATTATTCAGTCACGACTCTCCTGTTGACTACACATGTCAACTAGTACAGGGGCCGGTCCAACTCAAATTATCATTAGGGTTCAGTTTTTGCAAATTAGTGTATCTCAAAAATTTTCTTAAAATTTTTAAAAATTTAAAATACAAAAATAATGACAATAAAACCACAGAAATTTAATTAATTTTTATGTTTCTTTTCGCTAAAGACAAGAGGTAAATAGTATAACAATGGTCACAAATGACAATTTTTTTTCTCAATGTATTTTTCATGCTTTACTTTATAAGATACTAAGGTCTAGGGTTAATTTATGTGAAAACGGACGTACGTGATATATTAATTTACTCCGGGCGAGTACTAATTAATGGATTTCATGCAATAATAAATAATATGATCTTATTTCGGGGTGCATAATACTTTATGGGTGGATACCTGATTAAATTATGAGTTGAAAATGTTCAAGGGATATGTGTAAATCTCAACCATGTCAGAGATATAAGCATTTAAAAATAAATCGTAATTATGCGAGTATTTCGATTAATTGGGATATTTTATTGATTCCAAATTATATATTAAATACAAAAAAATAAAGGTCATCAGATAATATATTAAGAATTGAACAATTTCGCAAATATTTATTTCGATATACGTAAACTTCAAGCTTAACACGATTTTGTAAAAATTTCAAACATAACAGTGCAGAATTTGCACATATTCCTTGAACATTTTCGACTCGTAATATAGTCAGATATCCACCCATAAAATATTGTGGACTAGGTCTGTTACATCCTGTATAAATCGTACATTATATTTTTATTCAAATCGAAATTGTTCTAAATAAATAAAATATGAATTTATTTGTGTGAAATTAAATTATTTATTAAATATATTTTTTATTATTATATTAATTTTATTATCTTTCCCACATTTTGTAAATAAAAATATCACGAGAATTCGTTTGAATTTAATGCACCAAAATCAGAACTAATGAGTCTAAAAAGTGACCGAACTTTTTATTATCACTTAAAAAACGTAATAATTTCGAATTACGTACCTAATCTTCTCCTTCTTCTTTATCACTTTCTATAACTAATTAAAGCCAGCTCTCTTTATACTTATATTTGTTTAGAGATTGGTTTTGGCTGTGGGTTTTATAGCCGTTTTATCATCTGACACCAAGACAGTACACTTCCAGGAAGTATTGAGAGCCGTCGTTGACCTATTCCTGTTTTGTTCTTCAGTCTCTTTCTCTTCTGTGCACTCCTATGCTTCGATATGCCGAAAAACTTTTTTGTCCGGTCTAATATTAACACCTAATATTTTCACAATTAAAACTTGTATTTAAAAACCCGCCATGTAGTGGAATTATTATCAAACCAAATTATTATTTTTTGCTCTGCAACTTCCAACGTACCGTGAAGTCTATTATTATTACCCTTTCTGCTTCTTCGAACTCCGGATGGTTCAAGGATAACACGAGCACCTAATGGCTTTCATTAGTTTTGGTTATTCGTTGCCGAACCGTCCGAGCTAATATTGTGATTTTGTCGATTTACCTTGTTTTGGAACTATTTATGCAATTTAATTAATGGTATTGGAAACTAGAGTATGTATGTATTTTAGTTTAATCTACATACATTTATTTTCATTATTATGTTACACAAATTTCAACAATAGACAGGTGTCATTCGTTTGAATTCCTGCGCATGAGGGAATGCATGGAAATGAATGTGCTGATAAACTGGCCAAGGAGGCCACTCTTTCCGGAGTTTACACTTATCAATTCCATATCCCGATGTATGACAGACTTAATATGGTAAAAAAATGTACGATTTTTATCTTGACTGCACAATGGATGGATCCAAATATTCATAAGGGTGATCGGCTTAAAATAATTCAAAGATCTATTCCCCGCACCCCCCGGTTCTCCAAAAGAACAGTCTCTAAAAGAACAATATCAAATATCTCTGGAATGAGAATTGGGCATTGCCAGGTAGCCTCACATTTAATAGATTCCCCAATTTGTGAGTGTGGTGCCGAGGAGGAAACCCTTGACCGTATCTTTTTTGCCTGTCCATTGCGGATCACAAGTTTTTTTTACAATAATCTTGTCAATGGTAATTTTCAACTCCCGGTTAACTTGTGTCATCTTCTTTTCCTTAACTCACCACGTTTAATCTATGCAAAAGGAAAATTTTTGAACGACAGTGGTATTGACTTGCAATATAATATTTCCTATTCTATAATATGAAAGTACTTTTTTCTATAAAATAAAGTTTTAACTTGGTTAATGGCACAAATCACTCTTGAAGGACGGATTTCCTATTTAAAAGAATAAGAAGTTACTCAAATTAAATTTTCTAAAATTATTTAATAATAAACAATTATTCATATTACAAATGATTATAGGTTTGTTATTCAAGGTAGACTATTTTCTTATTCAATATTTTCGAGTATTATTGTCTAAAAAGCCTTTGAAAGAGCCATCTACTTTATTAATGGAACGATTAAATGTATTAATATCAAAAAGAAAATATCGTCGCTGTAGCATAGTTGGATAATGCACCTTCCCCGGTTCGGAAAGAGATCCAGGTTCAAACCCCGGTGGCGCAAAAATATCTTTCGATAAAATTGATTTTATATGTATATCTTTCTAATTAATATATTTAATTAATATTTAAAATGTGTAATACTAGATTGCGAGTTAAGGAAAAATTCCAAAGATTTCCAACGCAGAGTTAAACTTTAAACCTAACAGGAGATTACTGATCGGGTCACATTTACCAATTATTGTTATTACATCATCTCATATAGCCAGTTGTTATCTAGAAGAAGCGCTGACATGATATATTTGGTAGAAATTCACACATTTCTTCAACAGAAACACTAGTGTGTGTCATATTTCTGATTATAGACATGTGTATCTTTGTCGTCTTCATACAGGAAACCTCGCTCTCTGGACGATGCGATAATTGCATTATGAAAATGTGCATGCAATGTGCACATTTCGTTCGCGCAGCGCGAGCTGTAACTATGGATCAGAGATGACGATATGATTTCATATTACCAAAGCAATGCAATCTTTCAAACCGACCGCGCATTTTGTTTATTTCTGACGTAATACGCATACTAGTTGATTTATAAATATGTGCTGTTTTATTATTTATGATCAATTTTTTGATTTATATTTTCACCATTATTATTAAGTAATACTTTTGACGTTTGTCTGCAGGTACATTTATATTAATTTTATTACATTTAATATAATCAAAAACGCGACAACTAATCAGTGTCACTGTTCAAACAATTCATTTTTTTATCATTTATTACAAATTGGTAGAAAACGTACTATTTTGTATGGACCATGTTTATTTTTTAATGTAGGAAAAACAAATTCTAATGTCATAGATCCATACTCATTAGTGATTTTGGGAATCGTTGAATTCAAATTAGCTACATCCCTTGTATTTTGTCCGTGTGAAGCTACCCTATGTTATAATTTTACTTGTTCCCATTTAAATGGAATTTTATCAATTTCTTCGAGAAGAAGAAATTCGAAGGTTTTGTTGAGGAAAAAATGATCAAAGTCATGAACTTCTGCATCTTTTTGGAAAAATTTCTCATTCAATGCATTTTGCAGTGACCTGCAACAGGTAGAAATATGCTAGAATAAGGTCCGGAGAGTAAGGAGGGTGTAGTAAAATCGAACCCGAAAGTATCAAAAAAATTTCAAGGGTTACTTAGGATTACGTGTTAAATTTGTACATTTTGGTATGACTGACGAAGACCCAACCTGGTGTAGAACAAATAATAAACCCTTTAATTATAACGGCACTTATTTACGAATCAACTTAATAAATTGAATGGTCTTAACTTTAAACAAAGTACCTGTGTAGAAGAATCTCAATTGTTAACCAAACTTGTCAACTTTACCACCGTCGTAAATGCTGATTCAATAATAAGACCGAGGTCTCTTCCTATTCGTGGATAATGGATATGCGCTCGTTCACAATTGTAGATTGTAGTTCTTTTATATTACTATGTTTATCTCTTGACAGATAACGATTAATTTTCCGCTCGCCGCGACACACGCAGAGTTATTTTGAAATAATAATATCACCGTTTTATACTGCGCGATGTTTATATAATACTGACATTATTTTTATATTACATTAATCATTACAATGGATCGTATGCAAACGCTAAATGAAACCTAACACCGCATCAATATCATTTTCCACTTCAAAACCAATAATGTCCACTGCAGCAGAACAAAACATCGTGACAAAAAGTTCTTACAGAAAAAAATTAACACATTTTCAAAGATAAGTTAGACACATATACATGTTACATTTGTGCAATATTAATTAAAGTCATTTTTGAGTTGTGCTCAATGACGTTTCTAAAAACATATATCATAGATTCGCTAAACTAATTTGTAACTTAAATATGAATTAAATATATTAATTATAAAGATATACATATAAAATCAATTTTATCGAAAAATATTGTTATTACGCCACCGGGATTCGAACCTGGATCTCTTTCCTAACCGGGTATTTGAGATTCTGTAAAAATAAGGTAGATGGCTCTTTCAAAATAATGGAACGATTAAATGTATTAATATCAAAAAGGTAACATATGGGTTCGAAAATTGTCGCTAAAAATAATGTCGCTGTAGCTTAGTTGTATAAAGCACCTTCCCCGGTTAGGAAAGAGATCCAGGTTCGAATCCCGGTGGCGCAACAATAATATTTTTCGATAAAATTGATTTTATATGTATATCTTTATAATTAATATATTTAATTCATATTTAAAATATCATAGACCGTCTGTTCTGAATAATTACAACTTCACAATAAGAATGTGTTCTCCTAAAAATAATTTGTAACCGCTCATAAACACTTCCTCGCACACGCTAAATACATTTTTGTTATTATTTTCGGCCATGTTCGTAACATCGTCTAACCTGCTTTGAGCGCCTTCAGAAGCAACACTGAATGCTTCATTTTATCATAAATATTCAGCAACACGCCGTTCGGTGAAACATTTTCACTACAACCCGTACAGGGATATCCTTACATATACGTATCCATCGTTTTTGAAAAGTATGGTGTTCTAAAAAGTCTTATTAAGGCTTTCCTCAATTTTGATGAAACCCTCCACGAGTGAGGCTATATCTATTTGTGGTTTATTTTACAAACTCAAATAAATTCATGTTGTAATATGTATATGAATTTTGAGTTTTAGCAAGTTCAACATTGTTTGAAATGAGTCAAATTATCCTTACAAGTGTAATATAGTATATATTTTATATAGGTATCTACATTTTGTTTATTAACATTTGAAGTATCGTAAACACGTGTATGTTTCATCTTACATCAAAGCGAAAGAACGAATAATAAATATTGAGAAATATACATAATATAGCAGGTTTTTTTTTAATGTATTCAGTGAGTACAATATTAAATTCTGCTCTATTTTTTTAGTGCTTATTTTTTCTTTTTTCTGCACCGTGTCCGATTGGCGAACGTTGCACAGTATGCTAGGCTACTTCATCTGTGTTGACAGGCGTCCTGAAAAGAGACTCCGACGTGCTGTCAAACCACTTAGATTTTTTGACCTTGACGTTTTTTTTTCTTGTAGGACCTCGTCTTCCATTCATGTTTCTCTCTAGAACGAGGTTCGATACGTTGGATGTCACATTTGTAACCATTGTTATGAAAGTGGTCTAAGTTATGTTTTTTTCGTTTCGAGATATTTAAAGGTTTGCGTTTGAGTTCATTAAAAAATATTTTTATATTACACAACACAATGTTTCAAAATTTATTTAGTCAACTAGATTTATCATTTATTTCGACATATAAATGTTGCATGTAGCTTATAAGGAAATATTTTTTTTTAACAATATTTTAATATGTCCAAGAACACTCAATTACTGGATTTTCACCTACAAAGGCACTGTTATTAAACAAATAATAGATATCTCATAGAGACGAAGATATTTTTTATTATATTTAATGGAAAAATATGGAAGTAATATGAAAATCCAGTAATCGTGTGTTCTTGGATATATTCAAATATTGCTAATAATATACTGGTCAAAATAAGATAATATATAAAATTGAAAAATATTCATTTTTCAGGCGTATTCTAGTATAATGTGTTAAAAACATTTTACAGATAAAGAATATTGCTTTAAATAATTTCAAAAAAATAATTAGATTCACATTGTGACATATATGCTCTTTCAGGGAATGAATATCGAATTTAGTCCATAGATGGCGAAAGTGTAGTGGTACTCGAAGTGTTTCCATATATTAACATATATACAACTTCCATAAATTTTATAGATATGGAGACTGATTAATGCATGAGAATGGTGAACGTTATATTTGTATAAAGTGATACATTTATACCAGCCGAAGACAAGTCGTAAGCCTCGTAATTACCAATCTTTCCATATTTTTCCATTAAATATAATAAAAAATAGCTTCGTCTCTATGAGATATATCTATTATTTGTTTAAAAAAATTTAAGGTTGAAATATCTTACTGTATTATCAAAAGACACTAGCTGAATACCGTTGAACGTCAATTGTTAAAATTTGCATCATATTATTATATTTTAATTTCTTGACTTAGACCACTTTCATTTTTTTTGGACTTGTTCATTCCGACCATCACTTCTGACTTTGTCGGTTCAACTCATACGAAACATCCGCCTGTGCGCCCACATTTTAAAAGCGTTTAAGTTTTTAACGTTTCCGTTGGCGGTCATGCTTCTGCCCCATATGAAAGAATTGAGAAACCTAGCATCTTATCATCTTCACCCTCAGTCCCAACTTGTGGTCATGTCCGCGTTCCAAACGTAACGTAATCTTATTTTTTATGGATAAAAAATTCGCGCGTGACTCAGTTTTTACGATACATTGATATGAAACACCCAGCTGGTGGATATGCAGAGAGGGAGGCAGACGGCACAATGTCGTCTACGTAAGAGTGAAACGAGCAGCCGGCGGTAGACTCGACGTCGTCGGGGTCAGGGACAGATTTATAGTCACGCAAGTCGCAACACTGAAAAAAGAAAAGTAAAACCGGGAGTAACAGAGAAAGCGGAAATAATTTTAAAAATGTTTCGGCTCCAAAAAGTATTGCAGATTCGATCGTTGGCTATTCATTACATTGCGGATGCTCGCTCCCACGCGTTGCTCTTCGTAATTCATGTCCAGTAAAAAAAAAACCCTCTCTGGCCGAGGTTGATATTTGAGGGGCTGTGTATAATACTGAGAAATGAAAACGGTATTTTAACTCGCCGGCGACGATGAATGAAGAAATAAAAATGTGAGTTTTATCTCGTGGAGTTTATTAAATCGATTGGACGGAAGAGAAATGAATATATAATTTGGAAGATGTGGGGGGGAAATAGATTTAACCCTAAGAAGAAGAGGACGGCCGAAAAGAAACGAGAAATAAAAAACGTAGCACGCCATAAAAATAGATTATTTCTATAATTGAATACAGTTTTTTTATTTTATTTAAATCGAACCACAAAAAGCGAGTTATTGACGATGAAACATTTTTTCTCAATCGCTCCGTCGGACGAACGTGCGATCAGTGAGAAATCAATTCCGTACCAATCGCGTGTAACATAATCAGCAAGCGGTGTGATGTCACTTCCGGTGCGTCCTAGGATTACGTGAAAAGTGTGTCTATACCGCTCGTTTGAACGGTGAAAAAATATTTTTTTAAAGAAAAGAGCTCGTTGGTTTTAAAATGCCAAATAAGCTAGGCTGTCCAAGATACACACTTGAACAATACAATGCCGTCCATAATTTACAAGTATCCTGCAATTTGTCGGAATGAGCGTTTCAGGTTCCGACTGCGGCCTTGTAACTAATGATGGCGTGTTTGTATAAAAAGCTGGCCGACACAGCTTGGAACCGCTCAGCCGCGCGACGTTTTTTTTTACTATTGTACAAATGTAATATCACTTTTCGTTTATTTAAACCAACTACAAATACATATTTATTACTGACACAGATATACTCCATTTCGTCGAATGTGACTTCAGCGACAAATATTTCACAATCAACAATGGCGTAACTTCAATTTAGGCGCGTAGTGCATTTTTCGTATTGCATAGAAAAGTGTACAATTATATTATACACTAGCAGATAAACAATCGGATTGCTTGCTGCTAGGCCCTGCGGGCGGCTAGTGGCAGCATTGTTAACCAAAAATCGTTGTTTTGACATTTCGGAAAGTGCTTTATTCTATGATATACCATAGACAGTATAGATAAGAAAATATGACAGACGTCAAATATGTTTTTTCTTACTCGTAATATAGACAACGTATATTTCATTTCAAATTGAATATATATTAAAAACGCCTTCGTTTTTGCCCTGCTCGCGTCTCACAGGCCTAGCCGTTTAATCTAATACATCATAGACGTCCAGAAAGCCATAGAAATTAGATGGGGAAAAGCAATATATAATAAGGATATCGAAAATGTCTATACGTGGGAAATAAAAATATATAATAGTATCTGTAATTAATTGCCATTGTAAAAAAGTGTAATTAATTATATGTACATATACGTATTTCTTCCTTGTTGGTGTCTACAATTGTCACTTTGGCGCGCTATTTCTAATGTTATAATTTTAACGCCTCCGATAAAACATGTTCTATAATAAAATAATTGGCAATCTTCATGTCAATGATGAGTGCCGCCTTTAATAGTCAATTTATAGTACCGAAGTGTCTATTAAGTCTGCGATGTATGCAACAATTAGTTTTATTACGGGTGAGACAAATGAAAACGTTGTAAGATTTGTGCTTGTTGCAAAAATTATTGTTGTCAATGGGAAAATATTTTTTTCTAAAACAACATTCAACAGTTCTTTCATCTAGTGCTCATCGTTAGTTACGCCACTGACGATCAACAAAAATTTGAGTTGTGCGCTTCTGTTTTTTTTTGTCATCTGTGATCCTCATCACTACGACGAGTTTCGAGGAAAAATGAAATAATTAATAAAATGTTCAAAATTGAAATAATGTACATTGTGTGTACACGACACGTTTGGGTATATGGAAGTTGTCCTCTGAACCTAATCGGTATAAAAATATGAAATCTAAGAGTTTAAATACAATGTTGTTTTAGTGTGATTATTTGAACCCGTCGAACAATGACGGGAAATTAATGTTTTTTAAATTTTTTTATATATAATCTTAATATTTTTACAACAAAAATGCAATGTCATAATAATTACAATATTTAAATTGATATTTGTATACTATATACAGTTGTAACAAACCTAGTCCGCAATATTTTAAATTACTAGTTGAAAATGTTTAAATTTGAAATGTTTACAATATCGTGTTAGGCTCGATGTCAACGTATTACGAAATAAATATTTACGAAATTATTCAATTGTTAATCTATATCTTTGCTTCAGGACCTAAATCACACAACAAAAAATAGTCAAACCGCTCGAAATTCGATGACCTTTAATTTTTTATATTCAATATATAATTAGGAACCAATAAAATATTTCATTTAATCGAAATAATCGCATAATTACGATTTTTTTTAAAATGCTTATATCTCTGACATGGTTGAGATTAGGCACATATCCCTCGAACATTTTCGACTCGTAATTTAGTCAAGTATCCACCCATAAAATATTGTGGACTAGGTCTGTTACACCCTGTATACTCATAGATATTATTACACATTTAAGTTAAAAGATTTGCAAGTTGATTAAATTTACTCATTTATTTATTGTGTTGTTCAACGACGTTCCACATTCAATTGACTAAATTATTATGACAGAATCGAAGTCAACTTTTGTTAAAAATTATGTATTGAAATATTGTTTTCTCTCCATCTCTTCTAGCAACGTTTCCAAAGTATGAAAGAATTATTTTTTGCATATTGTGGTGAACCTTCCTTTAGTGCTGAGTTCCTGATAAATGGAGACATTTGTTCTTTTCGCACTCAATGGCATACGCAGCACCTCTGATTCGATTGTTAAAGGGGGAGGGATAAGGGCTGTGCTCTCTTACCTCCAACATATGAGGTAACAACAATGGCGTGAGATTTTTTTTGGGGGGCCCTATTGCGGGGAACATGGTGAAATCGTTTTATTTTAACTTTGTATATAATCGTATAAAGCAGTTTTTTTAATCTTTTTATAAATTATGTTCAATGGGGTAAAAATAAGTGAATTGGGACGAATGTGATGGGGATCGGATGAGGGATCATATAGGCCGAGGGAGTTTATGGAAGGGTTCGGGATGGAAATACGATATATCGGGTATGTGTCGTTTAAGTGAGGATATGTTTGAGTCTCTGTGAATAATTGTGTTTCTGACAAACCAGGGTGAGTTTGTGATTCTCCTAAGGATGTAGTTTTGTTTGGATTCTAACATTTTTGTGTTACTTGAACCCCGGATGGGGTTCGCGTACGTGAGTATGGGACGGATGATTGCTTTGAACAAGGGTAATTTGTTTTGTAGTGTGACGTCAACACCACGTCTCGTAGGCGTCGAGCACGCTCCCTTCTTTCCTTCTCAGGATCCATGTTTCGAGTCCATGGAGAGTTACGTAATGCTTGAATGTCACAAATCCAAACATTATTCATTTTATGTTTCGGATTGCACACGGGCTGTCATGTCATTAATGTCTTATTTGTGTGCCGTGGGTGCCGAAGGTTTATTTACATACTCGTTAGTATTGTTTGCTGCAGCTCTGACGTGTCACTTCGCTTTCAATCCTTTGATTCTGTGCGCACACACGACGCATCATGCGATATAAATATGTACCCGAAACGTGTGATTGTCAAATACTGGTTAGAGATAAGGTGTCGTACGGCACCGAATATTTTGACGCTTGATACAGAATACAGGCTGTAACTGACTCAATCCATAACGGGATACTTAGCTAAATTATATGGGTGGATATCTACATCGAATTAAAAATGCAGACGCTGGGAATATGTATGATGTGAATATGTTTTAATATGTATTTATTTATTTGAAATGTTATATGTACAAGTAAGTGTTTTAATGCTTGCATCACTGGATTTTGTTCGTACTAGGGCAAACATAGTTTTAATCAATAATCAGAAAATTTAATTTAAAAATAATTATACAATGTTTTATCTTTCCTCTCCGATGATGTAAACTGAGTTAACATTGCCTCTAATTATGCGAAATCATATTTTAGGTATTCCTCCGTTATATATTTATGTATTGGATAAAATAATAACCATACGCAACAAATGTTTTCTCGAAGAACCTGACGCGAATTTATCAATACGTGTATGTGTACGCGCGGAGAGGTGCGGACGGTGCAGTGCGCGGGGTGCCGGATGCCGATCGTCACTTTAGTAACAGAGCGTGCGCTGGCCAAGTTAGACGTGTCTTATGCGTCTTTATACTGTCGTTCGTGATTATCAATATTTTTTCTCATTTTTAGCGCTTTTCCACAATAATTGATATATTCACTTATACATATATCGGTAAACTATTATTTTAATGATAAATATAAGTAATAAATGTAAAATATTCATATTCATCCGACTTAAAAATCGTTAAAGTGTACATGTACACTGAGTTTACAGCACCGAAATGCGCGTTTTTATTTTAGCACCATAAGGGAAAGGTTAAACAAGAAAAATACATACCATAAACATGAAAATTTGTTCATCTCTGTATTTTTAAATTGCCTCAAAAAGGTAATACTTATAATATAAGGTTCGTAATACTTTAGCAGTGATATTTTCAAAGAGTTAAGATAATTACAAGATTCATTCAATTACGTAGGAAACTATAAAGAAAAACTATACAGTTTTGTAGTAACTGTGATTGTTTTATAGTTGTGAATTAGTGATGTTAAATCGCTATTCAAACCCTTGTTGTGACTGTGATTGTGTGATTGAATGACCTCCAACAGTTAAATCTTATTTTCCATTCATAGTCACACTCACAGTCGCATAACAGTTTACCATTACTATTGTGAATAGAAACAAACTTCTTTCAAATATTTAATATAGTCCACTTGGATAATAATAACATTTATTTTAAATCCTTTTAGTATATTGTAAGAGACAGGAATGTATGTATGAATCTCCGGTCGCACTGCAGTAGTGTCTCGGTAGCCGGAATAGTAGACATCTCTCAAAACGTTCGCCATTGGCTATAAGCACCTAACGGCGATGTTAACCTTTACCATACCGTGATAAAATATACCCGAACGCCGCCGTGCTGTCAACTCGTGTTACTGTACACAGTTATAAAAAATGTTTTTATTAGCTTAAATGGCTTTAATGACACGAATTTACTCTAAATATTGAGCATTCAATTTTGAAAAAATGATTAATAACATAATTTAGAGCATTCATTAAGTCCTATACAATGTGTCCTTTCTTCTTATCTCTCTTCATTTAATTAGTAAGAAAGAGAAAATTATATTTGTTTGTTTGTTGTTCTTTTCACTGTGGAAATAGTGTGTGATATCTGTCTTTCATATCATAAATTATATTTTTACCAACGTATTAATTTTACAACGGATCGAATGGAAAAATAATTGTTTTTGTGCGAGTCCCTTTTCATAATTGGTTTTTCACTAGTCATTCTTGAGCGCTTGTATTTTCTTCAGGATTGTCTAAAACGTGAATTTTATGTTGCATATATTTACCGAAATATTACAGGTTTAATTATGATGGTAGACCTGTGTTACTGCACGGTTTGTGAAGGGTTAAGTAGGCATTTAACGTAGATTCGTGACATTCACAGCTCGATGTTACAAATCATTTCTGTAAATGTGTCACGTGTGGCCCTTGGCCCCACCACTCCCGTGTCTTATTTGCTAATCGGAAAATCTTTATTGGTCTCAACACACGGCGGTAATTTGTAGAAGAGGTAATTTACTAATACGCTTGTTTTTTTTTTTAGAGCAGTAAAAGACACTGCTATTTATTTTATCTTTCTTTTTAGTCAGTACGTTCTGTTGGTTAGTTTAGCTTAGGTTAGGTTTTTATTATGTACTGATATTTTATTATAAATATCATATATTAAAAATAATCTATAATCCATCTTCTGAAGATGGTAGACTGCTCAGATTTACTCAGACGTATGCCATCTAGACCGGTGATGGCGAACCTTTGACATGCCACTCTTCACTAACATTGGAGTTACCAAAAAACGCGTGTCCCGCCGCCAGACATTTATCCGACAACATGTTCAAATTTGTCACTGCATATGTATCATCAGTTTATAAAATAAAAAAATGTTTAAATGAATATGTAAATTGTTTCTTTTTACATAATTAAATATTTAAACGAAACTATTTTTTATCGAGCCTCCTTATATTTAAATTTACATTTTAAGGAGCTAGATTTTTATAATATCTCAGTCACCGTAATCAAATCAAATTATCGCATATTTTAATCATAATTTTTTTTCCCTTTTTAACCTTTTTAATTTATTCTTCTCCTACTCTTAATTTTTATTTTTCCCTCTTACTCCTTTATAGAGTTTTAGAGGGAAGGTATATATTCTTTAATTTCCCACTACACTTACACTGTGGCATAGTCCATTGTAATCTAGAGATAACATGTAATTGGTTAAATTATTTTTGTATTATTGTTTTCTTAGTTTTGATAAGCTATATGTTAATCAAATAAAATAAAATACTGACAATAAATACTAGCCAAATAGAGATGCGTGTATCCCGTATCAAGTACGTATTTTATCAAAAATTTGGTACAGATATCCAACAATTGACCTGTTGCTAATAATATTAGTTTCTTCATATTTATAAGTGAATCTTATTTGTCGCACCTACGGAAGATTCTCAAGCCAGTTCATTGAGTCATTGTAGTTGTGCCAGACGCTTGTCTCAGGCGGTAGCGACCGGAGCGCGTGACGTTATCGTTTATAATGAATTAGAAAAATCACTAAACAGCTGTGCTCTTTTCTTCCGTCAGACTAAACAACAACAAAAAAAACGCAACTTGCGTCAACACTTTCATTTAATCAAAATACAAATTAATTTCAAACATCTCATATTTTTTTTATGGTCATGACGGCCAACAAAATTAATTATATTTTTCATATTAAGTCAATCTACTACGTTGCAGAAAAATTATGGATGCAAGATGTTTTCCTGCAATCTATTCCTGTAATCTGTAATAATAACAGGGGCGCTGATTGTAATGAGAGGCATCAATCAGCTCGTTTGGAGTTGGAAAAAACCTCCCTTGGTTTCCTTTACACCATGGTTTGTTAGTACACTTCTCGTTAGTTCGGATTCACCCTTAAATTAGCCGTTTCCCCTCGGGGATGGTCTTGTGTACCGACACACAACTCTCGCCTTATTACATCGATACATCTTTTCTTGCATGCTCGTCGGGTGGATCATATTTTGCGGACGTCTACTATTTGTGGCGTCATCGATTTTTCTTTGTACATTTTTTGTAAACAATATATAAAGTTTTTAATACAGGGTGAATATTATGTTTCAAGCCGATGTTGTTTCATTCATCAAAATTTCAAACATAGCTCGGGTTATAATAAGTTTTTACAGCATTGCCTCTTGCATTCTGAAAGAAACTCTGCAGTAAACCATACGGTAACTCTGCGTGGGTGTAGAGGTCGTCGGTGTATCAATTGAGGATTTTCAGAGCCCCAATAACGACTGATTTGTTAGTTAACAAATTCGCTAAGTCGAAATGAGCTCCGTCGCTCATGATGATTTTTTCCAAAAGTCGGGTTCGTGTTTGTTTGAACGTTTTAATGTCTTCAACACGTTGTTGAAGCGTTAGATGCTCCATAATACATTGTAATTAACTACTCTCCACGACTACGAAATGCGAATTAACAAATGTCTGCCAAACCAAAATGGCGGCCAAACAAAATCGGCCTGGAACATAATATTCACTCTGTACTTTAATGTGTCCTGCTCACTATGCTGAGATCAGATTTACATTTATTCCTTTTTGTTCATTCATTACTTTAGCGTTGATGGGTTTACCACATATACTAGTATACCTGAGCAACCTTATTTCCACTGTGTTCACTTTACTTTTGTTCGTGTTTAATCAGGTCCAGGCTTCACTTCCATAATTAGTATTATCACCAGGTCTCCATTAATAATGATACATTCCAAGCTCCATCCATTTTATTACGCTTATTTCAATATCTTTCTCAACCTTTCCATTCAACTCCTACTATTTATTAAGTGTTTCAACCCTTCCACTTCTGATGGTCGTTTCTTCTTCTTCATCGTGTGCTTAGTGCCGAGCGCTGTGGTCCCCTGATCTGTCTATAATTTGGTGCAAAATACGTGTCCATTCCTCTTCTGCCATGAACCATGTTAATTGCAGCGCTTACATATTATTCGATCTATCCATCTTATAGGAGACCGTTCTCTTGTTCGCTTTCCTTCAACTGTCCAGCGATTACAAGTTTTTAGATACTTTTGTTGTTCTTTCTGTCAACATGGCCAAAGTTTGCGAGGATTATTTTCCTGCATGTTGTCAAAAATCTTTCGGTAATCATTCATTCTTGATGCCTCCAGCACCACATCAGCATTATCCATGTTTCCATTACACTCGGTGCTCTGGAGATTACTAGAGATTTCACAAAACGTATTTCGTCACATCTTCTGACTAGTCCGTCAATTTTGCTATTCCAATTAGTTTTAGAATTTTAGCTACACATCTTACATTTTTTGTAGTTTTTCATAAAAGGTCAGATTAGATTTTGATTAGTATGGACCAAGAAGTTTTTTTTTTTTCCTAAAGGTGCGTACACGGAATACATGTCACATCAATATTCCTACTATTTTCAAACTAAGCTAAACGCTTGTACTATGAAAATCAGTGGCATGCAGTAGGTATAGATTTAGATTATGCTGTTACCAATGATATTATACAATTATATATAATATATGTAATACAATATATGTACTTTCGTTTAACCAACGTCTTTAGACAAAATAAATCCGTCGTTTATACGACCCTACCATGTATTTATTTATAATTTTAGAGTACTATTAATAATGTTTTTAAAGATTAAGTTTTAACGTAAAATAATACCTTCTTATCCATATAAAAAAATGTATGAACATTTTTAAGAACACTTTCTATGACTGAACATTATTAATTTATTGTTTGAAAATCCTTCACGTAATAACTAAAGGAAATAATTATTTTTATTAAAGGTTAACCTGGGAAATAGTTCAGCCAATTGCTTTTTGTTTTTCCCAAATCAAAAACTAATTTATGCACTAAATTTAAAGAACAATCATGAAATCAACACGTTAAAAACGGTAAGATAGTAAATTTCGCGAATTAGTAAAAGAGGAAGTAGACACTTCAATGATTTGCACGTAGTTGTAAGCTTTTCTAATGTTATTCTGTTAAAAAACAGCATATGTAACGACTCCATACAAAATGGATCAACCGAAAGAAATTTTTAATTCAGTAATTCACTGGCTTAAAGACAGAACAGAGCCAGTGAATTACAGAACCCACGTGCACAGCGGTGAGTTGTCGTGGTAGTTTTTAGAACTAAGCAATTAAAGTCTCTACTGGTATACAGATGGCGCTAATTATAAAATAATGTTTTCGTTTATGTTAATCCAATTATTTAATTTATATTTATTTCTCAGAATTTTTAGTAATGCACAGCTGTTTTGCTTGTGTGCACTTGCACGCCCCTGATGCAAATAATATTAACTTGCTGGTGTCTTGGAACGGGGCGCGAACCCCCGACCACTAGATCATTAGGCCAGGGTCTTAACCGCTACACCAACAAACTATCCTTTATAACCCGTATTTAAAATAATATATAAAATGATCATCTGGAAACCACTGTAAGAAGTTAATTACCATAACTACCGCAACCAAACTTTGTATGAAATAAACTTTGCGAACGAGAAGTTTTAAAAATCTAGCTTCCTGAGACACTACAATGTATATTTAACATAAATTATAGTCGTAAAACACCATTGAACAAATTGGACATAGTTATGCAAAAAAATAATAAACCTAGCAGTGACATAATCGGAAATAACTGTACTGAACGATATCATTAGTTATAAATATTTTATTCAGAAATATTTGTATAATGTCTAAAAATGATTATTAAAAATGACAGTCACTTAGTTTTTTAAGGAAATACTATATCCATGTATACATGTAATTAATATGTTAGTTAACCTCGAGTGAATGTTATACGCATGAATTATTAATATACAAATTTAAACATTTTTGGTATGTATGTATAATATAAAGTAGTACTTTGGCTACTGGGGTGTGGTCTACATCACTACTCCTCTTTTTTGTACGTGCCTAATTATAATATATAATAGATAAGGTACATTTGGGTATTCTAAAACTAATGTAATTGGTTCTAGAACCTCATTCGTTATAGCATCTTTTCGTTTTAGTGTACATATGTATTTAGGAGTGACCTGTCACAACCATTTTAACTAGAAAAATGTACTATAAATTCAAAAATATAGCTTTTAAAATAATTAAATTAATTGATTTTTTATTTAAAAAATGTAAACAATCTTTTCTCAATGAAAATACTGTGGTTAATTTTTCATGCTTTACTCATTTCTAATGATTCTAAATTATTCAATGTAAGATCAACATTGTTTATATGTAAAATAGATAATCCTAAATGTTTATCAAAAGTATTTCATTTTCTAATAAATGATTGAAAAATTTTGAAAAACCATTACTATTTAATAATTAATACATTTTAAATGTCTTTGATTCTCATGTTAAAAATTCGACCTATTTCCAAAAATTTATCTCATATGGTTAAAAACAAAGTTGTAAATAATTTATATTAAAGTGAATAACCACAATGTAAATATTTATTTTAATTTCAGTACTTTTTAAATATTTTAAGGCGCAAATTATTTCAAAATCACGCGGGAAGTCTCCGACACGGCATTCGTGAGCGCGTGCTGCGTCGGTATTTTCCCACGCGGATAACAACTATTTCGTTTACTCGTTCAATTCACCTCATATAAAATATTTAATTTGATTATTTAAAATGTAACCTTCTAGTATGATTTAAGTATCATTTAATGTGTTTTAAACGTAATTGTTTCTACGAATTTTACTGCGCGCGAGCGGACATTAGTGTCATCATAGATTAAAGTGATTTTAATTGTCAAATTTTCATTCTAGTGTATGTATTTGTGTGGTGTATTTTATGGGCGGCAAATTAACATCACTACAATTATCTCATTATTTTAAAATTCGCGGAACGATCAGATGGCGTGACAGACCGCGCCGAATGTGTGACATAACGCGATTGACCCTCTCGACGAATGACGTACATAGTATACAACATTGAACGTGTGTGTTGCCGTAAAAAGGGCGGTTAAATAATATTTTAATATTTGCAATATTTGAATATGTCCAAGAACACACAATTACTGGACAAATATCAGATATCTTATAGAGACAATATAATATGGTATAATATACTGGTTAAAATCAGAAAATACATAAAAATATTGATTTTTCAGGCGTATTCTAGTATAATATGTTTAAAAAATCATTTTACGGATAAAAAATATTGCTTTAAAATAATTTCAAAAAATCAGATTCTCATTTAAAAAATAAAAAGGGAAAAATGAATTATCAAATTTGGTTCATGGATGGTGATGGTGTAGTGGTACTCGAAGCGAGTCCACATACTAACATATATACAACTTTTAAAAATTTGATAAATGTGGGGTGAGAGTGGTGAACGTTATATATATATATATATATATAACGTTCACTTGAGCCAGCCGAAGATAGGTCGTAAGTTCATTAAATGTAATAAAAAATAGCTTTGTCTCTATGAGATATCTGATATTTATTTTTGAATATTTTTTTATGATCTGTTTGTTTTCATACGTTAGTTAATCATTGCGAGCTCATTTTGATGAATGTTTGTTTCTTATTATTCAAATGTTCTTAAACTGTTATAAACGTGACAATGTTTGCTTTCACCATTTCTTACACTAGTGATGTCTGTACAAATAGCTGTGGTGATTTGAATAGACAGGAATAATGCACTCACAATGAATAAGACAGACTTAGTACAGAGTCTTCTTTCATTCTCCACGTCAGTATTGACATGTGTAATGACTCTGTTCCGGATCGTTTGCTCTCACGGATGATTCTAGGCTATCTCCAGCTAAATGCAACGCTGTAAGTACTCTTCAAAGTCTTTAAGTTGTGACGCATAAGTATCAAACATAAAATATGTACCAATCAAGTATATCATAATTTTATCAATCAAACATACAGAGTGTAACAGACCTAGTCCACAATATTTTATGGGTGGATGCCTGACTAAATTACGAGTAGAAAATGTTCAAAGAATATGTGCCTAATTTCAACCATGTCAAAGATATAAATATTTAAAAAAAAAATTAATTATGCTTTTATTTCGATTAATTGAATTTTTTTTTTTGTTATATATTGAATACAAAAATTAAAGTTCATCGACTATTTTTTATTAGATGATTTAGGAACTTAAGCGAAGGTACATTTCGCAATTATTTATTTCGAAGTACGACTTTAAGCTTAACACGATTTTGTAAAAATTTCAAACAATAATATTTTCCGTAACGGTGAAGAATTTTCACATATTCCTTGAACATTTTTTAACTCGTAATATAGTCTGAAATCCCACTCATAAAATATTGTGGACTAGGTCTGTTATACCTTATATAATAAGTAGCAATCAATAATTAAAATCATTTATTCTTTGATCTCAAAATCCAACTAAACATCTATAAAACTTAATTAAATTGCTGTGCCTTTTCTATAACAATGTTTTTTAGTATGTACGAGATTTAAAATATAAAAATAAACTTCACTCGACGCCGGCTCGATCGACTGCAAATATTTATTCAGTTTTTAATTTAAATAAATATGAGAACATTCATTTTCAATTTCTTCAACAAATAATATTCATTAATACAGGCTGTATGAATCATTCTGAACATTCAAGAGCGTAATATATATTTTTAATTTAAACGATTATAGATAAATAAAAAATATTTGACATGTGCATGCGTTCTCAGGCTTTTATTAAAAGTGTGACAAACATTCAGGTAAAATAAATTATATTGTTTTATGATTTATACTGTATTAGTACAATGCTAAAGTGTATGTCTGTGTATCTAAAGCGAAAGTATTACCATTTAAAGGGTTGAAGGGAGACTCGATAAAAACGTTGCTTCATTTCCGCGTATTCCACTTTAGGCTTGCAAAAATGTATTGTTCACAGCAGTGTAGTGTAAGCAGGTGTATGCAGATCCCATTCACCAATATACACGGGTCTCCGATGGAGCTGGCCTTGAAGCGCGGCTGTCGGTGTCTGACACCATCAAATTAAAAGCAATAGTGTGCGTTCTGAAGTCGTCAAAAAAAAAACAGGGTTGCGGAGTCTCGAGTCGTCAGAAATCAGCCTATTCCGAATCTCTATTTTAAAAATTACGTTATATTTTAATTAATCGATAATATATGTGACAAGGGTACATTATAAAGAAACGAATGTGTATACTTCACAAGTCTGGGGCGAGAGCGAATCATCGGTACATTTATGCGGGCTGTTGTTCTTTCGCGAATTGTGTCACATGCAGCTGAATTGAGCTTTGTCTTTCGCTCGGCGTCGCACTGTGAGGTAAAGTCGGAATCGGTAGATTTTTAGATTTTAGACAACCCTGGCCGCAAACACGCCCCGTGGAATATTCACCACGATTGAATCCGTTCCCTAGAATCTGCGCAGTCAGAAACTTTAAAGGTTCATTGATCAATCGATTTGTATTTTATTTTCATTGTCACTTTCCGGCTACCAAATATACCTACACCGACACAAATTAGAATTTTAAAAACGTGTTTTCGTAAAAAAAAAAAAAGTATCAAAATCTAATGAAGTGTTGAATGTTTGCGGTCTTTATTTTGTGAATTGCATTAAAACTAGTGTCATCGAGTGAAAATGTATTCGATGGCAATAGCGACCTGATTTTGATTTGCGGTTAATTTTTTGACGATTTGACGGTGGCCACCACAATTATGTAGTCACACGTTGACCTCGCGAATGCACTGAATATTTGAGAATTTAACAATACTGTATATAAATGACCGACGGTATCAATCACATTTCGCCGATAAATTATCAGCAAACTTCCGCAAATCTTGCTCCCATCCTTCTCAAGATAATCCTCTCGTTCGGGGTCTCGGCTCGTACGAGCACAACATCAGCTTAATGCCTTTCAGATACAAACACAGATTGCCCAGGCACTATTTCCTGCAGCGAAGCAACGCGCTCGATCCTCCGGACTGAGATGCACACAGAAGCGGACAGCGTCGACTGAACTCTCCAATATATGACTTGTAAAAACAATATATTTTTAAGTTTAGTAGTTATTTATTTTAGTTTAAATATAAGTATTATGCTAGAATAAGGCGGCACTGTACATAAAGTGTCGCGCCTAATTAATTTGCAATATTTAACTTCCAGTAAATTGTTTAGAGGGTTTTTTATCAGAATTTTTTACCCTTTCAATTCATGTATTAATATAAAACACATATGATGTTTATTACAATAAGTTAGTTAGTAAAAGTGTCAAAGCGATCAGCGCTGATGCACTTGTAGAAGTAGATTTGGCGGTCTAGCCGCATGTAAAGTACTCAGAGTATCGTAGACTCTAAGGAATTGGAATAAAAAAAAAAAATCACATTTCGTCCTTAATGGCGTCTAGTATTTCGTTCACAATTCGCTGACGGCTTCGAGACCCTTTCGAACAAATTAATCAAACGCACAAAAGTGCGGCAGGCATCGTATATGATGTTTACAAATTTATCATCCGTTATTATCTTGTGAATTTTGCGAATTAATTATTTTTTATATTATAATCGTTATATGTTAATTAAGTTTGATCCTGGACCTTTTACTATTCGGGGAAAATGCGTTGATTTAATTCTGGCATCTCCTAAGTGTATTTCTCAAAGATATTTGGGATTCATCGCAATATAAAGTTGATTGCTTTTAAAAATTGAAATAATACATGTATCAATTTTAAAAAACTTCAAATTTTTCTTTATTTCGACAGAATAAAATCGAGAAGACTGTCGTGGATTATTATTCAATTTAATTTATTATTATATTCAATTCCCGAATGATATCGTAAATCCAATCCTGATTACAGAATGCTTCAGCGATAATATTTTCCGATATTATTACAATTCACATTGTATAAAACTTTATGAAATAAAAGTTAAATTTGTAACTGATGAACGATAAGGTTTTCAATGGAAAATTGATTATTTTCTGACTGAAAGTTGTCCTACGTTATGAGTAGATCACATCGTAATGACTTATGAAGCGTTAACCCCCGGCGTAAAGAAACGCCACCCGCGTTACGATGCGTTAAAACGTTCCCAACTCCTGTCCGAGGCGGCCAGTGTCGTGTTACTGGGCGCTTATTTCGCATGACAAGGAATCCGCTCGCCACACGCCAGTGCGTGGTGATGGCGATAAGGCGCGTATTTTCAGAACAATGGCTCAGATTTCCCCTTGACTTTAAATAATTGTAATTCAGCTTCCATCGTGTCACTCGCGCGCCATTACGCTCAGTGAATCCAATCCCGGCCAGTTATACAGTATTTATAAATCCCGGGAATAGAACATATAATCCTGAAACTTTGTGGATTAATATTTTTAATTAATTTCTTCGGGGTACCAAAGTTAGATCAAGACTAAATGATGAAACACTCGATATATTGCTTTTGTAATAATAAAATTGTTTAACATACAAACTATGTGTATGTTATGTTTTGTTCAAATATTTCTTACTTGTTTACATTGGGGAATCTATCAAGTTCAATCTGAATAAATGTGAGGGTACCGGCAATGCCCAAATCTCATTCTACAGATATTTGATATTGTTCTTTTGGAGACTTTCCTTTTGGAGAACCAGGGGGTGCGGGGATTAAATCTTTGAATTATTTTAACCTTTATGATTATTTGGAGTGCAGATAGAATTCGCATGTTTTTTTTTACCATATTAAGTCTGTCGTACATCTGGATATGGAATTGATGAGGGAAAACTCCGAAAAAAAAGTGGCCTCCTTCGCCAGTTTATCAGCACATTCATTTGTGCAGGAATCCAAACAAATGACATCTGTTTATTGTTGCTGTCCAAATTAAATAGACATCTTCTAATGGAACAGATTATTTCATTGTCTAGCCAAACTTTCATAGTATCTCTGTATCTATATCTGTTAAAAATAACAATTTTAGGTATTCAAGATACTGAAGATAATAAAATAATTCATGGAGACTTCTCAAACAAGATTTAATAGTCGCCATGCCGTCAGCATTTAACAATATTGACTTTGACATCTGAATGTAATTTTTTGTAATTTATTAGAAATTTGGTATTTTTCTTTTTAGTTTGGATTATGCCCCTCCTGGAACTCGAGTAGCTACGCCACTGATTAATAGTATTCTCATCCATTCTCACGTTCCAAGACGTCATTATGTATAGCTATAATATCTAGATATTTTTTCTTCGCAAATAATACGAACGATAGCCTTTTATTAATACAGAGTGTGCCAACTTGGACCGACTGATGTAAAATGCATATAACTTTTGTAATTTTAATATTTATTTAAAAAAAACTATTATTACATGAAAGTGTACTTTGTTAACTTTTTTAATCTATGTGAAAAATAACACCATTTAAATGACCTCCATTTTCTTGTTGACAAATAATTGCTCTCTCTAAAATATTTTTCATTACATTACGCAACGTTTCTGTCTCCAAATATATTATTTTTGCGCGAGTATTTTGTTTAAGCTCCTGAATTGTTGCCGGTTTGTTCATGTAAACTCGGCCTTTTAAGCAAAAAGAAATCAGGCGCCGTCAAATCTGGGGAACGGGAAGGCCAAGCAAACTCTGCATTTTTTGAAATTAGCCGGTCACCGAAAATAGATCGTCGCGAAACATAATAAAATTCAATAATTTTAACGCGCTCTTTCACTGTTCAACTTTCATAAATTCTTTATTATCTGCAAAAAAATATATAATTAACAATAAACTCCACCAAAGTTATAAATTTTTAAAAATAGTCAGCCCAATTTGGCCCAACCTTTATCTTCATTCATCTTTTTATCGCGTGTATCTTTGTGCAGTCATATATTATATGATATACTATACAAGTTTTGTAGCTATTTCATCTTTTTTAATCATAAGGCTTTAGATATGGCCACATTCCATCAGAATCTCTGCAATAGTATTCATTAATCTCTTCGTACTTTTCAACTTTAATATTCATCTTTTGACGTGTAGGATTATGTACACGATTCTTGACGCCTTTGACGAAGCGTGTTCGGCTCACAAAGGCGGTGCCGTCTTTGTGTAAAGTACACATCAGTGTGGCGTCCGCTTCTTGCTTCAATCTCCTCAACAAAAGCGCAGGCTGTTTTCTTTCACCACCCGTGCATCCTTTTAGCGCCATTTTAAGGCTTGGGCGCTGTAGATAGTCGTCCAGGGCCCCACGATTCTAGAAGCCCCATGGTGCCATCTTGTTTTTATTCCCGTGGGTATCACTAATGGGTGTTTTATTAAGACGGCATTCACAATTAATTTTTGCACAATATTAAGTTTGTTTTAAAGCACCATTCCCTCACGGCTTCACAATTAATACTTTATTGTGGCATATGTAGGAAAGTTTAAAAATTAATTGAATATTTAGGGCACTCGGGAGATTTTCACGTAGTGAAATCAGTTACAGATCACTTCTTTGTATGGTCGCCGCTTCAAGCGTACCATACACGACATGTTTCACAGCCGCAGTGGAAGACGTTATATACAGTTGTGTAAATTTCACGCCAAATTTTAATCATTTTATAATGTATACGTAGACTTAATACGGAAATTCGTATTGTGCAGCTTTGCAGATTCTTAAATGGCGACGGGTTAGGCTACGCATATTTACACGAGTGAGATTCAAAGGTGGGTTGCCAATATATTAACAAGGGGCTCGCTTCATTTCAGAGCTTTTATATATATATATATTAGACTTTGCCTCATCGGCTGTCGGGGCTCTTTATTATATGCACGCGCAATAAATGAGTATTTTCAAAAAGGCTAAATAGTCTTTTGTTCTATGTTACTCTTAAAATACCAACAGACGAAATTGTACTAATTTGATACGAGAATATTATTTCTTAATTTAACTCCAAGTCAAATTTAACAAGGCGCTCGCGCGGGTTCTCCCGAGCCCCCTCCCTTAAGCAAGGTTCTGCGGCTGATGTATCCATTTTGAGTGATCGAAGAATTGTAGCATATAAGAAAAAAATACTTATAGGGACATGAAAGGTATTAGGGGTTCAATTTTAGTCTCTTCGCCCGAATAACAATGTTTTTCATACGTCCTTTAGAGGGTTAAATAATATATTTTGTCGATACACACATTATATATTATTTTGTTGATATATGTTAAAATATTAGTGATTCATTTTTAGTTGTAGAACACGACATTTCGCAATTACCTCTTCTACGCTAATTGAACTGTGAGTACCTGTGAATATTTTAGTGAGGTGGATACTCGGCGTTTAGCGATTATTCATTAGATCTGTCGTCACGGACTTGAAGGTACAGTGATATATAACTATCCCTATTATTCTTTAGTCCGTAATATTTCGATTTTATATTTGATGTACAAATCACATTATTACTTAGAATCAAAACCAAAGGGCGGATTAGCAACATGAGACAGATCCGGATAATTTTCGATCATTATTTAAATTTGTTTTCTAATATATTTTTATTCGAATTTTTCAAGAGTAATTATGATGATGATATTATAAATGATATATAATATTAAATTAAATTATTATAAAATGCACTTTGTTCCGCAATTATATCGATAATGACGTCATTATCAACCTCATTTCTATGTCTCTTCTCTCTCTGTCTTTTCGTTAACATTAATATAAAAGCTTCTAGTCTACTGTCACTAATAATACATTATGTCTATGTTGCCATTACTTGCCATAAATTCCGCTACATTGATGAACTACATTCGTGAAAACATATCGTTTCAATTTAATATGTAAATACTTACTGTAAAAATGCTATGTAATATATAAAAGAGAAAACATTAAGTAATATTGACCTAGAGACCTGGCTAATGACATTACATCCAAGACGTCCAGAAAGTCATAGAAATAGATGGGGAAACGTAATATTATTACGGATAATATATTTTTTAACCGATTATACAGTCATTGTTCTCTGTACGTACAATATTTTATATTTTAAAAATGCATGATGCAATAAAAATTAGTGTTTATTCGGAATAATTTTAATATTATATATTTTAAATAAAACAAATATCGAAGCTCGTTCCGCCGGGACTATCCGTCCCTGATTCTCTTTCATATATCACGAAAGATATATATATTAAAAATATTTAATTACGGTCCCCTATAAATGTTGATATATGATGACATTTTAATCACATTACCTTCCGACAATGTAATTCTTTTCAGCGTGCAAACTGGTCGTTAGTATCTCATCGGCCGGTCCAATTATTTTCACGACTATCACACGGCGGCCATCGTTACTCCAGCCACTTTCTTTCCGAGATTCTGTCGATTCATCGATTTTGACTATATGTACATTGTCGTCAGGGGCGTATCTACGCCTATACGATCCAAAAGGTCCGCGCCCTACAATACTTTTTGTATCGACATTTTAGCGAATATCGATAGTTTTCCCAGCGCTAATAAGGACTAATAATTTTTAATATCTATCACAGCAAGAAATAGATATGTTAAATTTAAATAAATTTTTTTTCGTGTATTACGAAATCGTTATCGATGTATACAGTAGTACATGGTTGGGCGACCAGACCATCGCTGGAAAGTGAAAATCGCCATAAAATAATGAAATGATTTTTTAAGGTTGCGAGTGCATAGAAATGCCAACAAACACACTTTTTTTTACATTAAAGTGTGAATATTATAAGAGACAAGAAACATTTTTTTTTATTATTCAATGGTAAAACCGTCTAGTACTTAATAGTCTTACACCTTTTATACAAAAAATGTACAGTGGAGCTTTTTTCCCATTCTTTAGGTACGCCACTGATTATATTGTTTGATAGTAGGTAATTTACTTTACGCCATCGTGACAGCTTTTACTACATTCCCTTCAATATGTCATGAGATAACAACGTGAACATGAGCCAAACTAATAAAGTTCGTAGAGCAACGGGCAACTAACTACGTTATATAATATTATAGTTGAGAAATATATTTTTTATTAGAAAATACAATAGTAATCTCAAAATAGTTACTCTTACGAATAAAAGCCATCATATCTTTTTTGTAGGAAATTTCCTAAAGTACAAATTTGATTATAAATATTTTACCGTTAATTGCTCTGGACTATTAGACATGTACCGACTCGGCCTAACAATCACCCGTTGTCACAACCGAGAGAGAGGAAGAAGAAGTCCAAATCGCTGATCCCAAATGGGTGGAATAGATGCGAGAAGGAAGATGCAAATAACAAAATACACACATAAGTTTAACTTTAGATGTGCTCTAAATTGGTTGAAATAACCATATTTTTGACAGGTACATAATTGTTATAGAAATAGAAAGAGGAATGAAATGAATAATGACTATATAATTTTTGCTACCAATGATTTGTGGGATAATACCAATACTATACTACCTAATAAAAAATAAAAGTTGTTCTCGTAGTGTTGAGCATTTTAAATGCGTTATAAATCTTTATTTGGTGACCCTGAAAGCTACCTTTATAATAATAACATTTTCAAATAAAATATACAGGAATTCAAAACGAGTTATCTTCCTTTAAATGCCAATAATATGTTTACTACGTCTTATTATCTATTTTGTGCAATGTATATACATAATATATGTCAAAGGTCTGAGATTTTAGAAAATCTAAATGATTTAATTTCAGATTGCTAAATGGCTGTCTGTTAAAACTCCAAGTAAAATAATGTCTAAAATTATGATAATCTAAAATTTTAATTTTTGTAAGAATGTTAAACTTCTATAGTTTTCTTGGTTATTTTGCCGTCTGGCCGACGCTGCCTCGTGTTTAACAGAACACCAACAGTCGTATCAGCCCGATGATGAAGCCTGTTATAGTATCCGTAAATTTGATCAGAGAGTTCGAAGACACGCGGTAGAATAGCCCGGAAAACTGAAAACCATTTTCTCCGACTTCGCTATTGCGAACGAGTGTTAATCCAAAAATAAATATTCCTAGAAAAAACATTTTCTAAATAATGGTTTCACAAAATGTAAATATTATTTTACCAGTTTCTCAGTGTAGCTAGTTTTTATAGTTTGAAAAAGAAATGTGTATGATTTAAGTGTTTATTTATTACTCTACGTTGTACAAACAAATGTGTTGCCAGAATGACAGGTGGATCATTTCAATATTAATTGATGGCTTTTCATAGCTTTCGCAATCGTTGGCACATGCAAACAGGCCATGGTGTTGTGCCTGGTACATTTTATTCATCGATATTGATTTAGCCCTGCGACCTGAATTCGCTGTAGAAAAATTGCATACTTTTAAAACACGGCCGTGCACGTGTTATCGAAAGCGAGATTACACACGGCAGATACACGGCACACAATGCTCGCGTATGGCAATGAACATATCGACACGAATCAGGGGCAAAATGGTGACAGCTTATTTTTTTAAAGGGGACAGCCGGATGGGGGGGACCAGTTTAGAAGCCACCCTTATCCGGGACCAGTTTAGAAACTGGGGCTGCCTTGTCGGTCTCGCTCATCATTGCTAATAAATACGCGACTTTAAACCAAACAAATGTGCAAATAATTTATTAAAGTATAGAAAATGAAAATTTTATGAAATTATTAGCAATTATCGCTTAATTTAAATGTAGGCTCTTGGTCACTGGGCGAATATCTTACCGCTATACAAAATTAGCATATCAATCATAAGCTAGAAAACGATTCGATTTTCTATTAATAAATCATTAGGAAATTTTTATTAATTATAAAAAAAAAATCTCTATGAGATATCTATAATGTGTATATCTATAAATAACAATGCCTTTGGAGGTAAAAATCCAGTAATTGTGTTTTTGGACATACTCAAATATTGTTAATATTAGTCTAAATAAGAAATATATAAAATTGAAAATTTACTTTTCAGGAGTATTCTAATATAATGTGTTAATCATTTGTCATACATACAGATAAAGAATATTGCTTCCAATATTTCTAATAAAAATAATATTCTCATTGGTGACATCTCTGCTGTTTTCTGGAAATGAATATCAAATTTCAGTCCACGAATGGCGACAGTGAAGTTGTAGTTGTTGCTCGAAATGTTACTACATGGTAGCATATATACAACTTCCAAAAATTTGATAGATACGGAGATTGATTGGGTGGAATGGTGAACGTTACATTGTATAAAGTCAGCCGAAGACCGGTCGTATATACTCATATTTCCCATATAATATAATAGCTTCGTCACTATGAGATATCTATAATTTGTCTTAATAAATCAATGATTTTTGTAAGACTAGTGTCATATGACAATTGTAAAAAAGAAACGTTTTAAAATTTTAATTGAAAAAAATTTGGAGTTCATATTGCAATGCGGTTACGGCGCGGTGCGGCGTGACTCTGTAAGTCGCAATCTCCTTGAAATACCGATGTTATTGTTTGCTTTTCAATTGACATTTATCAGAATTTAATTGAAATTTCAGCGTTTTTTCAATTATATTGCTCCGAGCTATTACACGAAAGCTCTGATTTATTGTTAATAATGTTATTTATTATTTATTATTAGTAACTATATAATACTACGTACAAATCAGTTTGGACTGTGCCCGTCTCACTAGAGAAATTCTATGTCGTTGTTATTGTGATAAAAATTAAATCATTAATTTTATGGATACCGAGGTTACTGACAATCAGCCTGGAGAACTTTCAGATGTTCAAACTTCTGGAAACATAGATTCTTCAGCCAAGATGTTCTCCGTTTTCTAGAGCCTCTTCTACTAGCAATTTTCCCTTCAATGTTGAGATGCAGGATGATATATTTTTGGATGTTTCATAATATAGGCAAACTAATGTAATTTCCGGGATTTCAACAAGCCGGAGATATGACAAGGTCCAGAATCGCAGAGTGGAGGCAAGCAGTTCACGCTGTAGAAGCAGAATAGAGTATTACGATGCTCTGTACATACATAGAAGTACATCGCCCGAGAGGGAGATATTTTGACCCTAGATCATAAAATTGGTATTTACATCATGTGCCACCCACGTGTTTGGGAAGTAGGTTCAACATATTTTAGATGTTCGGTACCTAAGAAAGTATATTATTTATTTCAATAGAAGCACGATGCTCAATCATAAGCGAGAGCTTCACATTCAAATTAATAAATTGTCATCATTAACCCTTATCAAACCAGCTTATTTTTAGTGGTCATCTGTGGATTGTCATCTCAAATGATTTAAGTTTATTTAGCATCGTTTTACGGGAACACGTAGCATCGTATCATTCTAATTCACAAATTTAAACACGTCATGACTGCTCGATACTTTCTTCATGGGGAAGAACGCAGCCCGAGCTTTACAGTGTGCTACAAACGCGAGTAACGTGCCAGAGTCGTATTTATCATAAATACGATAATATCGATACATTTCGTACTACAAAATGAAATCGCCGTCGAAGTTGTGTCACAATAGATTACGTAATTAAATCATTTTCAACGTACGTTTTACGGAAATACCAGCCGTGTTACACCGCGTGTCACCATTGTACGCAAAATAGCCATTACCTATCAAAAGCATTCGGGGGGTTCGCCGAGCTAGTACAACGTATAATTTCCATAGGGTCATAACGAATAAGCTAACATAAATGTATTTCGTGGATATCGGTTTGAAATCTGCATACAACAGGTACTAACCAACACCTATTGAAATAAAGGCTAAATAGTTACTAAATAATGAATCACTCAATTTAATTTTAAAGCTTTCGAGTATTATGTCATAGCAGATATAATTAATATTTTGTGCATTATTGTTATAATATTAATTTAAACGAACGTGTTATTTTTGACGGTTTGTCGGATCAACTCGGATAGTATACTATTATACTTTTCATTTAGAATATACTATTATATTAGTGTGAGTAATATGATATGTAATATGCACATTATAACAGATGCCGCCTAGCATTTAAATTTTTAATTAAATAAAATGTTCATTTTTTTAATGTATTAGTTGTCTTTTTATGTTAATACCAACATTGATTTTCAATTATTTTAAATATATGTATACCTACGTACTTACACTATAAAAAAAAAAATATTCCTGAAAGCATTATATGTTTCAATAAACCATTTTTTATATGTACATAAATATACTTAACCCTATTTATATCACATGTACACAGCGATGGAAAACTTAAAAAAATATGTATATGATATATCCCATAAGAAACGGTGTACTAACATGAAAATTTGAGCCCTGTATGTGTTGTGTGTTCTATTCCCTACGAGTTTTCCGGCACCATTCAAGGCTTCGAACCGGAATTAAACCGAAAACCGAAAAAACCGTTGTTTTTGTCGGAACAAAAATCGGAACTAAACCTATAAAAAATATCGGTTTATGTTCGAACACGCACGTTAACACTATCTTACTCTCCATTTCAGTTGTAGTTCAGTCGCAATTCGTCCTGCGAGAAAGAGAATTAGGTTTGATTTTTGTGTAGATATAATATGTGACCTTTACCTTCCTTGTGCAGAATTTAATGTTTTGATCGTTGGTTTAGTACTGATATCTTGATTTACGGATATATTATTTTTTTAAATTGTTATTTAGTGAAACGTCCGAAGAAAAGGTAGACGAATTAGAGGATTTTTTAAGAAGTATTCGCAATAGAGACACATAGATTCCATATTTCTACAGATGTGTACATAGAATTTATATTAAATAACTTTAACCATGTACAAATATTAGACAGATAAAAACGTATTTTAGAATTTTGAGAGGAAAATAAAAATACATATCCTCATAAATAAATATCCCAATTATCCTGTATACTTCAACCGTGTTATTATCTTATTATATATTATATACTTCTAGTTCTAATTACTATACCTTTAATTAATTCTTAATTATTATAATTTTTATTATATTATTGTATCAATTCATGTAGTATGCTTATTACAAAATAAATAATAAAATGTTCTAAATTATGGTAGAAAATATTTTTTTAATACAAATAAACATTTTTTTTAAAAAATCAATCATTCAGAGCTGAACCGAAAACAGAAAAAAAAAGTTATTTTTTTCGGAACGAAAACTAGAACCGAACCGATTTATATTTAGTTTAAATTGAACCGGAACGAAAACCGAAATGAAAAAAATAACGGTTCGAAGCCTCGGTACTTATTTATTATTTAAAAATAAGCATTGAAATAAGCCGCGGAGAGATTGCATTCCTCTCTTTGACCGTACCAACATTTCACGCCATCTTTCTAGACTACGCGGCGCCGAGACGCCGGCGGAAGTGTCGGGACGCCTCGCCAGGCCCGAGGCATTCAACATTTTGTCAATAAAATCCACTACGTGATGCAACAGATTCCTTCCAAGATATCTTTAATTTTTCAAATTAAAATATTCGCTTTATCGAAATATTACTTTATATGTTTGGCATAATGTAAAACATTGCAGTAATTATGTTTAATTACATCGAACAGCTTAGCGGAAAATATAATATTTATTTTCAACCTATAATAACATTTTGATTGGCGACCCTTGAAAAATATCATCAATGGTTTGACAATTTTCCGCGCGCGTTGCTAAAAACTTATAAATCTGTAATTTTTTTATATTTTTTTTTACAATGTTTTCCATATATTTTCACTTCCTTTTCAAAGAGTACTTATCCTACATATATAATTTCCTTGTGTCAGTCCGTTCGTGTAACGTAGCAACGTAAAATATACATAGTTTGAGGGCTCCAATTAAATAATTTATTAGCCTGTATTTATTGTATTTATCCTTTATTTATAATTCAACATTAAAATAATATTCATTTCGTCACATTAATACTTTACTATTTTCAAACTGCGTTAAACATTTGTACTATGAAAACAGAACTAATGTGCTGGTCTCCTGGAACGAGTCTCGAACTCCCGACCATTTGATCACTAGGAGTGTGTCTTTACTTCTTTACCACTCACAGTTAAAGATTAGATTCAAACTGCATATACATAATTTATAATATTTAATGTAAAAGGATTAATAGAAGCAAGCTAAATATTATAAATAACCAAATCATCTTTGCAAATAGTCACATTTTAAATTTGTTTTCGTATTAGTTCTTACTTAATTCACTTTATGCGTGTATTTTTAATTTCAGTATACATTGTTTCCTGATGAAGATACCATAGGTATCGAAACGTGTTGAATTATCAATAAATAGTGGTTTAAACAAAGTATTTTGTCTAATTATTTATATAAAACGAGGCCACAAAGTAATTATGCTAATATTGAAGAAGTAATTACATTATTTGTCATTCCGCTGAGGATAGAGATAAAAATTACTTATATTTGCACAAGTTATTAAAATGTGAGTTTAGTGTATCCGAAGTAATATTTTGAATCAGTTGAATGCCAATTCTACGGCATTTAATTTCAATTTTGAAATATAAAAATAATGCTTATTACGTAAACATGCATTATTATTGTTTAAAATAACCAATTATTCTTAATTACGGATAAGCTGAATTTTCTGGCCAGAGATTGTTTTCATTAAATAATAAAAATTAATTATCCAAGTACATTTTTTATATCTACGCTTACAATTTTTTCATCATACCACACTAAATAATACATATATTCTAGTGTATTCTGAAATAAAAACTATTGTTGACTAAGGATCTTTACGACCCTAGGCTTCGCCGATTACTTTTGCTTGGTCAATGGTGGTTGCTGCGCGGCCACAGGCGGTATTTCACTAAAATATGTTTTTTTAATATGGAAAACATAATTCATTCTGGCTTAGAACAAAGTAGCCAGATTATTTTTTTGCGTATATATCTAAACTGTAACGGCGCTCAACAATTAACGTGTGTGTCAACCGTAAGTAATTTCATATTTCTATTTTCCAACCTGCTCTGGCCACACGCACACACACACAAGACATTTGCGCGATCAAACACACATCGAACACGCGAGTGATGGGTGATTTATATGGGGCACCCATCTCTCACACAATAGCAGACCTTTCTGATCCACAATCATAATTCGTAATATGTTACATGATCGCATACTCTTTTTACCTATAAGGTGTTTTCGGAGTTGTTGTCTCATCATTACTCTTGTGTGGCTGGCTTAACACACTTCCAGCACATTCCATACAAGTTCATTGGCTCGGTGGCAAAGTTTTGTTTTTGTTCCGTGGGTTTTGTGTCCAACAAACGTAACACCAACTACAGCACCCGCGGAGCATGAAATCGAACCATTTCTTCGTTCCTGAACGGTTCCTTTCACATTCGCCCCGGTTTACATTGGACGCGCCGCTCGGAAGAAGGCAAACATCATTATTGTATTTTTTTTATTTCACTGATTTTATTTGCTCGTGTTCCGTGAATGTGGCCTTATAAAAAAATTATAATAATTTACAATTTGATTTTAACAAAAATATACAATTTAACATTGTTTATTTTTATGTCGTACCTACCTACATACAAAGGGCGACCCACGCAGAGATGCTGTAAAGGAGAATGTACGAGTACATTATTTAAACGTTCTCTTTGCATTTTGTATGCAGAGAATATTAAACCAACCTATGTAGATCGGCCATTATGTCTATTCTCATTTAAATGTTAAACTAAGTTCTGAAATCAAAATAGTTTTTGACGTGTCGTGGGCTAATCTGCCGTGTATATCTGACCTTTCTGGCCGCCGACGTTTCGGATCCTATTGCAGGATCCATCATAAGTATGTAAATATATAAACAGCCAGTGAACATTAATAGGAATGACGGCCTAAAATTAAAAACTTTGTGGTATCCGCTTCAAAGCCATAGAGTCCGCACAGATAGTGGGGATACACTTTCAATATTGCACTTAGTACGCCAGTACCTAAAAACGATACAACCGTTTTCAGTACAGTACAGTACTCAATCAAAACACCGATAGTTATACATCACATCAGCCCGAAACGTCGAGCAGGAAGGTCAGATATACACGGCTGATTAGCCCAGAAAAGTGTACACGGAAGATTCGGCCGTGAAAACTTCGGAACATTTTTAATTTTTGACAATTTATTCGATTTGCACCCATCATCCGTCAGGGTGGATTGAAATTAAAAGATTAAATTTTAATCAAAATTTCAAGATGCCGAGATAATAAAGACTTCGCGTGTGTGCCGCGGTCTAGTCTAGACAGTTATTAAATTTGATCGATAAACTTTATTTAAGGTTAGACTTTACGCACGAATCAACCCTCACCACCCACTGGTGGATTGTGTGTAGAGGGTAGGTGGTAGGGGTCAGGAGGTAGAGCAGCGGCGTAATGGCTAATAGGGACCTAAAAGATACACGCCCTGCGATACATTTTAATATCGATACTTTCACAAGTGTTGATGGCTAATAATTTTTAAAATGAAGAATGCGATTATTATATTTAAAAATGCGTTTTTCACGTTGATTACGAAAAGACGTGAAAACATTATCGATGTATATAGTAGTACCTACCTAGTTAGAGACCAGACTTGAGGGACTGTTTTAATTGTGTATTGTGGGAGTCACTCGGATTGAGCGAATGGTGCTTGTGTATTGCAGAAGGATTTGATTAAGGCGAGTCTGATCTGAGGGCCCTAACTTATCAGATTCTCACGCGTGTATATGAATGTTACGGAGCGTGCGTATAGCTGTTGGTGTTGCGGCTCTAGCATAAAACAAGACTTACAATGAGTTGGCGTTTATTGTCGTTTATTGTTTATGCACAAATAAATTTACAGTGTTTGAGGTGGTTCCGAGAGATGCATCCGAGAAGGTGGCCAGGGTAAAAATGATCGCTTCAGCTGGCTTCTCGGACCGGTTGTGTTGCGATGTATTGTTGTCTCGATTTTCAGGCGGTACTAGGCGGCGAGGAATGGCCGCAAAGTGTCTGTTTTGACAGCCAGGTCTGTGAGGCGTGAGCAGAGCCTCCACACGATCATAGCTTCAAAGCGAAAATCATTGTAAAACAAAGCAAATATTTTTTTATTGCCTGAAAACACAGATCACTGTTGAAGGGTGGATTGCCTGTTTAGAAGAAGAAGAAGAAATTAAACACAATTTTATTTATGAAAGTGCAAAATTAGGCCAATTTTGTTCTTACTGTGTAATAGATTAAACCGTACAGTATTTAAAATTCTTATATCTTATCTACAAAATAGGGGGCCCTTTTTTTCCATTTTGCATTTTTTAGTTGCGCCACTGGGGAAGGGAGAGGGCCTTTGCATATCAGTTAGAAACTGTGGACGTCCCATTAAATATTTACGTACTTCATTGAATTTAATGAAGCTTCCGGATGATGGATTATGGTTTTAGTTTTTTTTTTAATGCGGTTTATGATTACGCTGTGAGTATTTTTCTTCTGTTTGTAACCTGTTATCCGCCAAGATTATAAATAAAAATCTAATATTTAAATTTAGTTCTATATTTGTATAATTTTTATATATCATTATATTTTCCTCCGTTTGAACGCTTGGAAGTTTCCCGCGTACGTAATCCATACGCGCTGATAATAATAATAATAAAATAATTTTATAATAGTCTGGTTAAAAATTATACGTATGGTGTTTCCGTATTCCTTTAAATTGAAAATTTAATGGATATTTTTATAATCGAATAATGAATTTATGATTTCTAATGAATTCTACAACATTCTGATTAAGTTACCTCTTTTCAGACTGAATGTTGATTGTATATGTATGATTTTATTCTGAGTCGCGATGGTCCGGCGAGTTATTGGATATGGCAAATAGAGGAAGAAGAATTTGATCTTTCACAGCAATTTTTAAAATCAGGAAAAGCGTTTCATCTCACAGAGAAAAGCAGGTGTGAGTGAAAAAAATATTATATATAAATATAATATCCTTTAAGATTTTACTCGGGGTACAGTTGTCACACGGGTGTACACACAATTTTGGACTTTTATCGATTGTTAACTATGTGAATAATTTTAGAATGCTCATTTTTATGTATATATTATTTTGAGTTTTGATTTGTTTCAGTTACCATTTACATGTTTAATTTTTTATTATTGTACAACACTTTTTTTTATAATAACCGACCATTTTGTCGTTTGCCAGGTAAAACTCTTCTAGGGTCTTAAGATTCTAAATTAAGATTGTAATGAAATGACATCACCACACTGCAGATAGGTGTATGACCAATCAAATAGCCGCATTAGGAAGCAGGTCCAAATTTCTCAGAATAGGAAATATTTTACCAGCTGGCGTATTTAATTAATTTTTTTCCGGTTTAATCCACTACCCCGAACCGACGAAATGTGTAATTTTTCACACTTCAAAAGTGTTTTCGGTAATTTTATCGAGACATCCGCGAAAAAGTTAATGTTTGTTCACACACTGCGGGTAAATTTATTATATATACCTCGTGGTCATTTGTTTTGATTTTTTTTATAAATATGTAACGAGTAGCTTGTTGGTGTAGTGGCTAGGACGCTGGCCTAGTGATCTAGTGGTCGGGGGTTCGCGCCTCGTTTCAATACACCAGCAAGTTAGTCCTATTTTAATAGTACCGGGCGTCCAGCTTAGTTGTGACATGTATTCTGTTTACGCATCTCTATTTTTTTAAAGAAAAAAAAAATTATCTTAGAATTTATTTAAAACTAGTTTATAGTAACTCCCCTTCGCACCCTTACCCCCCAGCCGCCACCACTCGATGTATCATCCGGTCCACGACCATCTCAATAGGCCGACGTTATCCACTGTGAAATGATATCTCATAATAACCGCTTTACTGTACACTTAGAACATTTCATCTCACCAGGCACAGCGTTCATATGTATGTATATATAGACAGACAACGGACATTCTAAAATGTTTAAGATGACATCATTATTTTATAGAAATCGATAATCTAATATTTATGATAAATTTTTGGTCATAAAATATGCGCGATCATCTCCTGTAACACATTGACAGTTCATAAACAAGGATGTATTCTCTTTATACAGCTCTTGTTTTTAATTTGACACCTGTCACATTTGATGCGTCATATTTATATTTATACTATAATTGAATTCAATACAATAATTTTTAACTATAATCGAACAACACTTGTGGAAAACCCCGATTATCCTATATTATATTGTGTTACAGATGCGAGTGACGTGCCAGCGCCGAAAATCGCGTGTGGTGTTGTACAGTCATTATATTCGTGTATCTCGTAGTACCAGTCATAGTGGGCTATGACGCCAGATTCAGATCTGAGATCGCGGTTTCAAATCCCCTGCAGGCCAATTAAAAATAAAAGAAGCCAAGACACAGACCACTTTATTTATCGAAATCAAAAATCTGCCTATGGGTGGCGTCGTAATTGTATGTACATACATTACGTATTTAAAAATTTGAATATTGAAAAATAGATTTTACGGAAATACTGGCCGTTGTCGCTGTGCGCCAATTGCCTAGCCGATTTAATCTTTTATATAATATCCTTCTGTGTATCACGTGTCATTATCCATTATATTACATATTTGATTAGATGTATATGTTTTAAAGGTACATTTTTATTTTACAAATAGAAATACAATTTCTATTGTCAGATATTTCAAAATGGAAAAAATGCCGCTTTAATGTGGGTAGGTAGGTGATTATTTTAATTATATCCTATGTATGTTTTTCGCGTCCGTTCTAGGATGGATTTTATAATCAGTCAATTAGCAATTTAGTGTTAAATTTTCACTTAAAACAATCGGGACAATATTACCATGATAATGTTTTTCCGTCATTGGAAGAATCAGTTGAAAAACATCAAAGGCAACACGATTCCTATTAGCTTACATAATATATCTCTTCTCAGACTTCAGTCGCAATTTCCGTGAATAATTTACAATATTTATGACCCGGCACTTAATAATTCAGTTATATGGAAGTTGTGACGCGTGTTTTAAATTACTTCAACTCCATTTACTTGACAGGATCATCGCTGATAACAGCGACACATCGTATCGCTGCGGCCGGTTTACATCCTCTCTGTGCTGAATCATGGACCAGGTCCGGCGCGAGGTTTTACTATTTATTTAAGTGAAACTTCTTTAGCCACTGTGCGGTATATTCAAACGGTCTTTAAGGCATTTGAAACGAAAATTGATTATAAAAACTTGAAGACTGATTTCGTTTTAAAAAAATCATGTGGCTTACGCCGTTGTAACGTTGTGAAATAATTCAAATCTGTGATCGTGTACAGGCACGCATAATTTCGCGCTCGCATCGAGCGAGATTGCATTTGCAGTCACAATCGTTTATTATTTTTATTTCATTTGACATTAAACCAGTGTTCGCAGCAAGAATGATGTTTAAATATTAAATACTAATTAAATGTATCGGGATTCGAACCTGGATGTCTTCTTATCCGGGGAACGTGCATTAACCGATTATGCTAGTACAGTACATTGACGACAAATTTTCGAACCTATATGTTACACTTTTCAAATTAATACATCTATCGTTCCATTATTTGAAAGCCATCTTACTTTATTTTTACGGAATCTCAAATACCTTTGAGTAATACGATAGGGGACGCCAGAATAAACAATTCATTTTTATTAAATTTCCCTGGATATATTTCGATAAAATTGATTTTATATGTATATCTTTCTAATTAATACATTTAATTAATATTTAAATTATCACAGACCGTCTGTTCTGAATAATTACAACTTCACAATAAGAATGTGGTCTCCTTAATAATTAAATATTATCGTTTATGAATATATTTTTAAACTTATTGCGCTTTATCGAAGTAATAATAACCTTTTTATATTCTGAGATTTGGAAGTTTCGCTTGACAGAGTGCGTACGATTCTTTAACAAATACATACGCACTCGATTGTGACCAAACTTGGACTGACGACTTGAGACTTCCCCCTAGACGCCGAACCATCGTAGACGAACTTTTTGTCCATACATAGTTTAAGCGTTACACACAAGCATTGTCGGAGTTTGTCAATTTACAATACTCATTTCTGTAAGACTGCGATCTTGCCCCCAAGAAACATTTATTTTTTATTTTTTAACCACTTACAAAGCAGAGGGAGGGTGACTATATTTTCTTCAGGATCATATTTGATCCGATTTAATTTTTTACGTGTAGCTTAAACTGCTTAATTCTACTGGTCGCAATACTATATGAAAATCGTGTGTTCTTTATATAGCCCCGCGTAGGTAAGTTCATATTTTTCTATTACGGCATTGATCTAGCATTCCATTCATATTTATCCATACATAACAACTTTATTGAGTACTGGTTCTTCGCCGAGAACTACCCATAAAACACTCCCACTGCATTATTTATATAGCGTTGTATAAAGATAGACCATTTGTCTCTGGTGCGTTGATCTGGCAATTATCCTTGAATATCTAGAAACATCAAATGTCATCTGCTAATTTATCGCATATTTTTATATAACTGAATCTGGTTCTGGTATCTATTCCTGACGTCATCGAGTCGTACTAAACTGATGACATTCAGGCGGGACGTAATTTCAGCGGTGGGTTCAACAGACGTCTCCTTTAATTATGTTTTGGCAGACACGATGGCATTTGTAATCCTGGCTATTTCCCAAGTCCTTTTTTTTCCTTCTTAAAACGTGAGTAGCCCTTGTCGTTAGTCATCGTTCACCTGTTAGTCAAAATATATTATTTTTAATTTTTATCATTTTTAACATCACGCTGTTTGCGCCACACTCTTCTGTCCTGACACACAACTCTCGCCTCATCCACATGAATCATCACATGCAAGCTCATGGATTGTTGAAGCTTCTAATATGATAGTCTTCCAGTTTCTGGTCGTTAGTCGGACGTTCTCTATTTCTAGTACCATCAACAGTCGCTTCATATACCATTAATCGTTCTATGTGACTAAACTACCACCTAAGCGTCTCTTTTTAAATTCTATTTACTATGCTAAGATTAGTTTTATATTCGCTCTTCATTAATTTATTATTTATCTTATCGTAAATGGATTTGCCCCATATACCCCCGTATATAAGTGATCTCATTTCAACTTCATTCAGATTAGGGATGAGCTCAAAATCACGACCCGTGAATTAAATTTCATACGAACAAGTTCTGTACCAAGAGCTCGTGTTCGCAAGATTAACAAATTCAACAAATCGAAAAAAGTTAGCCTAGACATCTACTAGTATTTAGGTATCACTCTATGAGTGGTAAAGCTTGATTTTTTTCCAATGCTTTATTAAATTAATCAATTATATTATTTCCCTCGTTTGATATAACAGTACTTTTCATTTTTTCACAAGCTTATGTATATAAATCACTTTTATTAAAACGGACAGACTTTGATGTAAAAATGCATCAGGGGCTTTGACCTTCGTTATAGTAGATATTTAATCATTTTAAAATATTTTTAACGACCTGAATAGATGAAAGTCGGAGTGCACAAGGACGGGAGAATATGGTGGGTGCTGATTACATCCCAATTAAAATTCTTATATTTGTGCTGGATCACCGTCGCCACATCCCACTCGATTGATTCATTAGGTTAGGTTAGTAGCCGACAGTTGATGTCAGTTGAATCCAATTATCGCATTTGGAGACCATCCACTCGCGGTTCATCTTTTAACTCGCGTTCCTGGTGGGTGTTCTAACGAGGATATGCCTTTTATGTACCTATTCTTATCAGCCTTCAAAGGTCGCTCGGTCCGTAGTTCCAGTGTTGTTGGAAAAACCCCGGATGGGAACTTCGTAAACCACCTCAGACTTAAATTGCATCACTATCGTACACATGGTTTTGGTTGCCACAAATGCGTCATTGCCTTTACGAAATTCATAATGTAAACAATGACGTAAATGTACTCTATCCACCATCGTTTAAAATATATTAAGTATTATTTACTTGAATGAAATCGAATAGAAAGAAACCATCCCTCTATACAATAGAATGATTTGAAAACAGATGTTGGATAAAAACTATTTTATGTTTGCTAAATAAAAATACGCAAAATATTGCCTGTGAATGTTGCTATTTTATAAAAATGGATCGCTTTGTTTTGTATATATTTACAGCGCCACTCAAAAACTGCAAAATTAATTGAATAAATAATATGATATATAAAATTTTCAATTTACATACTGAATGTGTTCGTTTGTTTGTTGGTTAGTGTGAGAACCACTTGTGTTAAACAAATAGTATGATCGCTAAATTACTAATGTGAACACTCATAAAATGGCACAGATTTCATTTTTGAATAACGTAGATAATTTAAGATGAAATCATCACTTTTTTAAATAAACTGGCGAACTCGCCAACATGAGTAATTAATTTTATTTTTTGCACCGCGTAGATTGACGTGAGTTGTTTCATTGTTTTGCCTTTTTTTTATTATCTATGAATGTCGTCTGCAAAAGGTTACTCATCTCAGGTAACTTTATCCCAATAGCTCATTTCACTTGCGGTGCGTCGCCAAAAAAGGAGGGTGTAATAGACCTAGTCCATAATATTTTATGACATCACAATATTATTTAAATAATAAAACAAAATAGTTTGTTTAAACCACTATTTATTGATTATTCAACATGTTTCGATACCTACGGTATCTTTTTCAGAAAACAGTGTATGCCGAAATTAAAAATACAAGCATAGATAAAAACAAAACTATAAATAAGTAGGAACTAATATGAAAACAAATTTAAAAGGTGACACAGTGGAACTCTTAGAGGTAATCCCTTACGTGAGGGACCTGCATAATCTACATCAGACAAGCGTCAACATAGACAATTTGGCAGAGAAATTAATGCTGGCATGATGAACACAAATATTTAATGTTAATTTTATTGTAATTATTTTTGAATAGCCTTATCAATGAGTATTAAAGTAAAATGTTCATTTTCCACTTTTAACACATGCAAGTATCATAAAATATAAATAATAAACTTCCTTATAAGAAAAATATTCTTTCATTTTATAACCATTTGACTTGTCAATATTTGAAAAAGAACTAATTAGGCTAGATGCCTCCCCCCTGAACATGAAGCCGAAGCAGAAAAAAGAATTTACCTAACACACATATATATATAGACAATAATAGGAGCTCAAAAAATTATATTAAAAGTTATCCTCAAATCCCCAATCACAACGAGCGCTGGCGAAATTTTTAATAAATTCGATGTCTTTGATATTAGACAAATATACGCTAATACTACTCTCAAATACATATATAAATACAAACAGATACATTTTAAAACAACTCAAAATATAATTTCCACACGGACAAATACAAATAACCTACAAACCCCAAGAGTACATACAATATATGGTCAAAGAAACTACAAATATTTTGGACCTAAATTATGCTAAAAGATTTAAATCAATTGAATTGTCCCAAGAACATGAAACTATATATTAAAACTTGGATTCGTAATATGGGTAGAGCCAGTATTGGTGCACTCACCCAAACATATTGACTCATACCTATATTAATTATTGCTACAGAGTGATTAAAAATTAAGTCCACTTTAAAATTGTTCTTCATATGCACCTTTTATATAGTAATAAATGTAATTCTAATTAATTGAACAATTGCTTGTAAACTATGCCCGTCTCGACATAGAACTTCTCTAGTGAGACGGGCACAGTCCAAACTGATTTTATTATATAGTTACAAATAAAAGAAATAAATAAATACTCTTGGCTTTATGGCTCGAAGTTCGAGAACCATTTTTTTTATTCAATATGTAATTTGGAACCAATAAAATATTTTAATCTATCGAAAAAATCGCATAATTACGAATTTAAAAATATGCTTATATCTCTGACATGATTTAGATTAGATACATGCAGCTTGAACATTTGTGACTGACATTTTTAATATGTATCTACTACTACATATATATAGTGTTAACCCTTCCCAAACCATGCAGTAACACTCTTATTAAACCTGTAATATTTCGGTAAATACACGCAACATGCAATTCATATTAAAGGAAAATATTTACGCTCAGAAATGATTAGTGAAAAATCAAGTATGTAAGGCGAATCCTACAAAAATAATTAATCAATTAACAAGTCAATTCAATCCGTTATAAAATTAATACATTGACAAAAAATACAATTTTTGTCAAGACATAAAGAAATCATATATTATACTTTTAAAATCAGCAATGTTATCTTTGTGGTTAAGATTCATATTTTTATTTATTATCTTTGTTTTATTAACCACTAAAATGAATTTAAATACATCTACCGGTTTCGAAAAATACCATTTTCTTCTTCAGGATGTCATAACTAACTAAAACATATATTGTTTCTTTGACAGAATCTATTTTTAAATTTAGTACCTAACTCAAATCATTTAAAAAAAAAAAAAAAAAAAATTAAAATAGATTCTGTCAAAGAAACAATATATGTTTTAGTTATTATTAAAATGGTATTTTTCGAAACCGGTAGATGTATTTAAACTCATTTTAGTGGTTAATAAAACAAAGATAATAAATAAAAATATGAATCATATATTAATTTCGCAGCGAAAAGAATAACAAACATATAAATATAATGGTGTCTCTTTCTCACTAATTAAAAAAAAGATAGATAAAAAGGAAGGTTGTATTATATTAATACAGGACTTGATGAATGCTCCGAATTATAATATTGTACATATTTTTTATATTTAATGCTTAATATTTATAGTAAATTTATGGCATTAGCAATTTTTTCACATTTCAACGGCTAATTGAACTCTACGGTAACACGAGTTGACACCATGGCTGCTTACGAGTATTTTATATCGCGGTATGGTAAAGGTTAAAAAGCAGCAAACACAGTGATGGAGAATGCGGTAGTTATATCATTGCGTACTGACCTATCTTGATTGTACTAACTGAACCGATACTATAATTTATCGCAAATCTTTAATATCTAAATGTAAAATACAATCTTGAAATGTTAAGAATAATAGTTTGACGTAGAATCTTCAAAAAAAAAAAAACGATCTTTATAAACAGGACATATCAAAACAATCGTGTAATTATGGTATCGAAAATATTAATATTTCCCAATTATAATTTTCAAGTTACTGATAATAGAATAAAAAAAGTCACGTGTGTCCGTGTGTAATCTAATTCGTGTATTTCAAAGGAAATTGACACTTCACTCCGATGTAATTGTCAGTTTCTTTTTAAATATTGCCACTTCACATTTTCTTTCTTTGTATTTCTATCGGATTAGGTATGATACGATGATACGATTACAAATTTCTCTGTCATATGATTTTAAGTGTCATACTAGGACTCCATTATAAATCGCTAGATGCGATCTTCGATCATAGCACAAAGTACCGTTCAGATTACAGAATGAAAATTTTCCAACTTATCGGTTCTGCGTTTCCACTATTGCGACAGTTTCTTCCGCTAGCGAAATGTCGGATTTATTTTTAGACAACATTCAGACAAACGGTTCATCATTTCAGAGAAAAAAAATTACAACTCATCATTTCCCAGAATCAAATTACAAAGTATTTTTGTATTTTCTATTTTAATTCGGTCACAAATAATGTAAATCATTTTTTTACGTTTAATCGTGATGTACGATTAAATCTTTTCAGAGTATATATCAAATAATTTACAGTGCCTTCATAACGTATTATTTATATATCCGTAAGAAATGACGCAAAGGATTCTTGGAATTTTTTGCGCTAATATTTGTACGACGGGAACTTATACGAAAACGTTTGTACGTCCAGCATTTTATACACTAAGTATTATATTTGTTCGATGATATACTTTATACGAAGGTGTACTATTAATACTAATTATTAATCGTTCACCTACTTGCCTAGTTCACCTTCTCGTTATTTATTTAATTTTTTGATATGTCTTATTTTATTTCTAATATTCACATATAAGGTTTGGTGTTTAACCTTTTAACTGCCAACTGTATTTGAAATGGAAGACACCACATTGGGTAATACTAGGCTTTATGGGTCTTGATTTATCTATCAAAAACTGGGACCTGTCGTTCACAGATGAACAAATTATTGAAAAATATGACTTTAATCCTTGATAGTTTGCAAGGTTCAAAAGTGCGTGTTAACACGCTTATAGCTTGGCGTGATATACAAATTTTGGCGCGTTAACGCGCTCATGGCATTCAAAAGGTTAAACACGGAGCGAAATTATTGTAAATTTTTCATATTTTAATGAATTATGTACTAGAAAAATAAACATGTCAAATGAAAACTAATCAACTAACCGATATGCCGCCACGTTATTTCCACAAGGCTGGGAAAAGACGATAGGACGCCAGACTCTTTTGTCTCGGCTTACCACTCTTGCCTCGCCAACTTTAATACGTATTGTCATCAATGGTCTTCGATTGTTGAAGCTTGTAACAGATCCGTGCCCTCAACTGTATCTGATCATGCCAAGTCTTTCGCAGACGCTCTCTGTTTCTCTTGTCCTCACTACTATATTTTCGTTCTCTCTCACCCGTAATTTCCACATGGCTCATTCCACCGTTCGCTCCACTTAACTCTATCGTAAATATTTTTATTGTAGCCTGAGCGACTGCATTTCATAGAATAAAAAAAATTCATAATGTAATAAACTATCGTAATATTACGGATGGTTTATTTCAACTTTCTTTCGCGATTTTCTTCAATTTTTTTTATTGAATTTCCGTAAATTTGACGTGACGCAAGTCTAAAGTTTCTAGGACGTTGATACCAACCGGATTATTATGTTCGTCACAGGAACTACCGAACCTGACCGGATACAGACCCAACGAAATGTTTCCTCGGCCCGAAGACTGCTACTGCATATTCATCATCACTAACGTCTTCATATAGTTAGAAACTATTAATCATGGAATTTATTTCAAAATACCAGGATTTCATGCATCACAAAAAATAAGTTTCGACATTCGGGCTACAGGTGGCGTTTACTGTCCGCCCCATCATATCTTTGTTTAGATAGATTTGATATAAATACTGCATACTCGTGACACCTACACATATAGTATCAGCCTGATCCGCCATTTTGTTTTAAATCGGTGGCTGTACAAAAATATTCGTAATCCCGTTAACCTTTTCGTCACTAAGCGGGGTATAGAAACACCCCAGATCATATTCATACAAACGATAAGAAAAAGTTCATGATGGGCGACGTGGCCCCAACCGCCTCGCCGGACGTCTCTTATCCGAATGCCGCGAGTCGCGATAAGCGATATAGCTGTGTCATCGTTCGCATCTGTAATCGCATATATAAACACAATAACTTAAAGATTAGACACAGGGGTATGGTATCGACATGCGCAGGTGTATGTATCGCGCGAAGATCACTGGACCGAAAACAATATTTTTAAACATTATACGCTTAGAAATTTGAAAAACAAAAAATACGAATGAAATCGTTTTCATAATTATTGAGTTATCGAGTTTAAAGCGATCTATGGGGAATGTGAATACCCCGCTTCGGCGAGGCAAGGTTAACATCGGTCCTGGAGGCAAATGTAAAAAAACACACACACACATGGAATCTACCAGTGCTGTCGTGTAAGTCAGTGCTGGAAGCGATGTTTTGTTATACAATTATCCGTACCCGTCGAGGCCCCAAATGCACGGATGACCGGGATTTTACCGTATATCCTACATTATTTAATTGCGTCGACCTCGTAGCCACCAGTGCCGGAGGGATTTTTTTAATCTATATAAGTTTTTTGGTGCTCTCACATGTCTTGAGTTGTTCCTATTCACAATGTTATTCACAATCAATTTAATTATTTTATTTGTATGCAAGTATTTCTTTCAGTTTTAACTGTAAACATTTGTTTTTAAATGCTACAGCGAGATCTCATCCATTAACCCTTAACCGGAACATATTCTTCATGATAAATTGTATTATACATGGTTAATAGTCTTCTGGACGGTGTCGCATATCATGTGGTTAGACTTCGTTCACCTTGGAACCCACACATTTCTGTAATTGCGCGGTAGTTTTCTATATCTTGTTTACTCTTGTCAACTGTCAATTTATAACATAACTTTTTTTAAATGTTTTTAATTTGTCTACCATAAAAAATGTATTCTGTCACGTGTTATTTCCCCAATTATTTTAAAATATTTTTATATTATGCCTTAATATCTATCGGAGCCAGTAAACGACATGTTTGTTATGATTTCACATATTTCAGCTTTTCCGTTTTCATAAACATTTCACATAACATGTTTTTCGGAGGCTTCCTGAATAAAATGAGTCACGAAATTGCATTAAACAAATCACGTTAACAACGAGCGTAACGCTTTATAGGAGTTCCGCGGGTGGGTTGTAATATATAAGAACGTTGTATTTAGTATTTTTGTAGACACCAACGAGGAAGTACTGAGTCCGATTGTAGAGAGTGTTTGTTAAATCGGTAGCTGTGATTGTGATTGTGTTCGGTTATTCGTAATTCACTAGAAAGTTAACTTCCAATATTTAATTCTTAGTTATCAATCATCGTTGCAATCACAGTCGCGTAACAGTTTACCGTCACTACAGATAGTACAGATTAAGGAAGAAATTAGAAACTCTAATAAACCAGTTAAATAATAATTTAAGAAATCGGTGGAGCGGAACGAATCAGTAAAACATATTCCATGCAGGGGTGATATGACACACGTGTTTGAGATAGGTAACGTTTTCTTCTTCTAATATTACTTATATTTGAAAAGTTACAATTTTCCTGTTTGTAGGCAATCTGCAAAACATGAACGTGTTGACCTTTTGATCTCTCCAAATTACAATATTTCGCACAAAATTGACACATGTCCGCCGCAAGAATCGGGTAGATTTCGTTTGTGATATATTTGCAGGACTTTTATTTTATTTTATTTTGAATAAGACACGTTTTATTTTATTTTACCACATGCATTATTGTTACGAACACGTCTGGCTCCAGATTATCGGTCCTAATAGGTCGACATTGAACTGGATGCGCACGGTGAGTTCATTATTTTCGCGGTTCAGCGCGTCTCTGCAATATTTGAACGGCTTGGACGCGTCACGTCTCTGTACACAATCACGTCATATTTCAGTCATTCATCACAGTTAGCGCATCGAAATTCAAAATCACATAAAAAGTTCCTCGACTCGGCGGTAATAAATACATCATCTAACTCGTAACTAACTAACCTTGTTGTTTTTTTTTAAATGAAATTATAATTTACTAGCCGATTGCTTTTTCGCTATTGCAATTGTATGTTTTTTCTTACTCGTAAAAAAGACAATGTACACTTCATTTCAAATGAAATATATGTATATATATATATGGAGTATTACTAAATAAAGGTTTATGTCTTGGCTGAATATGAAATTTGCAGCCTCTGCAAGATCTGAACCCCCTCTGCTTCGACCAGTTCATGAAAATGTGTCGATGTTACCTTAATATAATATGCACCAACGTACGATGACAGGTGGTGGTGGTTACTTGCGTTATTGTCACTGTATAGTATACAGATTTCGAGACTTGGCTGTATGTGGTATTCTTGATTTGACAATTTTTTTATTTATATGAAAGAATTGTTATCCTACGCCTAACCCTCGACTTAGATGAGTATAGTTTTCCAACCCTCAGTCAGTGTGGTCTACGGGAGGTATTTTCTTCATCTCCTACCCTCAAACACTCCCTGCTCCTCCTGGCCGGTGTGTATATCCTGTCCCCTGTCTGGGTCGCATCCTCACATATAGGTAAAAGCAAAGGGAAGACTAGCTCTTGCGCTTGGAGAGCAACTTACACTGCAATCTATAATATTTATTATCTAATTGTGTTCATTTCATTTCTTTTATATCCTTTATCTCTTTAATTTGTGTAGGGAGGCTATTGAAGTTTTTTATCCCTAAGTATATGAAATTTTGCTGATAGTGTTTGGTGTTACATTTAGGGATTACCATTAAAGATTAATTTAAAGGTAATCTCTTAATTCTAATTATATTTCGCATCGGATTCGTTTTAATCGGTTACTTATTTGTTAGTAATCTGCGAAATAATCATGCATATTTCAGTCACCCCTTGATTTATCGATTTATTGAAAACCTTTCTTAAAAAAAAACATTTTGAAATTTTGGTTTGTGGCCGTTATGTCGTCGAATCTAGTGTCGCGTGGATCAATGGTCGCCTGGAGCTTTAGTCGGCCGGAACTTTTGGTAGAAGCTGTAAGTTTGGTGTAAATTTCTACATTCATACGTTATTTTGTCAATTTTTCCAAGATTGCAGGGGCTGCCTTGTATATAGTCGTGCCTGGCAAAAGGAATTTTTAAAAAAGTCATATTATTTAACTTTTTTCATTCGCTATTTTTGTAAGTACGTTTAATATTGGCCGACATTAGATTTATTGTTGCGAATCGCTGACGTTGCCGCTGTCCGGACGGGCCGATTGTGAATAACAATGAACGGAGTAAGATTATGCAAATTTTGTTTCACTCAAACAAAAGTATTTCGATATTATACATGTTCACAATGATGTTCTCTATCCAACTCGAACACAACGATGGGAGGTTATCATTTATGACGTAAACAGTCATCTAAACAGCTCATAAAACTGGATGCATTGTTGAGATTTATTATGCCTCTCGGACTGTTGCAATAATTAATTATTCATATGTCGGCACGCTTATATCTAACTATGCGAATCTTCGTTTACAGATCTAGGCTCACCCATCGTTCGCACGCCAACGCATGTCAGTTTCTTTACAATAATGTATATTTAAAAAAAAAATTATACATTTATTCTTTTTGATTAATGACATGTAGTGGCCTCCCCAAATTGTCGGCCGCGACTTGAGGGTCTCTCCAGCCAGCTGCAACTAGGTATTGCAAATTATGAGAAAATAAAAAACACGGAATTCGAAATTCGAATATGAATTTCGAAAATTTGTATATCAGCTTGTTTAAGATAATAACTTCATTTTTATTCATTGAATAAAAACAAATATTATTTTTTTTAACTAAAAATAAACTTAAATTTTCTTTCATATGCATTGTGCTCATTTAATAATGATATGAGTTTAAAAAGTCCCGTGTTTAAACGTTATATTATCCGGACTACCCATGGTCCCAATTAGTCCGGATAATCGAGGTTTATTATTCTATGTATCAAATAACGATAATCGATTAAAACTGCTCCAATTTACCTTGATAAAAAATATCGATATTTTAACAGAAAAACCAAAGCAGAATAACTAAATACACACTACACATCGCACCCCTGCACTCGACAAAACAAATCTCAAAACTGATCCGCCAGTTTTCGATGCAGCCGCTACGTTTTGTCTTTCGTCTGTCGTGTCGGCGTCTTTTGTCTGTTTAAGTGCCGGCCGAGTGCATCGGTTCCTTTCATGAAGGCGTTATCTCTCTACATCGCTTTCTAGAAACGATCCCTTCGGAACGTAGCCGTTAGTCAGATCGTAACAATATTTTATTTTTATATATTTATAATTCGGAATTCGCTATAAAACTTTTGGAATTCTAAATTGTATTTATGAGAACGATTTTTGGAATACTCAAAATTTCGAAGTTTCGTATGCAATCCCTAGCTGCAACACATCTATCCAACGTTGTGGCACTCTTCCAGGATAGCCTCCTTTTCTAGACTGTTCTAGACGCGTAATGTTGCCGAAGAAGTGGAGAAATCTTTTGTTCACTGCCAATAGTTGGATTTGTTGCAGGATTGAAGCATTTGTGTGTAGATGTGTGCACACCCACGGGATACACACATCCTTCTTCAGAAGTACTTTTCGAAGGTGTCTATTTTACGCTCGTCGCAATTACGGACTGTAAATTCTCCGCTGCGTACTTGAAGATTAGAAAGACAAAATTAAATTTTTTACCATATTTAACATTATATAAACACTGTGAGTTATTTTTACGTCAACCGGTTTTGATACTGACGTATCTTCGTCAGGACTGGCGTACGGCTGAATTATTCCATAAAAATAAAATATTAAAACGACATCAATTACGGGACGGGGGACGACAAGAGTTTGAACCAACATCATTTTTTTTAAAGAGAATACATTATTTGTAAAGTTCAAATTTTTTCAGAACATAGTTCTGTAATATTTTAATACAAATTGAAATACATGAATTAGAAAGGTGTAACTCAATTTATCGAAAAAATTGTCGACAAATTTTCGAACTTATATATTCAAATTGATAAATTTACGAGGCTGACGTAGTGTAATTGGTTACCGCGAAGAGATCCCGGTGGCAGCTAGAATATTTTTTCGATAAATTGAATTTATCTGTATTTATCTTTCTAATTGATGCATTTAATTTGTATTACAAAATAATTTTAGTTGCTTGAAGTCCCTGTCTTTCCATATTCTCTGTACATAGTTGGTTCATAAATGCGTCTTCAAATTTCCCGCAGTTTAAGAGGCAAATAAATTGTCTCTTGAACTACCTACTTTTTGTTTTAGATCGATTTATTTCGAAGCCAAATATACGTTGATAGCTAGAATATTATATCATATCTTATTGTATATTGCTTAGTCACTTGCATACTCGGTAATAATATCTGCATTCCTATTGGCACTCCGCCGACCATTGCAGGACTCGCCAACAATTAGATTATTTAGATAAACGCATTGAAAAGGTCCCCGAAATGCGAATGCTCGCCCGTTTGCAACAAAAGTAAACATCGAATCTAAGCGCACCTAAATAATATTTCGCTAGTTTTATGCGTCATGTAGTTGGACGAAAAGTATTTTTTACATTTTAAACAATATTTCGAAATTAATAAATTGTTTTAACATTTCGCAATTTTTTACTGCCCGTTTAATGCGATCTACTGTAGATTCATGTGCTTATGATTATTAAAATATTTTTATGTTAGTAACAAGAATTGTTTTATCAACAATTTAAATAAATTCTATCAATGCAGTCTTAAATATGAATTAAATATATTAATTATAAAGATATACATATAAAATCAATTTTATCGAAAAATATTGTTGTTGCGCCACCGGGATTCGAACCTGGATTTCTTCCCTAACCGGGGGAGGTGCTTTATCCAACTAAGCTACAGCGGCATTATTTTTAGCGACAATTTTTCGACCCTATATGTTACCTTTTTGATATTAATACATTTAATCGTTTCATAAAGAGATCCAGGTTCGAATCCCGGTGGCGCAACAACAATATTTTTCGATAAAATTGATTTTATTTGTATATCTTTATAATTAATATATTTAATTCATATTTAAAATATCACAGACCTATGTTCTGAATAATTACAACTTCACAATAAGAATGTGTTCTCCTAAAAATAAAAATAAATGCAGTCTTATTTAGGGTTTTGCGTTGGTTAAGCAAATCGAACGTAAGTCCGAGCGCCCCACCCAATGTGGTAGAACGAAACCCAGTAAAATTCTGTTTGATGAAAAGTATTAAAGTTGAAATGTATTACATATCTTCTATGTGCAGTTTTCTGGCCCAATCAGCCGTGTATATATGACCGACCTTTCGGATTTGTGACTGTTGGTGTAATGATTAAGTACTGGCTTGCAGTACCATGTCTAAAGCAGGGTTGTCGTTTTGAGGTACTGTCTGCAATACCGTGTCGATAACAGGTGGTGGTGTGTGAAATGTGTAGTATTGTGTTACGTGTAAGATCCATCTACTGTCGGATCGTTATCTGTGCGGAATTTTCGACTCCTATATATTAATTTTATTCCGTCATCCCTATTAATGTTCACTGGGCGTATATTAATATTTCAATTATCAGACCAATCATTTTTTAAATTCGCCACAACAAGACATAGAATTTTATTATTTTATCAATCATTTTTACACAAGTATTACGAAAAAATGTGAAAATTTTAATCTACATGTACAGTGGTACCCCCCGCTAATATGTTGAGTTAGGGCCGAGCCATTGCCGCAAAGCGAAAATCGCCGTAAAACGAAGCGAGAATTTTTTTTCAGTTTCGAGTGTAATACCTAAAAAACACTTTGGTTTTTATTTCCACGAAAGTGTGAAGTTATAGAAGACATGAGATCAATCTTGTTCCTAATATTTAATGGATAAAACCGCGTAGTATTTAATATTTTTATATACCTACAATACATAAAGTAATTCTTCAAGCAAATGACTGGTAAACACTAAAAAGTAAACCTCCAACAGTTAAATTTTAGTTACCAGTCATCGTAAAATCTCAGTTACCAGTCAGTGACATAATCACAGTCACGTAACGGTTTATCGTCACTAATATAGAGGGCCCTACCATTTTGCATTGTGACCGAATTTTTTTTGTTACGCCACTGATGACCTTTCTATGGCTCGCTGGTTCACCTTTATCTTGTAAGTAAGGTAATTGTAAGTGTAAACGTTTCGGTTATAGGTCAGAACTGAAAAGGCCATTGCACGTAGATTTTCTGTATACACAAATTAAGGTACTATAATTGTTTATTTGTATTGTATTGTTAAAATTCTGAATAACTTTTTCGTTTTATTTCCAGTGGAATAATAAATCCATTCGGCCTCCGAGATGACTAGTTTTTCATCAAATTTTTACTTTATTTTCACTCTGCAATCCCCCAAAACCAAATACCTGAAAATATTTCTTATAAAAAAAGATTGTATCTTTGTCAATAGATAGCAGTAGCAAATTATAATTCGTATGTACCTAAAGTTTTCACAATTATCTCAACTTCATTTTGAGGTATACCACGTTTTTCTGCTAGCCCCTCATATTTTTTAATACAAACGGTATTCATTGTTAATCAACACAATAAATCAAACACGATTTTTAATATTTGGAAAAATTAAATATAGAACCAAAAAAATCGTGTTTGATTTATTGTGTTGATCAGCTCCTCATAGAGAGTACCTTTCACAGCATTAATATTGTGATATTCATTCTTTACAGATGGAAGGCGAGCATCTACAAACTAGTATGGCTGGACCTCCTGTGCTTTCTTATCATCTACTACCTCCTCAACTTTTCATACAGGTGGCTCCTAGATGACCCCGGGAAAAGGTTTGTGTGCTCTTCTGCCTATCCAACCTTATTTCAATTCTGTTTCCTTTAAATAAATATTAGAGAAGACAAATACATATCAAATTAGAAGCTAATGGAGTTGAATTGACGCCGCGTAGATGTGCAACGTCATGGATGCGGTTCTTGGGCAATTGGTAATTGGACATAAAATATTTAAATGAATATTGCAATAAAAGCAACGGCGTAACATAAAATTTGGGCCCCAATGCAAAATGGAAAAAAGGCCCCCCTGTATAATTAATACATATAATGCATATAAAATATAAGAATATTAATTACTGTGATTTTTAGCTTGTCTCCTATAATATTCATGATAAAAACAAAAGTGTGTTTTGCACTGAAAAAATCATTGTTTGGCTATACGATGATGTAAGTCTGTAGGTCTGGTCCCAAACCCGGCATATTAGTGGGGTTTACTTTATATGTACTCGACGTTTTCATTATACACGCGAGAAATGACTTTTAAATTTAAAAATTCCATTTCTCACTGATAAGTTTTAAAAATTATTTGTCCATATGTGTAGCCCCTTGTCTAACGTGGGCCTCAATGCACCGCATTGGCTGCATTGGTGTAGTTACGCCACTGAATAAAAGCTATGCACTGTTTTGATAAGGAAATTCTCACCTAACACTACTTACATTTATTTAATTTGATTTACTATTTTGTCCATCTAAATCACGTTTGATCAGGATCTTTTCTCTATTCAATACCTGTTACAAGGCGAATTTATTCCAGAGTAATAAATATATATTATACAAATATTCTAATTCATTTGTGTCAGAGAAAAAAGTTCTAAAACGTTTAGATCTCAAAAGCAATGGAACGGGTTATCTATTAATAATATTAATCCTTTTACTTTCAGGGTATTTGAAGGAATTGTCCAGTATTGCTTGACATACAGTGAGTTGATTCCCTTGTCCTTCGTGTTGGGTTTCTATGTATCCATAGTGATGACACGATGGTGGAACCAGTACATCACCATTCCCTGGCCCGACTCCATAGCTGTGTTTGTCAGCGCCAATGTACATGGTCAAGTGAGTACAAAATAAATCAGTTGGCGGAGACAACTGTTAATTCTAAGAGTGAGCGCACACTGAGGACAAAACAGTTGTATGACAGCGAGCGACTGAGAGTTCTATCGTTTCAAAATTTAGTCATCAGTATGCACTGCCATACATTCCATCATGCCCTCGCCACCACGACAGAAAGTCATCGGTGTGCACTCATACTGATTTATCATTGAATTGAGATAAATCATCTTCTCCTTGGAAGTTATACATACCTGAAAATTCCTACAAGTTTTATATTTCTTCATTACTTGAGTTTCGTGTCTTTATTTACGATATCTCTGATGAAAGTAACATTCCTATGATTATATCTCACTGTTTTTAGATTTTATCAATTGTCTTATCGATTGTTTTCTAGATAAAAAGTGTTTTGGAAAGAAAAACAAAACAATAATTGTAACTAATATAAATTATTTACAACTTTGTTTTTAACCACTTTTATGAGTTAAATTTAATACACCAACTGGTTTCGGAAAATACCTTTTCCTTCATCAGGATGTCAAATAAATTTATTTGACATGAAATAATAAAAATATAATTATGTATAATTGTTATGATGTTTGAATATTTTATTAAGGTATTTTTATTTGTTTTCAGGATGAGAGAGGCAGACTGATGAGACGCACAATGATGCGTTATGTGTGCCTTTGCCTAACGATGGTGCTGACCATGATCTCTCCCAAGGTGAAAAAGAGGTTCCCTACCCTCGATCACCTCATTGAAGCTGGTCTTCTGCTGGAAAATGAGAAACAGATCATGGTGGACTTGAATGAGAAATTCCCTAAACATTCCAAACATTGGTGAGGATTTTATAATATTTTTATCTTAACGTGAAAGGACTAGTTGGAACAGAATTTTCTTTATAAAATTCCTTAATTCAATTATTAAAACTTTGTGTAACTAAACACTTAGATGAAGAACGTTTCTAACGAAACCTATTTCTGTATCAATTAGCATGGTTAAGTAAGAAAAAATTAGTGGGTTACGAAAGGTAATAATTAATTTGAATGATATTGGGTAACAAAAAAACCTTGTGGTTTTGTATTTTAAAAATCAAACAAATGTAGAAATTTTTAGGAAAAAACTTATTCATTAAAATATTCACCTTCACAATCTACAACCTTTTCCTAACAAGATTCAAATTTCTATATTCTGTTTTTATAGAACATTGTGTCTTTAGAGCAGCTACAGGCTCGAATTATACTAGATTTAACGGAGATTTTAAACAGGTGAAAAATCGCAGATCAAGAGATAATGCTACGACAAAGTGCTTCAATTAACTGCCTAACAAGTCCATGTATCAAGCTCAAAAAAAACCTTTCATGGTAACCTGATAACATCATACGATGCAAATCATAATCAAAATTCAACGTTTGCAATGTTGCACAAAATTGTCAAATCCAAAATCACCAAGTTTAATTGAATGAATTGAAAATAGAGAATGACGAATGATAATTTTATCCACATTGTTTTATATGATTTAAATATTATTGTGAAAAATATATATTATCAATTAAATTAATTTTAACTTCAAGATTAATGTAAAATGATTTTTAATTCTTCCTCATTGTTAATACATTTTCTGTATTGTTATGATCTAATAGGCTCCCAATCGTATGGTCGGCAAGTATAGTGACAAGGGCGCGGAAGGAAGGCAGGATCCGAGATGATTTTGCTGTGAAGACTGTTATTGATGAGCTAAACAAGTTCCGTGCACAGTGCGGGCTTCTCCTTAGTTATGATACTATAAGTATTCCTTTAGTTTACACTCAGGTGCGTTTGAATAATAAACATGATTTTTTCTAAATGTAAAAGATACTTGTTTTTTTTTCAATTATAGCAGATTCGATTTTCCGGGGTGGTATGGAAAAAAATTGATAATTAATAATTATCTTATGTATAAGCTATGACATGAAAATACAAAATCGAGGATATGCATGCATAATTTTATTTTGACATGATGCGCTTGTCGCTTGTATCAAAAGTGAACACTGGATCCAAGTGTGCTCAAATAATAATTTGCAAACACGTCATCGTCCAGGATTTCTGGCTAATGTCATGCTTGCAATTTTGCCGGTTTTATTTTCTGCTACTTGTTATCAATTTATTCGGTTTAATTTTTTAATATGTACACATTGTTTAGTTCAGGGATCGGCAGACTTTCTAGAGAGAAGAGCCAGATATTAAGTAAACTTTCACTGTAGCTATATAAATTTTAATGATGAAAAAAACAAGATTTTTTTATTTAAAACTCAAACTCACAATACAGTCGTAAGTTACTTAGAATAATATAATATATGGGAGTTATAAGCTTCAGTAACTTAGTGCGCTACTTATAAAACAAGAAAACTAAATAATTATATAATAATAAAACACTTTTTGGGTTTTGCAAAGTTGACTAGTTAGAACGGACCTTGCACGCTATGTCTGTCAAGTAACTATTTGTTCATTTTTAGGTGAGATTATTATCTTTTTTTAAAAATTTTTATTTGTTAACTTTGTTTCATTAACCACTTATTGAGTTTAAATACATCTACCGGTTTCGAAAAATACCATTTTCTTCTTCAGGATGTCCTTGACATAGATGTATTTAAACTCAATAAGTGGTTAATGAAACAAAGTTAACAAACAAAAATAATGAATTTTAACCACAAAGTCAATTTTGCTTATTTCAAAAGTAAGATTATTATCGTCGGTTCATTTGGTTCTTAACTTATTTTTTATTTGATTCATGGAAGAGAATATTTGTTCGGAAAAATAAGTAGAGCCAAAGTTTGACAAATGCTAGTTCTTTTTTTGTGTCATATGTTTCAGGCAAACTATTCCATGTATCAAATATGATTGATTGTAGCTAAAAATATGAGCTGGAGTTGAAGAGTCGCAAATGCCTATGAAAAGCTGAGCCGCGGTCTACCAACCCCTGGTTTAGTTTAATGAAAAATTATTTTTACATTTTAAATAATATTTCAAAATGGTAATACAACCCCGTCATTAAAGTCAGGAGTCCACTGTATTACAATGTGGTCATAAAGATATTATGTAAAGATTTTTCCATATAATTTTTGAATCTAGGAGTAATGTGAAATTAATGTATTTTTTAGGTTGTTACACTTGCTGTATATTCCTATTTTGCCACCGCTATAATGGCGCGACAATGGACGGAGACCAAAGCAATCCCGCCCACTTCCAAATCAGTTTTAGATTATGCAAACAACATCGATATATACTTCCCCATCTTCACTACTCTTCAATTTTTCTTCTTCATGGGATGGTTGAAGGTGGCCGAGTCACTTATTAATCCTTTTGGTGAAGATGATGATGATTTTGAAGTTAATTGGATGGTTGACAGAAATATCCAAGTGAGTGCCTTTTTATTTTATTTATAAATTTCGCCATCTTTATTTTCTCGTTGCATCTCTTTTTTATTGAAAAAGTTACACAAAGTTATGTGGTATTTAAAAAAAAGTCATTTAGAACATTTATAATATATTAACATCAATTTTTTGAGGTGTCACTCTTCTTATAGTAAAAATTATAGTATACAGAGAGCGTCCTAACACTTTAATACTAGGAGAACTGATCCCAAGTAAATATTAAAAGGAAAAAATGGAGAAAAGGAAGATTACTGGTGTCATGCCACAACATATCGTCGAGTATGTCCAATACCACGGAAGAACCATTTGTCATAACGTTCAAGAGGGACAAAAAAAGTTTTGCTTCTTTAGTGGGGATAGTTTATTTACGGAATTCAAAATTTGCCAATCAATGCGGCGTGTGCTGTTCAACTGAAAGCGCCAAAAAACCTACTATGAAATGATTGGCTCATACGCAGTATTGAATGTACATAGACAATATTATCATATAATATTTTTGTTAAATAATTATCAATAGCATATATAATATATTTATATTAACATGGTAATTAAATATTTTTTCGATAGATGTTTTCTGTATATCTTTCTAAGTGATTCATTTAATTTATTTGAAATATTTATTACTTTTATAATTTTAATACTGCTTACTAAATCTTTTAACAAAAAACTGTAAATTAGAATTACTTGGTTTCCAAGCTATAATTGGGGTGGAGATTTAGAATTGCCTTACAGAATTCTAATTTTCTTTATAGCATAATGGATTCTGTGAACTATTTTAAATAGGTCTTAGTATTAGGTCTTGATTTCCACCTGTTATTGTAGATAGGTTTCAGATCTAGTGACAACTTAATAATTTCATTGACTGGAATACAATTTATAAAATTCTTACCCATTAAGAATTTTTATTTTTACTTGGCAATATTAGATCAGTACATTTATGAAAATACACAATTTCAGGTTTCCTACATGATCGTAGATGAGATGCACCACGAGCATCCTGAACTTATTCGAGATCAATATTGGGATGAAGTGTTCCCCACGGAGCTCCCCTACACCCTGGCCACCGAGGGCCAGAGGGAGCACGCACCCCTGCCGTCCACGTCCAAGATCGACGTTCCTTACAACCAACAGATGGTCACCATGTCGCCGTCTTCTGTAAAAATCGATGAGTTGGTGCGTGAACAGAGCGTTAGTTACAAGTTTCCGCCGGCCGAGGTTAGATACCACATTACCGTGGCTTCATGGGTAGCCTGCATGCAGTGGATCGCATTTCACACACCTTATTAATCTCTGTAAATCACAGGTGTCGGATGATGTAAACTTCACTAATGGTAACGTAACTCCACGGAAGATAAAGAATGAAGAAATCTGATTAAAATTTTAAACAAGATTGTTTTTAGTGATCAGAGTTAAACGTGTCAACTTCATTATACTCCTGTATTATTTTATTAATTATCAAATTTCTTCTTTTACTTCGTAATTGTTCCATTATACTAATAGGTATGTAAATAATTAAAAATATATTTTGAAAACAATATGTAGTTAGTATTAAAATTAATTAGAGCAACGCACCCTATATTTCTATTTACGTGGTAATATTTTGATATTTATTATTTTAGTGTTTTTATATTCTTGTGAATTTTATAAGTATTTTTGCTAATGAAAGCTTTTTAAATTCAAAATATTGTTTCAGTTTAATTCACTTTTTTCATGATAAAAGCGAATTTGAGAAATGTCCCGCTGAGCAAAAACATATCTAGCGATCCAACATTATGTGTATAAATTTAGCATATCGACATTGGTATCCACTCAATAGCTTAGGAAGTATAACTAATTTATGTTTGTATGTTTTGTGTGTTTATTAACATTATCAATTCAAATATTGTTCTTACTGCTCGGTAAAAATATCGCTAATGGAGTGACTAACTGTTGAATTGTGCCCAAATTACTGTTACTAATTATTCAATTAGTGTTCTTGTAAGAGTATACAGTTTGGTATAGTATATATAGTGACATTAACAACCACGCTCTTATAATATCTAGTAGTGGACGCATTTAGTTTAGTAGTACTGGAATTATATTAAATAATCCGGTAAAGTATCGATATATTAAGGCTAATCATATAATTATGCAAGTATTGCTAGCTAATATGCTTAGTCTTTTGATTTATATTTTGTATATTTTTATTTTATAGATTGTTTACTAATATATTTTTAAAAGCTTAGGCAAATATATCTTACAATGATAAAAATGTAGAATAAAAGAGCATAATTTTATACTTCTTAATTAAACTTATTTAAATGTCTAAACAAAGCAGAATACATTGAATATTTCTTTCAATAATTTTATACAGAGCGCTTATCTTGTCTGGTATTGTAACTAAATATGTTTCATTAGATTATTTTTCACTAATATTTTTAATAATCATTTTGTGTTTAAATAAAATGCGTTAATTTGTGTGGGCTTCTTTATGTTTTGAAATTAAAACATGGTTGTCAATAATACATTTCTTTTGTGTCAACAGTTTTTATAATATTTTTTTTTTGTTTTGAATTAAAAATGAACAATTTATATTCTTATGGTTTATCCCTCTCAAAATTTCAATATATCTGTTTATCTAATAAAACATTAAAACTTAAAAAATTACTTCAATAAATATTCTGAGTACATAAATAGAAGAATTTCTGTACAAAATTTCTAAAAATACTTGAACTTCCTATTTACATGTTTAATGAAACATTTTTTCGATTAATAAATCATTATTATTCCAATAGAACCTCAATGAGGATGCCACATCAGGCATTCACTTCTCTGCAGGTAGTCGTCGTAGTATACGTCGCAAACCTTCCGTCCACTCGTCCATGTCTGTGCATTCTTCGGTTCCCACCCCGGCTCTGAACTCCATTCATCGAGTGAGCTCCGTCACTTCAGTCCTAAAGAGGATATTCTCCCGAGACGATGCCACCAGGCCTGCTGCCCAAGGAACTGAGCTTGATGGAAGTAAGAATAATGTTTTAATCATGTTTGTGAAACTTTGTGAATTTATTCTAACGGAATCTTCAACGAGATTCTAAAGATCATTGAAAATTTTGAAAATATTTTCCAATACATTGACCATTTCTCTGAACTCGCTAATTAATTTTGAAAAATCACAGCTGTCGCAGGTCTCAAAACAGATGCTACGAGTGCATCAAGTATACCTGGAAAGTATGTTGGTGGAGGCAGTATGCGCATTGCTGATCAAGTCATCGAAGAATTGGATGAGCAGAACACTATTACCAGTATGGCAACTAAAGCAAATGAAAATAGGTTTGTTATTTCACATAATGATTCTTCCATAAAGCGTACAGAAATATTATTTTATTTATAAATATGAGAAGAATAAAAAATGATTAGTTTTTATCATTTTGAATGTTCTTTGCTAGGAAATATTTGTTCATTTGTTTTTGTTTTACAGTTAGGAATCTGCTATATTTATTTACGGAGTTAGAGCGAGCACACACTGAGGACAAAACAGTTCGCCACCAACTGCTGTATCATTTGGAAATTTAGTCATCAGTGTGCGTACTGCCATACACATTCATAGCCCACGTCATCACGACAGAAAGTTGTCAGTGTGTGCTTGCACTTAGACATTGAATTTAATTTAATTTAACTTAAATTCCTTCAGAAATGGAACTGAAAAAATATAAATTATTATGTATTTTTTTTGTATGAATTTGAACGTAAGCATTATGCATCTCAAACAGCACGCAATGCTAATGTTGGTTGAATGATTTGAAAAGTTTAGGAACTCGTTTAGACACAAGTCTTAAAGATGAAAACTTGCTACTGTTGAAAATGATAAATTGAAAGCTTTAGTGAAAAAAAAACATGCAATAAATAACTAACACTGATTAACCGAAAAGAATTCATCTTGCTTCACAACTTTATCCTTTTCAAGCACCTGATAACTATTTACGGCAATACAAATTCGATAACAGAGAAGTAGTAAAAAATGTCTTAAAAGAATTTTTAGATTCTGATCTGCGTGAGTTTTATTCTACAGGCATATTTAAGCTTATAATTCATTGGCAAAAATGTGTAGAATCGAATTACTCTTCTCTTCTTCAAATGCTTGTCCAGGTATGAATATTGGTGATCATTTTTTTTATTTACAACACCTCGAAATAGTTGGACTGTGCACTTCCTAAATCAGCATTAGATTTTTCAGCCAGTATGTCCTCTGTCTTCCAGGGTCTCTTCCGCTAGCAATTTTCCTCGAATTATGGAATCCAGGATCTGATGTTTTTCTGTGTGTCTCACAATATGGCCAGATTATTGCATTTTCTGGGTTTTTATTGTTTTGAGGATCTCTTTTTCCTTTCACATCTTGGGATGCTTGATCATGACTCTTACTTCGATTAATAATAAGGTTTATGTAGTAAATCTGGTGATTAGATTTATTGCTTTGTCTCATGTAATTAGGTCAGAATGTGTAGCAATGGAACTCGGACTGTTCACTGTTTAATATAAGAATAAAAGGTACACAGATGAATACAATAATTACACTTAAAGCTAATATTAACTAGATGAAGACCCGAGGAAAAAGAGACCGCTTCTTTCATCTGCACCTTTCCACATGGCAGCCGACCGGCATTAACATACGTATCCACCATCTGTCAAACTTTAGCGCGCGGCGCACACACACATATTAACATAGTAATGGATATCACAGTTTATTTACTCTACATTACGTTTAATTGATTTGAAGGTTAAAATCAGCCATTATTTTCATAACTTCTTCAATGATTAAAAGTTGGCATGCTATCTCTCTTTTTACAATATAAATATCTCATGTTTAGACACGAAGATTATACATATAGTTTTGTCAGAAGAATAAAATATTGTTATAATAAAATCAGTGATTTATACAATTTTGTGTTAAAAATATATAATAAAAAATTCTTATGATGAATATCAAAATATTATTCAAAAATAGTTTAAGTCTGTCACAGTAATCAGCAATTAATGAGTAATGTTTATGTAATTGTAATTTTATCCTTACAGACCGACGGCAGCAAGTGTGTTTGGTCCCCCCGCCCCCAGTGCTCCGATGAATGTACCGTCCAACTCCTACAATAGAGCTTTCTCAATCGAACCAAGTAAGATATCGTGGCATCATCAAATTAAGGTTTATTCATTTAAAAAACAAATTTACGGGCTTAGTTTGAAAAAATATTTTTTCTTTCATAAAATTGCCCATATGTTTATAAGAAAATCAATAACGGTAACTAGGGTATTCCATTATTTGTAGACGAAGCTTACAAGTGTGGTATATTCACTCATCAGTTAAAATCAAACATAACATATTACTTTTTACCTAGTAAGAAAATGTTTGAAAAGAAATGTTAAGCTTTGATTTAAAGAGAGCATAAATTTATGGACCATATTTTCCGGTCAAATATTACAGAAACATGCACATTTTTTTCTTCTTCTAATTTTACAGTATATTTGTATGGGTACTGCATATTTTTTTTCCTAATAAAGCTTCTGACGGCCCACAAAGATTGCTATTGGGACAATCAGAGAAATCTGTTCAAAGAAAACCCATAGATAATATTAAATACCTTTTTTTTTTCTTCTTTACTTTGTCTATGGTAGGTGCAGCTAATTGTGTTTTTCCATGTACTGAAATCAACAAAAAATAACAAAACTCAAGAAATAAAATAAAAAAGTGTGCCCACAGCATATGAGTGATTTACAATTACAAATTTATCACTCTAACTCTCCCTATTTACAACTGTTAATTAATTAATTAAATTACATACATAATTAAAAACTGTTTTTACGGTAAATAACTTATTTAAAAAAATAATAAACAAATATCTAAACAAAAAATATTTTTTAGTACTTTCTGATTTTAAAAATGTTTATTGTAGTTCCTTTGTGCCATATTATATGTGTAACTTAACTCATAGTAAAGGGTACACTATTATAGATATACATAGTGAATTATTTGTATTTCTAGATTATGTCTGCCACAGTAGTGGTGCTGATTTTCATATTCTACTTTGGAAAGTTCATATTGATGATTATTATGTTAATTATTATATTCTTAAAATAATATGTGAAAATATCTGGGGTATTAATAATTTGATGGTGTTGGCATTTCCTCTTTTTATTGCTTCCATCATTTGGTTGTCATCACTTGATATAAATGTGACATGTTATTATGAATGGATTAAACAAATAATATTGCACATTCACCAGTTTTGACAAATACATATATTATATTATAGTGTATATTTAGTGTTGTCGCATTTAGAAACTATTTTGTATTTGAAAATTTTGTTGAATTTGTATATTTTTGTTTTATATCAATTCATATTCAAATTGTGGAAGCTTAGTGATGGCAACATCTTTTGCATGTTTCATGGTTATTCAAGGTGATAGTTATTGGTGCCTACCTATTTAAATGTAGTACAATATTCATGGTTGGTTATTTAAAATGAAGCCCTACATATATAAAAAAATTTGTTCTGTGATCCATAGTCTTAGGGTAAGTACATATATGTAGAGGTTTTATAATTATTGTATTAAATGAAAGCAGTTTCATTCCAACTTCAAACCACGTCCCTTTCCCCATTTAACATGTAGCTTATATTTATATTCACAATCTAAATGAGGGCAGATTCAGGACCAGAAATCTGATGTGCATCTGAAATCTGAAGCAAACTATTTAAAAAAAAAAAGTTTATATAATGGAGTAGTTGTGCTTAAGATGAATATGATTTAAAACATATATATATAGTAAAACCTCATAAATTCTAAATTCAAGGGACAAAATAAATAAATACAAATTATGCAAAATTCTGAATTCAAGAGATCAAATATTTTCATATAAGGAAGATTACACGTGAACGGGCTCAATTGTAGTAGCTTTTGAAGTACGTTTTGGCGCTATTACTGTCAGATTTCATTTAAAAATCAAACAATTTTTTTATACATGGGAAGTATGTGGAAGTAGATGATATTCAAAAAACAAACTTTACATTAGTCTTTTTTATGTGGGATCCTGTAATCCAATTACCACTAATTGATTATCTTCTAGCTGGTAATCGAGCAAGGCCCAACACAGGTAACCACACGTTATTGTCATCGTCAGCCCCAGTTGCGTGGGGGGAGCTCACCCTCCCCCCTTCCCCTTCACCACACAGCCCGGGCAGCTATGGCAATTCAAGGATGAGACTCGACAGTGACATCGGGCCGTCACTCAGCGCGGCTGTTAGTCGCGTCATGGGTAAGGAAATGACCAGAGATGTAGCACAATGGGGCAAACTACAATTGAGAAATCGGAATAAAAGCATAATAGCATTATTGGTCATACATTATAAAGTCATGTTAAAGGCATTATCAAAGTCATTCACTAATTTTGGCTAAAAAAACAAGTATTGTTACCATTATGTACTATTCTTTTATTCTGTTTTCTTATCACAATCCAACATTTTACATCCCTTGGTGAACCTTTAACAATATTTATGATGGTGTGCCTATCTAGAATTGAAATATTTCTATGTTATTTTTAAAGTTTTTCCTATTGTTTTGTTGCCAGAAACTCCAACCCCAAATCACACACAATCCTCTGCACGACAACCTTCAGATCTCTCTACACTATCAGTTACAAGCATTTTAATGCCTTCCTTTAATACTATATTGTCCTCTCCACCCTCCACGGAGGAATCTTCATCTTCTATTATTCCTCCATCATTCTCAACACGCAGTCCTCCGATTGAACCCTCTCAGAGAACTCCTTCCCGTCCATGTCTGAAAAGGCTGTTACCTTCTTTAATTCCTAGAAGAAAAAAGAGATGATCCTCTCCACAATCCTGGAAACTGCGCCCTTGCGTGAAAGGTCCAATTTACTATATTATTTAATTTATCATTTCTATTAGCTTTTATAATTTTTTCAAGGTGGTTGAAAATTATATTTGCTATTTCCTATTACACAATGGAATCATAATAAGGAATTCCACTGTGAAATATTTGACTATAATATAAATATAATTACTTCTACTAATACAAATATATCTGAAACCAAAATTATTTTTCATTTATAATAAATATGCAAAATATTATTAAAAAATACAGAGAAATCAAAACACAAAATTTTTAAACTTATGATAAGATAACACATAAAATTGCCCAAATGAGACATTTCGTTAACATTACCCAAACTTCTAGTGCTTTTGATACGCAGTTATAACTTGAATGTCAATAAAACATTAAAAAAATTATTAAGTATGGTTTGGCTATGGGCTAAAAAATTATTTACTATGGGCTGTCACATTAGTGAGTAATAAATATGTAGTAGAATTCCTTATTAAACATATCATTTTTAATCTGGCTATAAGTGCGAATGCGCAAACTCTCATGCAGCATACTTTTTCTTCCATACTTAAATTAAGAAAACTTATTAAAAGTTTTTTATATTCATTTTTTAATACCGCAATATGCAAAGCATTCTTCATGGTGTTGGAATATTTTTTATATTCATTACTTCAACAGTCTTGGAAAATAACCTATAATTAGTAATAAAATGTATTTTATTAAGGATTGAGTAATAGTTTAGATTATTAACTTATTAACAATTAATAGTGTTTTTTTGTTGATAAATATAATTAAAAAATTAATAATGAATTTAATAATTGGATGATGTTGTCACAGTTCCTGAAGATGATACGGCCAGCGTCATATCTTCAGACGGTACAGAAGAGGATGAGTTCCACCGCCTAAAAGCCGAACGCGAAAAAGAAAGGTTGGTGCGCTACAGACAAAAAATGATGGCGCGGTCAGTCAGCGCCCAGCAGAACCTAGGAGGTGACCTCTATACCGATAATGACATACTCCTTGATGAATTAACAAGCGAATCTAAGAAACAAACTCCATCCAAGAGTCAAGATTCAGATTTCAGCAGCAGCCCGAAGAACACATGATGTGCATAAATATATTGTGATATGCGACGATTATTATAAAGATATTATTTTTTGCAATTATGTCGTTATTTTTTTACTATTGACCACTAAGACTCAGCAAGTGCTATTACATTAATTATAGCATATGGTAATTGAATGAATGCGGTGAGGACTACTTATAGGAGATTATATGAAAGTTGCTAAATATATCATTATTCACTGTGCCGTTTTGCGACGTCGGCACACTGTATTATCCATTATGCTGGAAAACTATAATATAAAAAATTGAAAAAATATTAGGTTAGACTTTTATATTATGGTTTCAAAAACTTTAAACCATAATACATTAGTTTATCCTAATTCTTTTAATTTCAGAGCCATCTGGTTTGTTAGTTTCCCAGTTTCACGGAGCGTAACATTTCACTGATAACTATACATATGTCTATAAAGTAAGCCAAAAGTTACCAGTCTCAAATATTTACAAATAAAATAAATATTTTTATAATATAAAATCACACTCCACAGTTCGAAGTACATTTTTTCTATAGTTATAAGGATTAACTCATCGTAGCCAATAATTTTTTTGTAAAAGCATGAATACATCTTCAAAGCAACTCTAATTGTACACACATGTAGATCTTTTATATTTAACAATGCCTATTTGTAAATTGTCAATTAACGCATTACTGCTTTAAAATCTTAAGTAAATTAAAAAAATAGTGGCTTAAATTCTAGTTTATTAAGAAAATTTACAATTAAGTATTCAATTGTCTATGTATTAATAATTTTGGTATTTCATATTGAAGACATTATTATATAAGGCTTTTGAGCAGATGACTGAAGTGATATTATTACAAAGGTTACATTCATTTTATAACATGAATTAGTGATGAGATAAACTGTCAATCGTTGTGATTGTGTGTACACCGATGATTGGTAAATGTGATTTATTAGTTGGAGGTACTAGCGAGTCGAGTTACAAATAATTATAACTACTAGTCATCGTTACAATCACAGTTATAATCACGGTTTACCTCATCACTAATGCGAACGCCTGATTCTGAGATAGGTCTCGTCGGCTCCTGTATTTTTAAGCCTGCATTAAACTATCTTTGCAACAAATATTTATTATGTTTAAATGAAGGTATTCAGTATAATGGTGATAATAAGTATGTACACATTAATACATTTTATCAGTATTTAAAAATATTTTCTAACAATTCTTGTGATTGCGTACAGTAATCCGAAAGGCATTTTTATTTCTGCAGTATTTACAGCTTAAACTATAATATTCATATTTTGTTATGAGTGGTTAGTGAAGACCAATATGACTTTATAGGTATATAAAATTATTGTTTTAATGCAATTATTAATACCTTGCTTAAAAAATATTTATATTTTTTGTACATCCATAAATCATTGATAGAAGTAATCCAGTGTCAGTAGCTGAAAAGCAGATATCTCGCCTGTTTTACAACCAACTTGTTCGGACTCCGCTTTTTAAAGTTCTTAAGAAATGAGGAAAATATGTATTATTGTACTGTAGGAATAATGGGGGAAAACATAACAATATTTTTATTTAAGACATGATAATTTGTTAAATGTATTATAAGTACACATACAACTTCAAGTACTAAACTCCAGTGATATGAGACAAATATAAAACTTAACTGTAAAATACAATAATTTAATAATGGAGTAAAACATTACTTACGTATTATTAATAACGACAATGTTATTTATCGTTTTATTTATAACTTAGTACATATAGAGGTTACATTACAAGTTAATATTTCGAGACTATTGAACATGGGTGGAATCCAATCATAATATAGTTTATTAAACAAGGTTGTGTAGTTTATTATTAAAAAAAAAATTTAAATGATATCTTAAAATATTTTCTACCAGGACTGTTTGTCTTTCACTATAATTTTTTCAATTTTAGACTTCATTACTAATTCTGTGATTTTGCTTTTTGTTTTTCAAAATAATCATTAAAGCTGTAGACAATATCCGCAGCCTTCAAAATTCATAAATGAACTATGGTTGCATCTTCCAATCGTGGTTAATTAAAATTATGAATCTTTATCTCATAAACAATCTCAATTTTTTTACAACGTGTATTGAAATTAAACTGCTAAATTTGACCGCTTCAACTTGCTGTAGTCATGTGACATTTTGGTGGAATTGGAGCATTATGGATCAAACTATAACAAAATTAGAATAAATTCATTTAAAAAGTAATAATTCAATCTTGGAACACTAACTTATCTCACTTTTATGTGTCAAGAATATAGTTATAACGCAGGGAAATAAAAATATCATTAATCGTTAGAACAATTTGGTTGTAAGCAAGCGATCCATCATGGAGATACCCTAGTGCAGGAATGGCAAACTTTTTTCCACGATTGTATCAATATATATGTCAAATTCTTAGAAGTAGAGTAAAATTCAAATCATGTCAGCATGTCACCAACAATGTTCAACTTGCCAGGGTGGCCATCAGTGCCCTAGTGTTACCTTCTAAAAAGACAATTAGGCCTTGACATGAATACCAGAGGTACAGTGATAGAATCTAGATATTCATTAAATTATTTCATTGGAAGAAATCTAATATTCTTACAGAACCCTATTTTTATATTCTGCAGATACGCATCGTATACCTTATAACATTTCAATTAATCTATATGAATGTAAATGATGATATTGTCATATTTGAAAAATACTAAATGTTTACATTACTACGTATCTACTAATATTTTTGCATCATTATTTTATTATTCTATTTTTGTAGTTTCAATCCTATTTTGATGTGTCAGATTCAAACTTCCGGGTTTGCATCAACATAGTTTACTGTTTTAAGTGTGTTGTATTGTTTGAAATATATATTTTTAATCTTCAAAGGTGTTAAACCACATTGCCGAAAAGAATCGTTATGTATTTTTATCACTTCAATGATTAAAATTAATATTGGATGCGCATTATTTATCAGATTTTTGAGAATAATTTTTTACATAATGTTATCTAATAATTTATGCAATCTGTTTATTATAACAAGGATAAAACATTAAATTAAGTTTTTTTTTCAATAATAAATATTACTATTCTCTTTTCACAATAAAATAAAAAAATATCCATCTTGAGATTCTTCTTTAATTTATTAAAATATATCATTTATTCAATTTTCTATAAAAATCTGATATTTCAGTATTAAAGACCTGGATATTTTAAGTAATGTAATCTACTTATCGTTTAGTGCAACCCATGTATGTATATATATATATACACACACATTTAAATTATGAGGGATGCACTATTTAAGAGATTTGTGGAATTCATTTTATTAAATTACCATAGAAGATCAAAATTGATAAATGGACCATACATGTATGTATATTGTTTGATTAAGATTTGTCTAAAAGCTTTTCAATATTTATCTCATCGTCAATAATGTAAGAATTTTTTTTTTCAAAAGTGGTTAATAAATATTAAAGTTTTCTGTGATATGTCTACACTCATAATAAGTTTTAATTTGGGATTTTTTTTGCACTTTTTTAATGTTTTATTTTCATTTATGTAAATAGATTTTATGAAGTTAAATGTACATCATTTTTGAATTAAAACTAGGCTTAGTTCACTACATACATTCCCTTACAGTTTTATTTTTATTCATGTAATGAAATATTACACACGGCACCTGTTTCATTTTGGGTGAGTTTCAAAGGATTATTGAGGGATTTTTACAGATCATCCAAGTACGAAAAATGAAATTTATTGGTGGAATAAAAAATTGTTTCCTGTTCAGGACCACTTAATCTATGATTTTTTCAGGTGTGGGTTTTACATTCTTACATAGCTAATGATTCTCATTTACTAGGGGGAAAAAAAAATGAATTAGATTGTTTTTGTAAAAATTTCTCATTTAAAAAGTTGACTTTTGAAGTAATTCGGAATTAAATGAAACTTTTTGTGAATAGTCTAATATCTGAAATACATATATTAAAATGGACCATTCTGTTATTTGATTGGGTTTCGTTGAAAAAATCCCTCATTCACTTGTTTATAAAACTATATTTTTACATTGTGGAAATGTAACTTAATAGGAATAGCAATATTTTAAGTATTTATTTAATATAATAGTTGAGGAAATAAAGATTTTTTTAAAACTGAACATTATTTTACTTTACTTTTTAAAAGACTGTTTTAATATTTATTTATTTATTAAAATGATTTGAAGATGGTGCTGTTTAATTTTTTATTTATATGTGTATGAAATTTGAATTATTTAAGAAATTTAATAATTTACTTATTAATTAAACGAAAAATTTTGATCCAACAATCCGATATCTTTAAAATTTTAGAGAAAATAAATAAAAACACTTCATTTGATATATCGTCTAAAGTTTTATCTAATGATCTGATATGTATTTTGTCTATGTGATAGCAACGTCAAAGAATACTTATACCTTTTTATGTTGAATATCAATAAAATAAATTAAACAAATAATTCACTCTTACATAAAAGTTATCTTGATGATATTAGGAGTACTCAAAAAGAAAAATATTTTAAATTATAGGAATTTTTTTTTTAACAATTTATTTTAAAACTAGCAGCAAAAAGCAATCGGCTATCGCTAATTGCTTTTCTGTTAAGTGTATTTTGTATTGCTCTCCCTGAAATTGTACAAACGGTGTTCTTACATATTAACTTTGAAATATATAAGTCTGTTTAAAGATATTTTTGAAAAATATGAACAAAACATTCATGTCACATTTGACAGTGCTACCATAGATAAGGAAAGAAACCATAGAGTGTGATGCGATATGACCATGGGACATATATGATGTGACAGGATGCCAGATGCTCAATTTACTGGCAAATGACACTACATCCAAGACATCCAGAAAGTCATAGAACATAGATGGGGAAATGCAATACATAATATAATCAATTTTGTCGAAAAATATTGTTTTTGCGCTACCGGGATTCGAACCTCTATTTCAAATCCGGGGAAGTACTCTACCAATTGTGTTATAGCGCCAGTATTTTTCAAGACAAATTTTTGAACCTATATGTTACACTTTTTCAAATTAATACATCTGTCGTTTCATTATTTGAAAGCCATCTACATTGTTTTTACAGAATCTCAAATACCTTTGAGTGAACCGACTGCAGACGCCAGAATTATCAATTCATTTTTATAAAATTTTAGACACATTGATACAACTTATATTATTAAGGAGAACACATTCTTATTGTGAAGTTGTAATTATTCAGAACAATCTGTGATGTTTTAGCAAAAACAATATTTTTCGACAAAATTGATTATATATGTATATATTTATAATTAATACATTAAATTAGTATTTAAAACATCACAGACCTATGTTCTGAATAATTACAACTTCACATAATATATTCTTCGTCGATAGATGCAACCTTCCTCCATCGTTCAAGCAAATTTTTGATTCCTCATTTATAAAGACTCATAGGCTTTGATGCAAAACACTCTGTTAGGGCTATTTTTAATTCACTAATATTATCAAATCTTCTAAACAAATGATTATCAGATGGTGCTAGATCGGGACTATAAATGTTGATCCACAATTTTCCATCCTAGTGCGTTAATTTTTTCTGTAACCTCACAGGCATTATTATGTTGCAAAAAGATTGTGCTTCGATTTACTAAAGCATGTCTATGTGTTTTCAAAAATTGATGTAATCGATTCAGCTGTTTACACTACTTTTCTGCCGTTATTGTTTCACCTGATTCGAGGTGGATTATCTCATGAATATCTCACCAAACAGACAATAGGACTTTTTTTAAAGTTAGGTCGAGTTTTGAGGTTGTATTCGCTATCTGCTTCTTCAATAGCTATTGCATTATGCGTATTTTGTTATCATACAGTACAATTTGTTTCCTGCACGGCCAAAGTGTCACACATTCATACACGTGCCGCTTTGTTCTCTTTATTTAATTCACGTGGTATCCATATCCTGTTTCCAAATCATTCTGTTTTTTTTACTGCGTCTTTGGACACTGGACTATAATAATCCGGTCTTGATAGGTAACTTAAAAATTGACTTCTCTGGATTAGCCTAAATTTAAGCAGCAATTCGATCTTCATTGACAAATTTAGGTGTTCCACTTCAAGGTTTGTCTTCAGTATTAAAATCTCCCAATTGAAATTTCCTAAACTATTTTTAGCATTAAACCGTAAACTGGACAAATGTTGCTGAATTTTTTTGGTGAAACTCGTATAACATACAATTGAGTAAAAATTATTTTTTAGGAAAAAATCGCTCCATTGTAAATGCACTTTAAACGTAAAAATCACCCTTTTTTTGGGTACCCCTAATATATAAAAGTGTAACTATAAAAAACATATATGTGAAGGAAAAAATCAAAATATGTACAGTAGACTCTCAGTCCAGGGTGGAAGAGAAAAAAATTGACCTGGATAATCTCTGCCTTAAATTTGCAAACAAAAACAAAACAGACACACATGGTAAAAAATACAAAATTAAGAAAATAAAATATGAATATTAAAAAATAAAAAGATTAGTAATAAATCAACCACTATGCATGTGTAATTTATAATTTTTATAATGCTCCCCCGCTCGATTCCATCAAAAGTGAACAATGAATCCAAATAATACCGAAAATCCCTGCGATTTTGCCACTTTTATTATACTATCTATTTCGCTAGTTTAATTTTTCGGTATGTGTTTTGCAGTGGAATAAAAAAATTGGTTTTCGTTTATAAATAATATTTCAAAATGTTATTAAAAGACTTCAGAATTTTGTACTGCACTGGTTAATTCACAACTTGGTTAATGCGACTTTGGTTAATCGAGAGGCTTACTGTATAATAATGGTTTGATATTTAGATTTTTAAAAGTACATGTGTTATCCTTAAGGATACAGATCGTTAATTTCTTTATAAATTAATATATAAAACATAGATATTCACGGATAAGGTAAGACATATGTAAAAACTAAAACAACCAATGCGCTCATTCAATCAAATAAAAAAGTTCTCAATTTCCCTCTTTGATGGTCAGCTGTATCACTGGTCAGAGGTGAATGTAAAACTGATATTGCCCTCATCAATTAGAATGCAATTGTATTTTTATATAAAATCTGTAATCTTCCCTAGATGAGATTTTTTTATACTATGGTAAAATAACTACCTATATTTACTTACAATTAAAATGTTATTCGATATATCAAACTCCCAATAATTATTAAAGTCAGAAATTGTCAGTGTATATTTATTAATATTTTACTACTATAATTTAAGTGTTTTTTTAATATATCAACTACATACAAAGAGTGTAAAATATTTGCCTTAGCACAGGAAAGATCCAATGAGACTGATGTTATGAACACAGTCGCGTACAATAATAAAATGTTTTATTAATCACAGACAGTGCAGCCGCTATATGGCCGCAACATAGCCACCCGCAGAATCTAATAACACCTAAAGCCGGAATAAGGCTCCTGTTAAAACAACAAATTTTATAGAAAGGTATTTAGCAATTATTTGATTTAACTCTCTCTTCAGTAAACTACCGTGTACCTTTTTACAAAAAGAACGTGACCAATTCTACCAACCACTGCGAACAATTTTCTACAACTGTCAACTGTCACTTTTCCTATCAGTTGATCGCGCTTGATAGCGCGGTTGCTTACGGTTTCGTCGCAGTTGACCTATTTGGACTTACAGATAGCTTATACAAATTAAATTGGTTCCCCTATTACTGTATTTTCAAACGCATCAAACGAAATGTCTAAGGTATTTATTAAATATATTTTGTTTCAATAATTTACTTCATTCTCTGTGACATGTATTTATTTAATTACGATTATATAAACAACAAAGAAATAAACAGCTGTGCAGTTTATTTAATCATAATAATCAATTGGTAGTCTAATACACACGCCCTTTTCTCCCAGAGACTGTATCTGTGTTGTTTACATTCGCCCCGCATCTACCCATTTTTTCAATTAACATTAGATACAATTACTTTCACTTAATATAATTAACATTATATAAGTTAGTTGACACATTTTATATTATGACCCAGCATCACATATAAAATTAAAAATGTTTACTGCTTGATATTGGGTCCAAAAGTATCATTCATTATTTTTGCTCAGATAGACAAATATCTCATGCAATATCTGGTTGGTGCGGCTCTATTCAAATTATTAATATAGATGCTGCTCTAGCACTAACTAGAAATTATATTATAATAATTGAAATGAAGAACCAAGTTAAGAAAATTCTCAATATCTGTAAAATGTCATTCTGATCTGACTGAAGATTGTACACTTGTACAGACATTCACTCCTACGTTTTTATTATATTATTTTCATATAAAAGCTTATTTAGAAGTTCTACAGAAAAATAATTTACAAGCAATTGAGTGATCAAATAGAATTTTGTACCTTTAATGTCTCTGCAGTTTGTTTTATAATTATGATATTATGTAATTATTACAGGTTCACACATTCAAAGTAGCGATGACGTGTGAAGGATGTTCCGGTGCGGTGGAGCGGGTCTTAAACAGGTTGAAAGGATCTGGTGTGGATAATTTCAGCATTAGCCTTGCAGACCAGAAGGTGGTGGTCACCTCTTCACTTGGAGCAGATAAACTGTTAGAAGTCATTAAGAAAACTGGAAAAGAAACCACTTACCTCGGCTAGCAATAGATGACATGTCAAAAGAATGCAGCTAAAAAACCTTTATAATTCTCATAAACTGAATATTTCAGTATTTTTCAAAGATTCATTAAAAATAATTGAAATCTATCAGTGCCAGAGCATCCAAAAAGATTATCTGTTGGTTATATGGTTGTCTTTCTGTATTGCACAATAAACTATATATTCCAATCAATTTTTTAATGTGATCAAATTAAATTAACTCAAATTTATTGTTGTCTTTTTTGTTTGTCAATAGTTAAGTTATTTTCAGCAATTATTAATTAACATCTTGACTTTAATGATCAAAGTAAATCAAAAAATGTATCCATTAAATTAAGTTTATAAATTAATGTGTGCATATATTCATCATGTCTATGTGGAGTACTATTTTTTTCTACAATGTTCTAGAATGTACAGGTATTTAAGAATGTGGAAAAAGGGTTTAAATGTACAACTATTTCAAAAAGGTTGAGATAGAATGTAATGTTGAAAAAAATATTTAAGAGCTTATTCAGTGGAGACATTTTTTATGCAGCTATTAAGTATATTAGTACCGTGTATACTCGATTATAAGTTGAGACATTTATTGCCTTTTGAAATAATAAATATTTCATTTTCAGTTGAGTCGCAAAATCTGCCACATGTCATGTTTTTAATGCTTTACTGTAACTTTAAAGATATATTTTAATACCACGAAGAGTCAAATAAAAATAAAATAAATTTCATATGAAGCCTAATGTTATGGTTTTATATATTATAATATAATAGAACTGCAGTAAGATCTAATAATTTTGAGAGCCTCTTGGGTATTTTATGGTGGTGTATTCTTATATTATTTTTAAAAATATATTCTTTCAGAAGTATATCTAAATAGAGCTCCAGGATTTAGCACTCGCTACAATCACACTATGCTCAACACAACCAGCAACTATTAATTGGAGATGTGGTTTTTCTATTTTATTCTTATTTAAAACGAGTTAAATTAAATTTTTAATGTAAGAAATTTGAGCCTTTCTTCATATTCCATCACAATTATTGTACACCCACAAGCGCAATATTTATTTTAATGTTATATTAAGACAATTTCAATTATACATTTTGAAATAGAAAATCATTTAAAAATTAAATCATAAAACAGCATTATTGTAAAATTAGTATTAAATAACACAGATAAAACTAATTATTTCCTTTTTATTACGTGGAAAGTAATGTATAAACTAAGTATGGATTGTTTTGGTCACATTTTTATTTCATGCGCAGATTACGTTCTATCTTAATTTCATTAGAAGTAAAAAAACTGTACATATATATCAGTATTTTTTAGATATTTTATTATTAGAAACAGAAAATATATGATGAGACTTTGTGTGGCGCACATTGTATATTGTTACTATGAAGTAGCAATCATATTTGGAGTACAGTTTCGCTAAACAGATTCATTGGTTGTGTTACTTAGATAAATATTTAATATTTTTAATAGCTTCAATTCATAACTTAATACATTTCTAAAATTCTGTGTAGTTGTGTTAGTTTACAACAAATTTTCTCTAAAAAATCTATTCAAGTTATTTTAATTTTAATCTATATAAATAATATATCTATTCTAATTAAAAATTACTGCGTTCATCACAGCAGCTTTTATTTTTGTAAGGTTTTTATAATATTGTACTAGAATTTTGTCAAATATATACCTATTATTATACAGATTTATTGACTTCTTATTTATTGGAAGACTTTTCTTTGGTAGCATCAGCGATGACTTATTTAAATATAAAGGACTGAACATTGCAGTGAAGATCTAAACTGAACGGGGCAGACATCTGTGGGGCCAGACAAGAGACCACGAGATGGAAGACCGTTTTGACACTTACCTATAGTTTTATACTTTTTTTCTGGTATCTGCTAATCTCACACTTTTATAATGGCCTGCGAGCATAATAGTTATATGCACTCATATTTAAAATATGAAATTTTTTCATTCAACTAGATACTGTGGCGTAACTATGCCAATACAAACAATTTGGTTCATTAGGGCCCAAAATGTTTGCGCCCTACAATTCATTTAAAATCAATATTTTTACGAGTATCGTTATCATTCCCAGCGTTAATAGTAATCCACAGTAAGTTTTCTCACGTGTACTGTGAAAACATTATCGATATATACAGTAGTACCCTGTTAATATGTCATTAGGATCAGATGATCACCGTAAAGTGAAAATTGCTTTAAGGCGCAACTTGCAATAATAATTCAAATTTTCGCATTTTTTACGAAAATGTGAGTTTTTATTATTCATTTATATCAGAAGTTATTCAATAGATTAGACTTTTTTTTCAACTATTACTTAGATTAGACCTTTACATTAATATAAAACTAATAAACTGAATGTTATTTGCCATAATTAAGAGGATACAAATATTATAAGAAAGACCGCAACCATTAGATGCATTTTCCGCATGCTACGAAATTGTTAATACGCCAAATTAATGCATAAACAATTTTTTTTTTTTATAATCTTGAAGCCAAGATTACGGTGACAAATTTGTAGGAAACCAAATTAGCAAAATGTTAAAAATGAATAGAGTTATAAATCATTCAATTTGCAGTACATTTGATGAATTTTTGACATTTTTAAAATACTTTCAAATATAAAATACAATTCTTTTCTCAAATTAATCAAATTTACTCCCACGAATCGATGTTTGGGTGCACAGGAACGAATATGTGAAAGAACGTAAGGTTTTATTTCTAAATTCAGTTTAAAGTGTAACATGTGTGGATCAAATTTTGTTTTGAATATGTGTAAAGAAAAAACAATGAAATTCTGAAGAATGATAATATCTTCGATGAACAACTAATTTTTGAATAATAATACTTTTGTCATATTTTCATTTATATTTTAATATTAAATATATATGTAATTTGTTCCGCACAGCATTGCGAACTACGGACGCGAGAAAAAGTGGCCCGAGAAATGAATGAATAGGAAGGGGCCATTTTTCCGCGTCACAGAAACATTCCGCCCGGCACCCCACGCCGCTGGATTCCCTACGCCGCTGCGTCAACGGACCGCCGAGTGGAGGGGGAAGCGGGCCGCGGCGAGACTCCGCCCCCGCCGGCGCGCAGACTATGCCACACTTATTTTTGTTAATAACTAGTCGTAGAAAATTATTGTCAATATACGAGGGGCAAGTAAAAAATAAGGTTCCTATATTTTTTTCAGGTATAAGGTATTTTTTATTGCAATAAATAAGTAAACCATCTGAAAGCTTGTACTTTATTCTATTTTTCTACATAGTCTCCTGATTTTTCTATGCATTTTTCCTGACGAGTTATCCACTTCTGAAAACCCGCTTCGAAGAATTCCGCCGCTAGGCCGCCGGTGAACTTGGTGACCGCTTCTTTCACCTCTTCATCTGTATTGAAGCGTTGTCCACCCAAGTGTTGCTTCAATTTGTGTTTGGACTGTTCTTTTGTTTCTGGAGTGACGTAGTGACAACACGTTTCATCTCCCTTAATAATGGAGTCCAAGAATTCTTCGGTATTCTCGGCGCATTCTCGAAGAAACCCCTCGGCACACTTGACACGATTGTCTTTGTGGGTTTCTGAAAGCATGTGTGGGACCCACCGCGCGCACACCTTGCGATAACCAAGTTTATCGGTCAAAATGTTGTCGATGGTTTTTTCACAAACCTCAGGAACCTGGACAGCAAGCTCCCGAAGCGTTACTCTCCGATCTTCGAGGAGAATGCGCTCAATCTTCGCCACGACTTCGTCCGACACCGATGGCCTCCCACTCCTTTGCTCGTCGTGGACGTCTGTGCGTCCTTCGGAGAACTCCCTGCACCATTTGCGGACGTGTTGGACGCTGATGCAAGCTGTGCCATAAACTTCTTCCAACTGTCGATGAATTTCAACAGGTTTAAGCTTCTTCGCGTTTAAAAATCGAATCACCGAACGGATTTCACACCTGGCGGTAACGGCGATGGCGGGTTCCATAGCGGATGGCTGTCAGGCCTTTACTGAGCGTCGCAGCGTTTGCTCCCGGTAGTGGGGATGTAGTTAAGGGACCAACAATCAAGGCGGTGTTGCCGGATTTCGCCTAGCATCTCGCGTGGCGAGTGTACAGCGTAAGGAACCTTATTTTTTACTTGGCCCTCGTATTATATAAAATGTAGAATTAAGACATTCGTTTCCAATAGAGTGGTTTATAAAAGTAATATTTTCTTTCAAACCCTTACTTACTACATACATTTTGATGTCGTCGCTCAAATTCGGTGAAATCAGTGCCTCACTAACTTTCTCCAAAAAATGTATTACGTCTGTCACTCTTTCTGATGTTCCAATTTTTGTAATTATTTGTGTATATGAGATATGCCTCAAATTCAGTTATACACAATAAACAGTGAAACCCTCTTAATAAGTTCCCCTTTAATTGGTTTTCCCGCCTAATAGGAATTTTACCCATGTAATACGTTTTTCGCAGAAGTAATTTTGTTTGGCATTTCTAAAAATGAATATGGTATTCTTTCAATGGGTGCAATAAAATTAACTCTCTTTAAATGGGGTTTTTCCATGCATCATATAAAAGTTTATCTATTTACAAAAACGGTAATATTTGAATAGGCCAATAAAACATAGTGCCCAAGCAAAATAAATCCTAAAAATCAACAAAACAGAACCCCAGCGGTCATAAACAATACGCTCAGCATGTACAATACCATAGCCGCATTGGTAATTTTGTTTATTTCCACTAATATCTACCTTTAAATATTCCTAATTTAGGCAGAAAAACCCTTAGTATAAATTCTTAGAATACACAACAATTTACTCTTATGATGACCTGCATTGAATTAGGCCTCATTTTATGACAAGCTTGTCTTTTCAGATATCATATAGATAAAATAACTAAATATGTAGTGCATTGAAAGTTTTACTTTCATCTCTTTGCTCGTATTACCCTAATTATACTCCTCTGCCTAAACCAGTGATTCCCAAAGTGGTCTATATCGACCCCCAGGGGTCTATGATAACCTGCAAGGGGTCTACGTCAGCGAAAAAAAAATTTGGGGGTCCATGAAATGAAAATGGGGGTCCACGATAGTGGATCTCAACATACACTGATATTACCTATTTACTTACATTATAATCTTATACATTATTTATAAAAGTACCTATGAAGTAAAAAATTTATTATATATGTTTATAAAATTGTGTAAGTTGTAGGATGTAGGCATTCGCTTTGTGGTTTAAGTTTTTAACACTAAACTTCACTACAATTAGAAATTTACAAAAAATCAATATCAGGTAAGTAGTGGGTCTACCAAAAACCGAAAAACATGGCAAGGGGTCTACGACACAAAAAAGTTTGGGAACCTCTGGGCTAAACC